>CM071937.1:10193425-10793425 GCA_016081115.2 Rehmannia glutinosa | reverse complement strand
ATGGATTGTATCCGTCGCAAATTGTTTTCCTAGTTTTTTAAATTTTAGTAACCTTGTTAGCGATGGATATAATATCCGATGCTAAATTCGTTTGTAATTCGACCTTTAGCTACGGATTAACGCCGATCATTATCCGTTTGTATTTCCGTCGCTAATCCGTCGCTATTCTGTTGCTATATAGTGAAATATTTTTTCAAATTATTTTGGAAAGAAATCCGTCGTTATTCCGTCGCTATTATGTTGCTATTAGCGACATATATAGTCTGTCGCTAAAATTGATAGGTGTGAGTTTTGCATGTATTTTGAGGCGTATTTCTGGCTATAATGATGGGTAAACATGCACATACTCGCGTTAAATGTTACATATTCACTTCTTGTGGAAAAGATATTACACTTTGCTTATTTTGTAGGAATTTTATGATATTTGAAGCAAATTGAATACAAATACGAGGATAGCAAAGTGGAAACACGGAGGATTGAGTGAGTATACGAAAAGTGAAGCCAAAAAGAGCGAAAGATGAGCGTATAAAGAAAATACTGGGAGCGCACGGGTTGGGCGTGCTTTAGGCACCACCCGTGCACCCCTGAAGGAAGAAAATTTGAGCTTCTGCATGGCGCACGGGTAGACCGTGCATCGACGCATGACCCGTGCGCTCTACAGAGACTGGATGATTTCAACGGGATGGCGCACGGGTAGCCCGTGCCCGACGCACCACCCGTGCGTCTGTACTGAATCCCATGTCTGCAAAGATTATGCCCTAAACTGAGAAGTGGGTATAAAAAGGCTTTTTGGGGGGCGCACACAAGGATATTCTGGCATTTTTGGGATCTACAACACAAGACAATGGTCTATTCTTGGAAGAAGACATCAAGGAGACAATCGGGTTGCATCGGAGCTTGAGGAACGGAGATATATCGAGAGATTGTCGACTTTCCTATGTTTTTCTTGCTTCTCTTTTAGTTGCAATATTTCATTTTCATTTGTAATGGCTTTGAACAATTTGTTTATGAGTTGTTTAGAAATCATGTGTAGCTAAACTCTTGAGATTTCCGGGTTTTGGAAGTAGATTAATGAACTCTTGTTGGATGTTTTAATCTTAGTTGTAGTTATTATCTTGAAGCCTATTTGAGTATTTTGAGCTTATTCTTGTTTTATCACTTGATCAATGATTTAACTTGTTTGATATATTGATTCATAATTCGAGAGATGAGGTTCAATATTAGATCTTGAATACTCGACACAAATATTTGCATGAATCGAGAGGTTTGTAAATATTTGTGAGGATTTGATCTTTTAAACTTTTGGGAGTTGAATGCTTCATGTTGAGTAGAGATGCTAACATAAGTATTTCAATCCACGTTTTATATGCATCTCGAGAGAGAGGATAAAATAGCTTTGTGATCGTCTTATAGGAATATTGATAATAACGTGGCTTGATTAAACCGAATAACAAGAGGATTATTAATCGAAACCTTAACTCGGAAATTCATTTCATTATCTTGATACTTCTATAATTTGTATTATCTTAATCTTGTGTTTTAGTGATTTAAATTGTCTTAATCTCAATACAACAATCATCCAATTTCGATCGTCTAAATAAAAATAAGACTATCTTAGATCAATACTTAGCATATTAATTTATTAGTCTCCGTGGATACGACCTTGCTTACCCTATTCTATAAACTACACCGTACACTTGCGATGGAGCTAAAAATAAGGCGAACAAAAATCCGTCGCTATTCAGTAGATTTCTTGTAGTGAAATTAGTGCTTATATATCAGATCTCTAATAAAACTAGACTGCAATAACAGATCTCTCAACAGCAACAAGATTTTCATAATTAAAATTGATAAAGTAATAATTTGCGTTCAACTATGGCCTATATGCATTGAAAATGAGATGTTAGAAAAACTTAACTTGAATTTGGAGACCTTATTGATAATTTTGTTTCTGAAAATGCTAGAAGATCTAAGTTTTTTAAATAAACTATTTCATCGTTATTTGTATGTTTGTTAGTGGTGCACTCTTTCAAGTTTTAATACTTTGGATGATGAAAAATGAAAAATTGTATGTGTAATCAATGGCGGAGGAAGGGGGCCAACTCCCCCCTCCCCCAAAAAAAAAATATTTTGGAAAAAAATTGTCTAAAAATTGTTTTTTTGTTAAAAAAATATTTTAGTTAAGATTTATACGATTTTTTTAAGTTTTTGATCCGAATGACCCTATTTTTGTGTATTGGCCCACTCGTATATATTTTCTGGCGCTGTCATTGTGTGTGATATTCTTATTTTTATATCTCCATAAAAGCTTTTTTTTTTTCCTTTTCATCATGGGCCCCAAAAGATCAGTGCCGACCCTACTAGTTATTTCAGTGATATTAATATGACCAAGATCAGGGGTGAACCCCATAAATTTCTAAATTTATTTTTATTACTATATATCATTTTAAAATTTAAATTATTAATAAGAATATTTTATATTCAGCCCTCATTATTATATTTCCTTTACTTCGCCCCAATATATAAAATGTTGCGTCCGCCAGATACCAAAATAGAAGTTGTGTCTACTTAATGTACAATGTGGAACATTAGTTTGGGTCAATTGAATAATAGTGACCAATTGAAATATTTGCGGACTCCAACTACAATATGAGTAAATTTAAGGGACCTCCATTAATTGTGCAACAATTTTATTGTGGCATGATGGGTCAATGGATGTTGTATTGGGCTATGGAATAAAAAACTTCCATTGACTCGTTAACGAAGCTCGCCCTTCAATAGGAAATGACTAGAATGTCCTTTTAGTTTATGAGAAATTTCAAATATTAATAAGTTGAATTTTCTTTTAACCCGTATCATCTACCGAAAAAATGAGAAAATCAAATTTTCTGAGTATCTATGAAGCGTATATATGTAGTTATGTTGTTTCTTCATTCAATTGTAACTTATTTTAGTCGTTTTAAATCTCAATCATATAATTAATTTCATTTATGTGATACATACCAAGTTTTATACGTAGCATGTGCAAAGTTTTGAGGGGTTTGAAGCAAAAAAATAAAGGGGACCCTTTTATTTACATAAAAAAATTAAAAATAATAAAATCAATATTTCAAATGTTATTTCATTGATTTAATATTTAAAATAAAATATGTAATAACGAAAATAACATACTTCAACTTTAAGATTTCGGTTCCTTTAGAATAAAGTTACAAAAAAGAGCATTCAATATAATTACCTTAAGATAAAAAATGAAAAGGACAAAAAAAATTAAATAGATGAAATGTAAAAAAGTCTATTGAACTTTACATCACCCTTGAAATTAGAATTGAACTCTAGACCTCAAAACTTAAAAGCATGATATCTTTTTTTCACTCCACCAACTCACTATGATGACACTTATATCAATTTTTATAGGTATATAATATAATTAAACCATATGTGTGTGTATATATATATATACAGAATTTTGGGGGCCTTGTTGGGTGGCCCCTATGTTGTAGCACCACGTTATCCACCCAGGACCGCCCCTGATTTTATTATATCTTATATTTTTTTTTTTGAGTACAATGGGGGCAACTACGGGAGGCAATACACGCACTCGTATGAGATCGAACCCGATTCGCTCTTACAATACGCGTCTCAACCACTGGAGCACAAGGTTAATCCCTTATATATCTTATATAGTACGACTGTACGAGTAAAGTTTATTCAAATACTATTCTTTTATAGTAGGGGCATATGGTCATTTGGGAAGAAACATGTCGACTTAAAAAAAGACTAGGATTTCATTTAGTTTCATTCTTATGGTTGAAATTTGAATGATCGACACTGTGAATTAGTCCAAGTACATTATTTCTAGCTAATATACAAATTATAATCATTTATGCATAAACGATTGTGATGTTTGAAGCGTAGGTCTTAAGACACGCCAAAAACAATTCTGCTTGTAGACTTTTCCGTTGCACAAGCATGAGCATCAAAAGCTATTCGAATAATAATATGATTCTTCTTCTGCTCTTGCTTTATTTTCCCATCAACACTTGTGTTCTTACAGCCCAAACCATTTCTGGAAATCAAAATCTCTCTGGAGGTCAACTGGTCACCCTTTTTTCAGGTATTAACTTCGAGATGGGATTTATATCTCACTCCATTCTAGGTAAATCTTTCAATTACATAACTACATAGTAATAATAATATGAGACCCCAAATATAGCTGAACTGGCAAAGAAGTGGGATAAAAGCCGCTTGAGGGCGTGGGTTCATACCTTGCGGAGCATCCTACTTCTTTCAGGGGTAGAACGTAATAACCTTGGTGGCAGTAAGCTCAGGGCGCCCTAAGGTGGTCAAGGGGGTGTCGTCGCAAAGTCAGTGGCGGACGGTGAGGGGACAAGGGGGGCTGCTGCCCCCCAAAATTTTCCAAAATTATTTTTCCCCTCCAAAAATTTTTTAAATTATTTTTTTATAGCTAAATAAGGGAATTTTTTACAATTCTCCCCCCCCCCACCAAACTTTGATAAAAAACTTCAAATAGTTGTGTTTTACAATTACCCCCCAAATTTCTCATAGTTTAAATATATGAACTCGATCCATTTTTCGCCCCCCAAAACCGGAATTCTGCGTCCGCCACTGCGCACAGTGTCTCGGAATTCTGTTTATTTGTAAAATTGGTTTATTTTAAAAAAAATAAATTTTTTTATGTGTTGAGAAGGTGATTCATAAAGACTTGAAGAAGAGAATATTTATGAAACTGTAAACTGATCGATAAAAGTTAATTGAAGTTGATTATACGTTTATGTGAATTGATGAAAAGGTAATGACACTTTTGTAATTTTGAAAGATTTTGAACATGGTGGCATTTTTGTGATTTTTTTGGGCGGTGCAATAGGATTCTTGGACCGGTATTGATTTTTCCACTCAAAAGTATTAGTAATCCACCTAAAATGTATTAATTGTTCACCTTGAAAAGTATTAGGCAGTGACATAGTATCACTAGGGTCGTTAAAAGTATTGGTTTCTCCCCTGAAAAATATTAGTAGTATCTTTGAAAAGTATTAGTGATCCACTTAAACAATATTCTTAGTAATCCTCATAAACAATATTATTTTTTCCCTCAAAAGTATCAGTAATCCGCCTAAAATGTATCAGTGGTCCTTTGGAAAAGTATTTGGTTTTCTAATTAAAAGTATTTTTGTAATTTCTCCTGAAACGTATTAGTAGTCGCCTTAAAAGATATTAGTTTTCTCCTTGAAGAATATTAGTAGCCCCCTAAAAAAGCGGATGGGATCTTCTATTCCAAAACCGTGTTTCATCTCCTGTTCCACCCGTATGGATGATTGGCACGTGTATTACACTTACCATGTTAGAATCCCACAATTTATGCTTGATTTATGCTTGAAAATAAACATGGTAAGTGTAATACACATGTCAATCACCCACACGGTTGGAACAGGAGATGAAACACGGTTTTGGAATAGAAGATCTCATCCGCTAAAAAAGTATTAGTAGCTTCCTAAAAAGTATTAGTAAATCGCCTAAAATGTATCAGTGGTCCTTTGGAAAAGTATTTGGTTTTCTAATTAAAAGTATTTTAGTAATTTCTCCTGAAACGTATTAGTAGTCGCCCTAAAAAATATTAGTTTTTTTCCTTAAAAAATATTAGTAGCCCCTAAAAAGGTATTAGTAGCTTCCTAAAGAGTATCAGTAGTGTCCTCAAAAAAATATTAGTAATCCACTGTAATTTCTCTTCCTTCCCAAGTACCGCAACAAACCCTAAGGATATGATTGATTGTCAACTTATTTCCAAAATTTTCATTTTTGAGAGAAAAAAATTATAGTTTATGTGATTGTTTGTGAAAATTTGAATTTTTAAGAAAGAAAACTTTATTTATCTCAACAATCAATTCATTTTTCTCTTCTTCTCTTATATTTTCCAATATCCAACTATCCTATTTATTTCTCTATTTTCCCTATTCGTATAAAGAATTTCAGTAATTTTTTAACTTATTATCATTTTTTATTATTTTTCTTTTAATCTTGATAACAAAAGAAAATGAGATCCCAAAAATAATGAGATTCATATTTCAATTTTCTTGTACACATTTTACACTATTGCTTTCAACAAAAAAAAAAAATAAAAATACACAAATAATCAACATCTCTAAAACATTACTTAATCACAATTCACAGCAATCATACTTAACCCACTTCCTTTCTTTGTCGTCTCCCTCTTCTACTCTTAGTCCACCACGCACCACCACAACCACGATTACTCAAAATACGATGAGAAATCGAAATCGAGCTTCAAATTCTCGAACTCAAACTATTTCAAAGTTTGAGTATGAGTATTAAAGGAACAAGCAGATGTGGCTATTGAAATTGCAGACAAGGTTGAAGCGGCTTGGGCATGGATTAAAGCTTTGAAAGCAAGTGAGAAAGAAATTCTGATTAAAATTGACTTATCAAGAAGAGAAACTATAGAGCTAAGCACTAAGGGGTCGATGAATGCAGAACTGCGTTTTTTTCCTTGAGTCACTCTTGTTGGGAGCCTCTCTGTTTTCTGTGGAGCCTGCGCGACAGAGAGTGAGCCGATTGATCTGTCTAATGGATACCTACTCAATAGATATTATATTTATTGACATATGAGCCATGCTATTTCGATCGTTATATAAAAAGAAAGAAGAAAGAAAACAAAGAACATTATTCTTTTTAAGAAAACTACTGAAAAATGACAATTCTCCTATGCAGATGCCACCATTTCAGCAAACCAAACTCTCTCTGGAAATCAAACCCTAATTTCCTCGGGCGGAAATTTCGAGCTGGGATTCTTCACTCCAGGAAAATCTTCCAAATACTATTTAGGCATATGGTACAAAAAAGTCAGGCAACAAACCCTAATTTGGGTTGCAAACAGGGAAACCCCAATTTTAGACAACAAATCAGCGGAGCTCAAGATTTTAGATGGCAATTTAGTGCTCTTCAATGAATCAAAAACCAAGATTTGGTCCACCAATGTAAATCCCACCCCTTCAAATATTTCCACTATTGCAGTTCTTCTTGACAATGGGAATTTGGTTTTGAGAGATGGGTCAGGTTCAAATTCAACATCCAGTGAGCCTTTATGGGAAAGTTTTGATACTACAACCAATACATGGTTGTCTGGGTCAAAAATTGGTTATGACAAGAGAACACAAAAGAGACAAGTTCTAACATCATGGAAAAATTCTGAGGATCCTGCTCCTGGGCTGTTTTCTATTGAGATTGATCCAAATGGGAGTCAGTATATTATGAGATGGAATGGGAGTGAGCAGTATTGGGCTAGTGGAACTTGGAATGGTCATGGTTTTACCAAAATACCTGAAATGAGGGTGGATAGTATCTATAATTTTAGCTATGTTGATAATGAGAATGAGACTTATTTCACTTCTTGGCTTTATGATCCATCTATTATTTCAAGAATCTTTGTGGATGTCTCGGGCCAGATTAAGCAAATGGTTTGGTTGGATGATAAGAATTGGACTCTGTTTTTCTCACAGCCGAGACAACAATGTGAGGTTTATGCTTATTGTGGGGCATTTGGTGCCTGTAATCAGAATTCATTGCCATTTTGCAGTTGTTTACCGGGATTTAAGCATAAGTCGGATATTGAGTGGAGTTTGAAGGATTATTCTGGTGGCTGCGTGAGAGAGATTAATTTGGAATGTGTGAATAATAATGGGAGAAGAGATAAGTTTGTGATGAATTCCTATTTCAGGTTACCTGAAAATTTTCGACTATTGACAATTGGAAGCGTAGACGAATGCGAATCTGTTTGCTTGAGTAATTGCTCTTGCACAGCTTATGCCTATGATGAAAATGGGTGTTTTATTTGGAATGGGGAACTATTCAATCTACAAACACTATCTGAAGGAGATGGTGGTGGAAAAACTATCTACATCAAGCTTTCTGCTTCGTCATCTGTATTTGTCGGCACCATCAAGAGTAATAATAAGGGAGTTGTCATTGGTGCTGTTACGGGTTCTGTTGTGGTGGTGTTTGTTCTCTTGGCAATTTTAAGATTTTGGAGGCAAATGGTTGGAACTTGTGAACCAATGGAGGGTTCTTTGGTGGCATTTGGATACAAAGACTTACAAATTGCAACGAAAAATTTCTCGGATAAATTAGGGGGAGGAGGCTTTGGATATGTTTACAAAGGGACTTTACCTGATTCTACTGTCATTGCTGTTAAGAAACTCGAAAGCGTCAACCAAGGAGAGAAACAATTCAGAACCGAAGTAAGCACTGTTGGGACAATTCAGCATGTGAATCTTGTGAGGCTTCGAGGATTTTGCCCCGGACGTAGTAATGAGAAAATGTTGGTTTATGATTACATGGAAAATGGTTCCTTAGATTCACATCTTTTCAACTCTGAGAAGTCTAAGGTTTTGAAATGGGAAATAAGGTACCGAATTGCATTGGGAATAGCTAGAGGGTTAGCATATCTACACGAAAAATGCAGGGACTGCATCATTCACTGTGATATAAAGCCTGAGAATATTCTTCTCGATGCTGATTTCTGTCCGAGGGTGGGAGATTTCGGTTTGGCAAAGCTCGTGGGCCGTGATTTTAGCCGTGTTCTGACGACAATGAGAGGGACAAGAGGTTATCTTGCACCGGAGTGGATATCAGGAGTTGCAATAACAACCAAAGCAGATGTTTACAGCTATGGAATGATGCTTTTCGAGCTCGTATCAGGAAGGCGAAACTCGGACCACTCAGAAGATGAGAGAGCCAGTAAATTCTTTCCTTGTTTGGCTGCAAGTGTGACGGTATATGGAGGCGATATACTTGGCCTTTTAGACCCTATATTGGATGGAGATGCTGATTCAGAAGAGGTGTCAAAATTATGCAGAGTTGCTTGTTGGTGCATCCAGGATGATGAGAACATTAGACCATCGATGAGTCGAGTCGTTCAGATTCTTGAAGGGGTTGTGGATGTGAACTTGCCTCCGATTCCACGATCGATTCAATTGTTGTTAGTTGCACCACAGGAACGCTTAGTGTTCTTCACTGATTCCTCGTCTGGCTCGAGTTCGAAAGTAAAAAGGACTACTCCAAGTGATTCATCTCAACTCATCAAATGATTGTGTTTTGAGTTCTTGAATGTTTTCATAATATTATGAAACTTGTTTTCTGATGAGTTTGATTGATTTATAGTGTTCATGTAAATGTAATAGTATAAGTAACGAAAGAAATCCTAGATATTTCAACCATTTTGGATGAGTATATGAATGCTTTCAAAAGATGTACCTATCTTCCAAACATTACACACTGTAAAATTGCTCACTGAACAGTTCACTCCCAGATCAATCTTTTCACTTTCAACAGTGTATTGAGCAAAATTTTATATGGCATTAATCAATGACGAGAAGCAAGCCAAATTCCACCATGAAAGAAAGTATATATGGATAACTTAAATCTGAACTCAAAAACGGATCTCTTAAGTTCCAGTCACTCACCATTTTGGAGCTTAAAAATCAACTTTTTGAATGGATATACGATTAATAATGTTCTGTATGTTGAACTACATTTCTGAGAGATCTATACCACAATAATTTCCCATTCATTCGGAAATATACTCAGTATCTGCAATTTTAACACCACGGCTCAACCTTCTCAATACGCTAACCCTACTCACACGTATACCAAAAAAATCCACTTGATCGATCCTTCTTTTTCTTCCTACCACAGTCGAATTACCTTCTTCGGCTGATTGTTTTTCTGCACCTTCGATTCTATCTATTACCTCATTCTCAAACTGCTGGTGTATCCTCCAGAACGCTTGCTTACTTCCACAAAGGTGGTCAAAGTAATAATGAGGCTCAATATAACATGATGAAGAAGACACAATGCCTTTGATACTGATTGGCCGGAGAAGCTCAATAAATTCTTGTATCTCAGAAAAGCATGAGTGATCAGAATATGGAACTACAAATATGTACTCGTGATATCTTTTAGCATTTGCTGAATCAATATCTTTGCTACACTCATTCTTATTTAAGCAAGATGCCGAAGAAGAGCCAAAAATATTCCTATTTCCTTTCGTAGCCCATGGAAGCCCAGACGGCATAACTCCTATGGTTGGGCGAAGTGTATTAAGACCTTTGAGAGTTTCAATGCTAAAACTATATCGAGGGACAGCACGAACTCTAGTAAGAGAGGTTTGGGTGGTGAAGTTTTCATGGAATCCAAGTAGATGCATGATTTGCAGTCGTTCTGGCCAAACCCAAATCTGCACAAGTCAAAAGTTACACCTTTTTTAGAGCATATACTTTGTGAAGTAAGGGACACCTATTCTCATGGAGATTGACATATTCCTCTGTCCACTCACTGAATCTTGATGAAGAATTTAAATATCCATTTTGAGCCTAAATTTAAATTAATGAGTGAGATATGCTCGTGCAAAGCCCAAAAAATCGATGAATTATAAAAAAAAATTATGTTGAAAATTGAAATAGGCATAGAGAAAGAAAAGATGAAGGTTCAGATACACAACTCAAAACCAAAATACCTATAATATCAAATGCCCATGCCATATTTGAAAATGAGATATTCGACCAGTTAAACAACTAAATGTAACCTGATATAGAGATGAAATTTAGTCTGGGTCCGAGGAGTTGTCTAAAATTATTGTAACGTCTGGGGAGAATTATAACATGACTCGTTATAATATTAGCCTCACTAGTGTCTACAAAGATTCTCTTTTTTTCCCGTTTCTTTGGTATTTTTGAGTAAGCGTCAAGTGGCAATGAGCAGACGAAAAAAATCTTCGCTGCGTGTAATAGGGATGCAAGATGTACCTTTATGTTGAGTGCACGTGATATGTAGAGCAGAAGATCTTCTTTGCCCAACGAATCTATTCCTATGATGATTTCATGTTTCGGATGAGAGGTGATGATATCAACAACCTGTAACCAGTCATCAAAAGCAAGTATCAATCTTCTGAAGAAAAATGAAGATACTTGATGGTTTTAAGTATCGCAAAATCCCTCCAGAGCAATCAGCACAAGTTATTCCTAAAGAATTTTATTCTTTCCACCTATAAACGACTTCATTTTGTATTATACACAAACTAATGAAAGCACACTACGGTAATGTATCTTACACTATATATATTTTAACTGAATGAGGCTATGAAATCCAATTCTTAGAAAGCTGGAAAAAATGCACCCAAAACAGCACCACAGTTTTCATTCAACATCCTGAGTTTTCGCATAAATTTACTAACAACCTGTCTGCAGCTTCTGGTTGACTGTCTTTTTTTCATGAAAATTTAAAGAATAAACACGTGTGCTGCAACTTTCAGACAATTTATAATACTATATAAAAGCCAAACAAGAGAACCACTGCTATTGAGGGCAGTTCTTATATTAAATGGTTTGTTCAAGATAATAATAAGAGGCAGCGTCAGTACTAAAGCCAGCTTGAGTACAATGCAATAAAAATGACGAATGATATTGAGAGGCATTACAGCATGTACCTGCCTGGCAGCAACTTCACGAGAAGGAAATGAGTATCTTGGATTGCAATAAGTATTATCCAGGTACAGGATATCGAGTGTCTCATTCTTGAGAGCATCAAGTAGCATAGCCCTTCCAAATTCCACTCTGTTACCAGTTGTTTCCCAGCGAAAATCCCCAGTGAAAAGTTTACAGCCAAATTCACCACGAAACAAGTACATAACAGAACCTATTTGAGATGGGTGAAAATGAGAGAGAGATAAGATTTCAAGGAGATATAAGAAGCAATACACCAGAAATAACTTACTGATAACGATAATTACATGACACTTGAGAGATCCAATATTATAACCACAATCAGAAAGCGGTATACAAAAGATAGTTGCATGACATAAAAAATGCTTTGACTCTATGCTTGAAACTGATTTGACTACGCATCACTATCTTGAGATTCAACCCTCAATATATATATTTTTTTATTTTTGAGAAGTAGACCCTCAATATATTCAACAGAACAGAACAGCCATTTCTTCACCATAATTACAAGATTGTCCAGCTTTCTAAAGAGCATTGCCACACAAAATCATCATCATCAACTGCACCTTATCCCACTATGTGGGGTCGGTGGTATGAAGTTTATAGTATCAATTAATTGTCTAAAATTAGTTAACACTATAAATTCACACAAAAAGCAAAGTAGCAAAGTTTTACGCCGGATGCCCTTCCTGACGCAACCTTCATACGAAGCAGAAATGAGATGAAATTCCAAAACCATCATCATCATAGATTTTTCCACTTGCATGGAAAATACGATGAGTTGAGATAGTTGCTCTAGTCATGTCCCATTACATGATTGATATTGTAAAATCAACATGTACATCATGGAATATGACCATCATCGCCACCAAAATGCAGAAAAAAAAAGGATGTAGAACTAGAATCTTTCAACCATGGATGTATAACATAGCATGCTTGCATGCCTACAGAGTTCACGCTTGAGACTATGTTTACTGTTATTTTGGTATTATACCACTGAAGAAGTGAATCAAACAGTTTACAGGGAAACTCCATTAGTAGTTATTGTGTATTTGACCACTATGATTCACATTTGCAGCGCATGATAAACTACATCAGAGTTCTTCCATTGGAGTAGTAGTTTGAACAAAATAAAAATCATCTTGTTTAAGTAGATGGAAAATAGTTTTAATAGAACATTATCTATGTCAAACTAAAATACAACTTATGTGCCTTGCCCAAAGTAATCTTTGCAGTAGTTTTGTCACGATATTGATGGCAATTGTTCTAGAAAATTTCTTGTTAACCATATGAGCAAATTCCCAATATCATAACATATATAAGAATATTGTTGGTAAAAAATCATTTAAGAAATGCCAGTTAGATAACTACAAGCAGGCCTTTATTTAAATATCTAAATATCGTTTTATCGTAACATATTAAAGCAAGAATTATACCCACAAAATTGTTTATCATTTTCCTTCCGCGTAGGTATGGCATGATTATCTAGAATGTACTACAGAAATTACATGAAAAATAACAAATGACAGTAACTACAGAGCACTTGATGAAAAAACATACACTCCATAGTTTCATGGTGATTGAATAATTACTGGTTGAAAATAAGCCCAGCATTTAACCAGAGAACTCACAAGCATGCAAGCGATTGCAACACGGCTAAATTATCACAACTTGCAATTTAAAAAGAACCAAAAAAAAAAAAAAAAAAAAAACTAACACATAGCATACCCAAAAACAATGGTTTGTAGCTCAGCAAAAATTATACAGATGCTACAATCAACACCACGGAATAAGACCGAATTGCCGAATCAACAACATACGTTGGGGGGGGGGGGTGGCGCAGTGAAAGCCAGCAAATCAACTACAGGGTCAATATTGAAAAAGGCAAATCTAACACCAAGCAACACGATTGCAGCAAACGGTCATTGGGAAATTATAACAAACAGCTGGTGACAAAATTAAAAAAGCAGCAAATAGCCCACAATAAAAGGCAGCAAAACCTGTTACCTGGGCAATGTTGAGCGTCAATGGCCTTGACATAGACATTGGTGGCGGACCCAGAAGACGGGGTAGTCAAAGAAAGCGAATACCAAGAACCAATATCGAGGACGCGGAGGAGGGAGAGGTCAAATCCAGGGAATTTGCAGGGGAAGAGCCTTGCCGTGAGTCTGGAGCAGTAGAGCGGGCCCCGTTTCCAGGTAGAGGAAAGGCCGGCTGTGTGATCGGCGTGAAGGTGGGTCAAGAAGTAGGCCTGGCTGCCGGAGCTCCATTTATCCACCGATATCATTCCGCCCTCCATTTGAGCGTGCTTCTTATCTGTCGTCTGAATTGGGTTTTGGAAGATGAGGAAAATGTGGGAGTGATGGATCGTTTGGCGGGAGATATTGAACTTTCAAAACATTTTTTGTTCCAATTTTCTTGTGGTGGCAATTGACAATACCAGGCATGGCCATGTCAAGTGGTTATACAATACAAATTATATCAGATTATGCTTTTGTTTATTCGTTATATTCTATAATAATATTATTTAAATATATAAATGATGAAATTTCTCCAAATAAAATATTTGGTTTCATTTCATCTATAAAAACCAATCATTTTTAAAATGTTATTTAAAGAAACTTATAAGATGAGTTTTTTTTTTTTTTTTGGAATAAAGAAACTTATAAGATGACAGTAATTATAAATTCCTTTATCTTATAAACGATTTTTAAAGTTTATAAAATTTTAGATCTTATTTTGAAAATAAATTATTAAATATGTGTATACAATATGATGATAGAGGTTAGTAACGACAATTTTGTAATTAAATTGCCACGATTAAATGAGATTGTTAAAAAAAATCTTATTTTTTTAAAAAAAATGGGATTTTTTTTAAAAATAACTTATAAGCTCCTAAAATAAGAGATCTTTAAAAATGATATCTAAGTAATTTAAATAACTTATAATAAACTATTGAATATCTTATAAGATAGTTGAGAAAATCCAAATATTTTTCCATTTCTTAAACATTCTTTAATCTCATTCCCAAAAGATATTTTCTAAAATTGATCTCCCCAAAATGATCAAAAATAAAACCAAATACACAGTTCATTTTATGTCAATAACTGAAAATTTAAGGCGACAGTTATGTTTCCAGAGTCCATTTCTATTTTCTATTGTTGAAAAATGAGTTTTAAAATTTTATTGGTTTTCGTGTGAAAATTGAAATTATATTTAGATATATGAATGAAATTAGATTTTATGTAGATTTGGAAATGAGAAATATTTGGTTAGGTAGTTTTGAAATAGTTTTTTATGTATAATATTTGAAAAGTTGGTGGTGGTAGATCCCTTTCAATATTTTAAATTGAATATATAATATGGATATGGATCAAACGGGCCCTCCTACTTGGGGTGAGTTCATGGGGACACATTCTAACCATAGATCAACAATTTTGGGTGGTCCAGATTTTTAGGGGGGTTTTATATTTATTTTTTTTGTTTCAATAACTAAAAAGGGTATGGTGGTCATTTTACAATATAGAGTCGGTTATTGAGATTTGATGAATCACAATCACGTTCAATTCCTTCCCCCTTTCACGCGGCACATGCTTTCAATTTTTGAATAACTCATATCTCTCATATTCACGTTTTTTCTCTCCAGGCGATTTATTAATATAATAATCGCTTATGTAATATAATCATATTGCATGTGTAGTTTAATCATATATGTGTTGCATATGTAGTGTATATTTGTTGCTTATGTAGCATAGGGTTATTGCTTATTACTTGCTTATGTAGTTAATGTATTTGTTTTGCATATGTAGTGTATATTCGTTGCTTATATAGTATGGGCTTGTTGCTTTTGTAGTATGGGTTTGTTGCTTACGACTTACTTATATAGTTAATGTATATCTGGTGCATGCGTAGTGTATATTCTTTGCTTATGTAGTATAGGCTTGTTGTTTATATAGTATGTGTTTGTTGCTTATGACTTGCTTATGAAGTTAATATATCTGTGGTGCATACGTAGTGTACATTCGTTGTTTATGTAGTATAGGCTTGTTTGATTATGTAGTATGAATTTGTTGCTTATGACTTGCTTAAGTAGTTAATATATCAAAAAGCACCATGACATATCTATACAAGCAACAAATTATATCTTCATAAGCAACTTTCGAACTGTAGTCGAGCTCTAGCAACTATGGCGAATTGTCTGCAATTTTTTCCACACAGTAGTACATTGAAGAAGAATGAGGAAGGATTTCTCACAGTAGTGAGTTGAAGAAGGAGGATGATTGTTCACATTAAATTGCTACGAGATTTGAAGGATTGTCGTGTTCTATAGAACGAGGGTGTCGATTCTTGTTCTCTCATGAACAGCGTTCGAAGAAGAAGAAGGAATATGAGATTTGTTCATGTTGAATTTGATGTGAGATTTGGATAGATTGTGTGATCATAATGTGAAGAATCCCATGAATATTGGGTAATTTTGTAGGATGACTAATTTACCCCTTTCTCTAATTACCAACATTTAATGAATTTTTAGCTCTAAAATCACAACCATTGAAAAATCAAGATATGTGGCTATGATTGGTTCTATGGACTTACACTATGAGGTGATCTCATATAACCCTCTCCCTATAATATATTATATTTGTAAGATTATAAGCAATAGGTCCCACTAAATAAATATAATTTAAAAATAATAATATTTTAAATAGATAAAATTGGTAATAGTAGATCCCGCACGCCACATGTATGATTTTAGGATTTAGGCACTTGTTAAGAAGTTATGTGATATTTTGGTACCATGCACTTTCTGGTTTTCTTTGCATGATGTACTATGTAGTAGCTGTAATTAAAATGCTATGAAAGCTCTAAATGTTCACTGGATTGTAAAAAGACTATAATGATAAAATTTCACAGCAATAACAATAAATTGCTTTCACACAATTATTCAGAAAACCAACGTACAGTAACAAAAGTAGAAAATACTGAATACAGAAAAAAGTGCAACATAACTCCAAACAACAGATCGAAAACTACATAAATAAGTAGTATTTCTGAAATAATTCTGTATAGTTTATCTTTTAAGCATGAGGATTGGCATGGAGATAAGCCTGAATGGCCTTGAACATCACCACAGCCTTCTCTTTCCCTTCCTTGATTTTCTCTTCACTGATCTCAACGTCGCCCTTTGTGTGATAAATGCTCCTGTTTTTGCAAATGCATCCTCCTTCTTCAGTCGGAACGATCTTGATATGATAATTGATGGATTCAACAACTCCCATCAAAGCATCACCTTCGACAATGCTGTAGCTGTGTGTCAAATTCTCCGTGTCAATAGAATCGACACGGTGCTTAACGCTCTTATACTGGCTGCCTTGGCCAAAATGGATGATCTTGATGGTCCCCACACCGCCATCACCCTCCAATATTTCGACATTTTTAATAGCCTGAGGCATGATCTTGGGAATAAGGTTGTCCGAATCCAGAACAACAGCCTTAAACATCTTAGCAGCTGGGATTGAGGATGGAATTTCCATATCATAAGTGATGGCACCCATGGCGGCTGTGGTTTTTAAGATTGGATTTTGAATTTTTGATTAATATGAGAAAAGAAATAAGACGAAGACTTGTATAATATATGGGTTGTGAATATATGTTATTTAATTAGTGTGATGGGAATGTTAGAGTAGTTTAATATTTGTTATTATTGTGATTTATTTGTAATGTTAAGGGTAGTATAGTCTTTTATCTTCCTTGTAGCCCTAGCTCTATTTAAGAGGTTTCATTCTCATTTGTAATAGTAGTCTTGCTTCTCCTAAATTGCAAGAACACATTTTCTCTCTTCATTTTGCAATGTATAACCATTTTGTTCTATCATGGCATCGAGTCAAATTTAATCCCATACACAATGTTCGCGGATCCAAGCGAGCGGTTGATAGTTTTGATGAGATCGGAGCGTATCGAAGTAGATCGGAGCGATTCGTTCAATTATATCGGGCGGATCGAGTAGATCGAGCGGTCGGAGCAACCGGGAGCTTCATAGTTTTTGATGTTTGGGTAATCTTCCTTACTCTTTTTTTGTCAAATATTTCGAGTTTGAATCTGTTTTGTTTGTTTGGGTTTGGCCTCTTTTGTTGGTTTTGGTTGTGCTTGTTCGTTGGTAGTGCAATATGGCTTCACGAAAAGGATGATTCGTTGCAATCTATTGGTGTTCGGTTGGATGGGAAAAATTACACGTATTGGAGTTATGTGATAAAAAATTTTTGAGGGGAAAACGGATGTGGAGTATCGTAAATGGTACTCAATCTAAACCTAAGAGTGAGAATAATGACAAATATCTTGAACAACTTGAGGCTTGGGAGGTTAATAATTCGAAGATTATTACTTGGATTAATAATTGTTGAGAGTTCGATTGGTATGCAATTGGCAAAATATGACACGGCCGGGAAGTTTGGCAACACTTAGAACGATTGTACACACAATCCGATTTTGCTAAACAATATCGAGTTAGAAATGGACATTCGAACTCGCAAATGAGAAAGACATGAGTATTCGGGGAATTCTATTCGGCAATGACAAATCTTTGGGACCAATTAGCTCGGACGAGAATCGCAGAGCTTAGTGCATTTGCTCCTTATATTGCCCGACATAATGAACAACGGTTGGTTCGATTTCTTATGGTTCTTCGTGATGATTTTGAGTCTTTGTGTGGTAATATTTTGCATCGTAGTCCTCTTCCAACTGTTGATTCGTGGTCAATGAATTAATTGCTTTGATGAAACACGTCACAAGTCGCATCATAAAGGGGATCCTTCCAACACCGGTCCATCTGTCTTTTTGTTCCAAACCGCCCATTCGAAGTATCCAAATAAGCCAAATCCCAAGGTCATGTTGCTCCGGATGAATGTAGCTTTTGTAGAACTTCGGGTCATTGGAAGGCTCGATGTCCGAAGTTGATGAATCGATCGCCTCGCGTGCCCCTCATCCTCAATTTCCTCAACGTGGTCTAGACCACCTCCTTTGAATAATCTTTTGCTGCCGCATTTGTACCACCATCACCGCCTACTCTGTTGCGGATAATCTCTACGACGAGTTCAGAAATTCCTTAGTCTTCAACCACATGCTATGTCTGCTGCGCAGGTTCATCGACTCCGAGCTCCTCGGGTATATCTTCCTCTATTTGGTTATTAGACTCGGGAGCTTCTCATCATATGTCCCCCAATGCGAGAATCTTTTGTTTCTATTTCTCCTTCGAACTCGTATCATTATGATTCTTTGATGGCACGCCTTTATGCATTTAGCAGTGTTGGTTCGTCATCTCACCACATGTGTCTTTTACCTAGTGTTTATCACATTCCTCAACTTACTTTAAATCTTGTTTGATTGGTCAATTATGCGATTCAGTTATTCGTGACTTTCTCTTTTGATTCTTGTCGTGTGCGGGATCCTCACTCCCAGGTGATTGGGACAGCCGTATGAGTGGAGGGTTATATATTTTGGATGAACTTGAGTACGGATGTTGCGGCATCTACTATTGATTTGTCTTCTTTTCGTTTGGGTCCATCTTCGTTTGATTTTTATTTATGGCATTCTCGTTTGGGTCATGTATCTTTTTCTCGTTTGAAGTCTTGCTTTCTAGCCTTTTGGTGTTAGGGAACTTGAAAACTCATGATATTTCTAGTTGTAGTGGTTGTAAACTTGCTAAGTTTTCAAAGATTGCCTTTTAGTAAAAGCATGTCCATTTCTACTTCACCATTCGATTTGATTCATTCTGATGTTTGGGGACCTTCTCCAATTGCCACAAAAGGAGGGTCTCGATATTATGTTTCTTTTATTGATGATCACACACGCTATTGTTGGGTTTATCTAATGAAACGTCGTTCTGATTTCTTAGGCATTTATACCTCTTTTCGAGCTCTTGTCAAAACACAACATTCTGCGGTTATCAAGTGTTTTCGATGTGATTTGGGTGGGGAGTATACCTCTAATAATTTTCGTGAAATGCTTGCTTTAGATGGAACCATATATCAAACTTCATGTACTGATACTCCTGAACAAAATGGTGTTGCTGAAAGAAAACATAGACATATCATGGAAACTGCTCGTTCTCTTTTATTATCGCCTCTGTTCTAGCGAATTCTCGGGGGGAAGCTGGTTCTTACAGCTGTTTATTCAATCAATAGAATCCCAACTGCCCATACCTTGGGTGTGTCACCATTTGAGAAATTATTTGGTTGCACTCCTGATTACTCTTTCTTACGAGTTTTGGTTCTACATGCTTTGTTCTTCGTCCTCACGTAGAACGTAGTAAATTGTCATCTTGTTCGCCATGTGTGTTTTCTTAGGCTATGGGGATGGTCAAAAGGGGTATCGTTGTTATGATCCTGTTGCACAAAAATTATATGTGTCACGTCATGTTTTCTTTCTTGAGCATATTCCTCTTTTCTCCATTCCATCTAGCTCTCACAATGTGTCTAAATCAGATCTTTTCCATATTGATCCTTTTGCTTGTGATATAGATGATATTCGCAGATCTTTGGTACCGATGCTTCTACCGATACTATTGTTCCCTCTCCTCCTCGCGACTATCTCTTCACCTCCGCGATTGTGGATCCCGCTCCCGTTATCCTTCACGTGTTCGTAAGTCTACTCAATTACGATTTTGTCTATTCTTCTTATTCACCATCTTTTACATCATTTTTGTCATCTATTCACAATCTCTCCGAGCCAACTTCTTACAAAGAGGCGACTCTTGACCCTCTTTGGCAACAAGCTATGGTCAAGAATTTGTCGCTTTGTCAAAAATCGAAACTTGGGATTTGGTACCTCTACCACAAGGTAAAAATGCAATTGGTTCTCGTTGGGTGTATAAAATCAAAACTAAATCGATGGTTCAATTGAGCGGTATAAGGCACGATTGGTTGCTAAAGGTTTTTTCGTGAGTATGGTTTAGATTATGAGGAAACTTTTGCTCTGTTGCAAAGATGACTACGATTCGTACACTTATTGCGATTGCATCCGCTCGTAGATGGCATATATCCCAAATGGATGTCGAAATGCCTTCTTGAATGGAAATCTTCAAGAAGAGGTTTATATGGTTCCTCCTAGGGTGTGATCCATAATCGAGAGAGAGGTCAGTAAACTAAAGAAAGCTTTGTATCGTCTCAAACAAGCACACCGTGCTTGGTTTGAGAAGTTCTCGATTTCTATTCTTTCTCTTGGTTTTCGTCGTAGTGATCATGATTCGCTCTTTTTATCAAGAATCTTTGCAATTTGGTATTATTGTGCTCTCCTTATATGTTGATGATATGATTATTACGGGTAATGATGTTGATGGGATTGCTTTGCTAAAATCGAAATTGTCTTCTCTTTTTGAAATGAAAGACTTGGGTTCTCTACGATATTTTTCGGTATTGAAGTCGAGTTGGTCACCTAAAGGTTATCTCCTTTCACGGTCCAAGTATGCAATGGTATTCTTGATCGTGCTCGCCTAACCGACATTAAGATCTGTTGATTCTCCCATTGAAGTTAATGTTCGATATTCTTCTTCGGGATGGCACACCTTTGGATGATCTACTCAGATCGTGCCATTGTTGGCGGTTTGGTTTATCTCACTATTACACGCCCATATATTGCTTATGTTGTTCACATTGTTAGTCGATTCGTTACTTCTCCTACCCTTTGTTCATTGGGAGTTGTTCTTCGTATCTTACGCTACCTTAGAGGTACCATCTTTCAAAGTCTCTTATTTTCGTCTACTTCCTCTTTGGAGTTACGTGCCTTCTCGAGATCTTTGATTGGGCGGTGATCCAGGTAGACCGTATTTCTACTCTTTGGATTTTGCATTTTCTTGGAGATTCTCTTATCTCATGGAAAGCAAGAAGCAAAGTGTTATCTCTCGTAATTCTTTCCGAGCCGAGTGCACCGAGCTATGGCTTCTACTACCACCGAGATCGTTTGGTTACGATGGCTTAACTGGCGATATGGGCGTTTTTCTTCATCATCCCACTCCTATGTCTTTGCGATAATAAGAGTGCCATCCAAATTGCCCACAATGCGGTGTTTCACGAAAGGACAAAGCATATTGAAATTGATTGTCATCTTACTCGTCACCATCTTCAACATGGCACTATTACTTTGCCGTTCATTACTTCCTCATCACAAATTGCGAGACTTCTTCACTAAAGCACACCCGCTTCCTCGTTTTCGTTTTTTGGTTGGCAAACTCTCGATGTTACTTGCAGCCGCATCTTGAGTTTGTGGGGGGATGTTAGAGTAGTTTAATATTTGTTATTATTGTGATTTATTTGTAATGTTAAGGGTAGTATAGTCTTTTATCTTTCTTGTAACCCTAGCTCTATTTAAGAGGTTTCATCCTCATTTGTAATAGTAGTCTTGCTTCTCCTAAATTGCAAGAACACATTTCTCTCTTCATTTTGCAATGTATAACCATTTTGTTCTATCAGGGAAATGGAAGAAGCAGAGCTGGTATTTATAGTACTGTAAGATACAAGGTTCTATTGTAGAATTATAAAATTAATTTTTGCTAAGCCTGGATTTTTTAAATGGCTCTAGCACAATAAAGTTGAACCAATGTCGATTATTGTTGTGCCATTTGTGAACTGAATTAATAATGAGAATCTTTTTCTGTGTGAAAACATGGCCTGGAACACAATGAGCAGAGCACCCCCAATGTGGACTAATTTTTGCTGTTGGAGGGTTTTGTTTTTTAGGCATTATTCACATGTTAATATCATGGAGATGCCTTAAAGTCGTTTGGTAGGGTCATCTTATAATAAAACTTTAACTAGAGAAATTGTAAAAAAATATATATATGTATTCACATATATTTTAGACAGAAATGTGGTTGGTGCACTCAAATCTAAATTATAGACTGATAGGTATTCTGCCCATTACTTATTGGTAATAATCAATGTTAATTTGTGTATTTGGCATAAAGGAATAAGAGGATTAAGAATTTTGTAATTCTTTGGTTGCTTGAAAATTTAGAAAAATGTGGGGAAAATATGCTATACCAGGAGAAAAGCTTGGTAAGATCTCATAAAATATCTGCAATTGAATCACTTTCTTATAAATTCTTAGATATTTTTAAATGAATGGAAACAGATAAGGAGCAACTGCAAATTATTGATTGCTCAATACAAACAATATTATCAAGAAATAAGAAATTAAAAACAAAAGACAATAGCAAGTGAAATAAAGATGAGAAAAATAGAATTAGGTCCCAATGTCTGAGAAATGAAGATTAAGTTTACATACGATGAAAAGAAAAGGAAATTTATATTTTTAGAGTTACAATCAAAATTTACGCCTTACTGAAATATAAGATTTTTCACTAATTTCCTCAACAATTAGCAAAATCATTTCACACCAATTTGGTTGGCATATTGTTTAACAAATAGCTGCAGTTGTATAATGGTGTAACTATCAAAACCAGTCCAACCCAATGATAATGTTGGGCTGTGTTGAAATTTAATATGTCCGAAAAGAATTGGGTCTATTCGGCCTGAAAAGTCGGCCGACCTGATCGGCTCGATGCATTTTAAATGTATTTTAAAGTATGGGACGAACTAGGTTCCAAAAACGGATCGATGGAATTTTGGGCTAACCAGACCCGAACAGATTTTTCTCTTAGGGCCGGAGGGCCAGCACCAGCCCCAGCCTAGCCCATTTGACAGATGTAATTGTAACCCTAAGCATAAAACATGTTTACACTGGGGTTTGGATACCACAAAACACTTGTCTACCTATACGCAGTGGTTTGTCTATCGCTTACGGCATGATTGGTATGTGGGAATGAGGTAGAAATGAAATGAGCATTCTTGTTTTATTCTCATTCACATGCTTGGTATGCTTTAGTAATGGGAATACTCATTCACATGGGAATCTATATTCTCAAAAGTAAGGGAATGACCATTCCTCCTCTCCCCCATGGGTTTAGCTATTCTTAATCATCAAGAATGACTCAAATTTTATTTTTTATAAAATTATCTTTCTATAAAGGGATAATTACAAAAATACCCCTGAGGTTTGGGGTAATTACAGAAAAACCCAGACATGTTTAAAACTTACAAAAAAAAGCTTCAGGTTTCTTTTTGTCTTAAATTTAAGGAGGGTAACTGTAATATTTTTGTAAATGCCAGGGTTTTTTTTGAAATATTTTCGAAAATCACTGGAAAAAATGTAAGACGGAATCAAACATCAAAGGGTTTTTTGTAATTTTCAAAGAACTCTGGGTTTTATTGTAATTAGCCCAAACCTTAGGGGCATTTTTGTAATTATCCCTTCTATAAATGACTAAAAATATTGGATATAATCTATATTTTCGAAAAGCAGTGTTATAAATAAAAAAATTATTTATAATTTAAATATAAGTTATATTTAATATTTTAATAAATCATAGTCAATTTGTATCAATATTCAATAGTTAAATCAAAATTTTGATATAGAATTCTTTTGTTGATTTTCTATATATTCTTATAAAAAATATAAATAATTACAAAAATGCCCCTGAGGTTTGGGATAATTACATAAAAACCCAGAGATTTTTTAAAATTACAAAAAACCCCTTGAGGTTTGATTCTGTCTTACTTTTCCCCTTCATAAGCAAAAAAAATATCAAAACCCCCGGATATTTATAAAAATACTATAGTTACCCCTTAAATTCAACAAACCAAACCTGATAGGGTTTTTTGTAATTTTAAAACATCTCTGAATTTTTTTGTAATCAGCCCAAATCTTAGGGGTGTTTTTGTAATTATCCCTAAAAAATATTATATAAAATATTTTTGATATCATAGATACAAAATATATATATATATATATATTATTTAGCACAATTAAAATAATCTTATATCAATTTACGAATAACATATTTAATAAAATTTATTTAAAAAATCTTATTTAAGAGAATTTGATACTAAAAATTATTTTTCTCAATTACTATCATTAATTTATAATTACCAATCAAGATATTTAAATCAAGTAAAAAATCGCCATCCATTCATTTCTCCATTCCTTGTACATACCAATCATAGGAATAGAAATACTACATCATTCCATTCCTAATGTTATTCCATTCCTAAATTTATTTTATTCCAACCTAATTCCATTTATTCATACCAATCATGTCGTTAGTGTGACAACACAAGATGTAGATAGCTACGCCTGGTGGAAAGCCAAAATTTCTAGCACTGGTCCTCTATCTCATTTATACAATTTATATGATTTATAGCCTCTTAAGGAATATTAGGACAAGAAAAATCCCCCCCTGCAGAGTTGTTACACTCCCGGTTGATTATGAACTTTCTTTCATTAATACTCAAAAATAGAGATGTTAAAAGGGTCCGGGCCAAGAGATGTTAAAAGGGTCGCGGCCCGTTGGCCCGGACCGTTTAAACCGGGCAAAAGATAGTTAGGGCCGAATTATTTTGGCCCGTTTAAATCAGAGCCTTTTTGGCCGGACCGTTTAAACCGAAGCCCGTTAGGGCTAGCCCGAAGGTTAACCGTGCTAGCCCGTTAGCCCGAGTTTTTTTTAAAAGAAAATAAATATAATTCTAATATTTTATATTTACTTTTATTACCTACTATTACTAGTAAATTTATTTTTCAAATTCACATCTTTCTCATCTTTAAGTTTAACTTTATTAAACAAGCTATAAATTTTTAAAATTCTTCTTTTTTATTTGTTTTATTTATTACTTAATTTTGTTTTTCATTTTTATTCTAAATAAGAAAATGCCACGTAGTCTTATTAGATTATTTACGATATAAATTATATTTCAAAATGGTGCTAAATCTCATTTTATAATTTTGTTAATGCAACGTAATTATAAACATGCATGACTTTTTAAGATTAACTTTACATGTTAAACTTAAAATATTATATATGCTCAAGTTGGAAATTTTAGTTTTAAATATCTTATTTTGAAATTTTTTAAATTATAGTCATATAAGTAATTACGAGAAAAAGTGCTAATTTTGGGTAGAAACTTAATTTTATAAATTTGTTAATGCAATGTAACTAGAAACTTTGCATGAATTTTATTTATGACGAATAGTTTAACTTAAAATGTTAAAGCGAGTTTAAAATTTTAAATTTAAATATATAATTTTAATTTTTTGACTATAGCCCAATAGTGACCCGTTTAGGCCGAAGCCCGCTAGGGTTAGGGTTAGGTTCCAATATTTCCAGCCCGTTTAACACCGGTCCATTTAGCCCAGAGACCATTTAGCCCGAAACCCACTAGGGCTCTACTCAAAAGTAGACTACCAGTAGTTTGATAAAGGGATAGTTATAAAAACAACCCCTGAAGTTTAGTCTACCTTAAAGTGTTACAAGCAACTCTTGAGGTTTATATTTATCTAACAAATAAACCCTCTTGAGGGTGCAATTTGTGAAAGAGAATTGAAATTCAGGGAATATTTGTAATTTTGAAAGATAACGACATCATTTTGTAATTAGGCTAAAGGCTTAAAGCTTTGGTAGTTTGCAATTAATCCTTTGAAGAAAGAAGAATAAGACCTTGTATGGATGTATTTCCAAGTTCAATTTTTTAGTTTCTAGTGTCGAAAAATGAATTTTCAAACTTTAATGATTTTCGTGTGAGAATTAAGAATATTTTTGGTTTGTTGTCTGAATTTCTGTTTGGAAATGAAAATATGTTTAATTATAGTTTTCAAAATGTATTTTTGACATGTTTGCGTGAATGTAGTGTATTTTCACATAGATTTGCACGATTTTGGTGAAAAGTTTTTTGGTTGTGTTTTCAAAAGGATATTTCCATAAAAAAAAGTGGAAACCGAAAATGACTTCATTTCTAAAACGCAAATGAACCTGGGCCGCTCGGGGCTATTTGGAGCTCGATTCGATAAAAGCTCGTTCGAGTTTGTTTAATGAGGCTCGTTAAAATAAACGAACCAAACTCAAACTTAGAGATATTCGGTTCGTTAGCTCGTGAACAAGCTCGTTAGTAAGCGTGAATAGGCTTTGTAGGTCCCCAAAGGGGTGTGAGTAAGGTTTAGAAGGGGGATTGAAAACCTTACCAACTTTTTGATTTTAATCCTTTTAAAATATTATAGAGTTAAATACACAACTAAGTCTGGGGACGGCTAAGTTAGTTAATCAAATAGAGTTAGCCACTCAGCGGACTCGATTGAGTTTGTTGATAGAATAACTTAGCCGTTTAGTCTAAACCTTAACTTGAATGTGATGAGATTTTCATCGGAAGACTTAACACCCTTTAATTTGATTTAATTTGTTTTAAACACTTGATTTTAGCACTTAGTTACTTATCGGTTGGATAGCAAATTATCGTGAGATATAAAGTGATATGCGAAATAAAATGCTAAAATGTAAATGACACAATAATTTTTATAGAGGTTCGAAGATGAGGTAATTCTTACGCTCCTCTATTCTCCAACTCCCTGGAGGAATTCACTAAGTAATGATCGAGTACAAAGTGGTTATCACCCGGATATAAGTCTTGATCACACGGTGACTTGCTCCTTTGGGACTCGATCTAGAGATGCCTTGGTCACGAGTGGCTTCTCGTCCGACTCGGCTACTTCACAGGGATTTGCGCTTTCTTTGTTTGATACATATTTTTATCTTAATTTTGATGATTTTATTTTTACATCAAAACAATGTTTTTAATTGTTGTCCAAATACTCCTATATGATTTAAAATGGTTTTAATATTTTCTGGAGTATTTTCTGAGTTTTATTTTCGACAAAAATTGGATAACATTTCTGTCTCTTGGTCGACCGGTCGCCCTTGGGGAAACCCGTACCTGAAGATGATTTTTGAAACAGAAAAAGAGACGGAAGAAAAATTACGCAGGTCGACCGGTCGCCCAGGGGTTGACCGGTACCTGTAATTTCAACTTCGAAACAGAACTTCATTTCCTTATTTTCTCATTGAGGGGGACCGGTCAAGGTATAGGTCGACCGGTCGAAGACCCCCTTGACCGGTCGCCCTGTGTAAATTTCCAAAGTTTCGTTTCAAACTTCTATTTCTGTGCGACCGGTCGCCCTGTGCTTTGACAGCAAAAATATGACCGTTTGACAGTAGACATATTTTCTTAAAATGTGGGATTGATTTCTAACAGCTATATTCTTGATTTTAATTATATTTTTCTGTAGATTTTCAATCCCCAAGAGGAGCCTATGCTTGATCAATCATCTCCTATAAATAGAGGAAGTTTTGGAGCAACCAATAGAAGATTTGATATACAACACAACAAGATACACTTCAAGCAAATATTTGTTCTTCATTGTTATTATTCTTGTTGTAATTTTGCCTAGCTTATCACTTTCACATCCTTGAGGTCTAGGCTATTCTTGATTACACTTTGCACTCAAATTGTAATATTCATAATTGAGTTGTAATCTTGATTTTTGGTTATCATTCAAACACAAGATATCCTTGTGAGTGTTCTTGTGGAAAGAACACACTTGGATGATCTAGGTGATAGGAGCAAGAAGATTGTGGTGATCTTCTTATTGAGGTGTTGAAGAATTTGGTATTCTTCAAGGTTGAAGATTGTGGTAATCTTCACAAGGTGCCATTGGAGATTGTGGTAATCTTCAAGAGAGATTGTGGTAATCTCAAAGGTGGTGTTGAAGAAGAGTGTGGAGCTCTTCAAGGTGTCGTTGTAAGTTGGTGTTGTATTAATTTGTGGTAAATTAATAAAATCTTTTTTCTTTTTGAAATCCATCCCGGATATACTGGAGTGGTAGAGGATTAGGCCCTAGGTGGGTTGAACCTCTATAAACCGACGTGTGTTGTTTACATTCCGCACCTTTATTATTGTCTTTGAGCATTCAATTTGAAAACGAGGGCAAAATCGAAAAGATGGAGATAATCTATTCACCCCCCCTCTAGATTATCGTAGCCGCTTGGACTTACAAGTGGTATCAGAGCCAAACTCTTTGGCAAGCTCGTTTCACATCGCGAGTGAAGAGAAACGATCGTCGGCTCTGAACGAAGCTCATCTATCAAGCACCTCCACCACCAAGCCACTTCTATTTGATTCAAAAATTTTATATTTTGGAAAGAAAGAATGGAATGTTATTTACAAGGTTGTGGATTCGATATTTGGAACATCATCATCAATGGAGAATCCATTCCGATGAAAGACACACCACACTCCTCCAAAGGCTTCAAAGAGCTCAATGATGAAGAGAAGAAAATCATCTCCTTAAACGGTAAAGCTCTAAATATTTTGTATTGTTCACTTACTAATTTGGAATATGAACATATTGTAGGAATTCAATCGGCACATGAAGTATGGCAAAAATTAGAAGCCATCTATGGAGTATTTGCAAATGAAAGGAGTCAAACAAAGCATCTACTTCTCAAAGGAATACAAGTTCAAATCGAAGGAACAAGCCTCCTACAACTTCCAACTATGAAGATGTCAAATATTGTTTGATGGGCATCGAAGAAGAAAACGAGGTATGTCTTAAACCCTCTACTTCCTATGATATTGTTATTCAAAATGATTATAGTGATTTGCAAAATGATTTTGATGATCTTCAAAATGAATTCCAAGACTTACTTGTTAAATACAAAAATTTGAAAAAGGAATTCATTGTTTTGAAAAATGATAAGGATAGTTTATTTACTTCCTATGAATCACTATCATGTGCTCACACCACCACACTTGACAAGGTTAGAAACCTTGAAAAACAAAATAGTACTCTTGTTGAGAATATGAATTGCATGAAAAATGATTTATCAAAATCAAACTTGAGTACCAATAAAATGTCCAATATTGTTGATATTCATAATTGTGATAAAGGACTTAATCATAAGCTAATGTTATTAATCATATGAAAAAGGATCAAGTCACTATGCATATTGGTCATTATGCTCCTAGAATTATTACTTGTTTTTATTGTGGTAAAAAGGGTCATACGGCTAATTCTTGTCGGGCTAGAAATAGCTCTAATTATTGTTGTAGACCTAAAAGTCTCAAAGCTAATCCTAAAGGACCCAAACACATGAGGGTACCACAAAACAATGTCATATTAGGTACCCGGTGAAATAATGATCGAAGAAAATTTATACCGCCAAGAAGACATCAAATGACCACTTCATTTGATCAAAGGAGAAAACATTTTCAAAGACAATTTACAAGAAGAAGATATAATCAAAAATGGGAAGAACATAATCCTTGGAAATGGCAAAGACATCATCAAGATGACTTTCAAAGAAGAAGAGACTATCAACAATGGGAAGGTAACAAATCTTGGAAATGAAGCAATCAAAGAAGTCATCATCAAAGTGACTTCTCAAGGGAAAGATATCATCAACAATGGGAACGACACAACCCATGGAAATGGCGTAATTGGTAAACCGTATCTCCCCATTTAAATATGCATTTTATTTTAATTCTATGCATGTTTTTATCTTAATTGCAAATGAGTCTTCAAATATTTATTTTTTAATTAAGATCTTCAATGTATATTCGTGCTTTTAAAATTTCTAAAGACCATTGCATTATATTTCTAAAACTCTTGTGCATTTAATTAGACTTATGTGGTTTATTATCTCTTATGTATTTTTATAGCATAAGCTTTTTTCTTGATATCTCCTATTACTTGCCTACACTTGTGCTCATGTGCAAATTTTGTTTAAGAATTGTGTAGGATATATTTCTCATATTCATTGGCTATTTCGTCATCAAGTTTCTTAAACTATCGAGGTATGTTCACTCGTATTTTTACTAGAACTCGATTTTATCTCTATGCACATATCTTTCAAGATATTTCATTTCAACCCCTTAAGTACCCCTAAATGATTTTGCAAATTCTTCTTAAAAGGGCACTACTCGTTAAGTCTCGATTTTCTCAAATATATGTTTTCCCGAAACCTGTTTTTGTTGGATTTGGTCCAAAATTATCTTTTTGCAAAGTTTTAAAACTTTTGGGGTGGAAAATCGAATTTTGGAAAATTCTGGAGATAGAAAAATTGCACTGGGACGGTCAAAGCAGGGGCGACCGGTCGCCCTGCACGTCGACCGGTCGCACCCCACTTCGACCGTCGCCCAGGTCAAATATTTTGGTTAAAACCCGTCTGTGCTTCATTCTTGAAACATAACCAAATTATTTCAAAACCCTTGTGCAGCGAAATTCATCCCTCTTTCTCTAAGTTCTTCAATTCTTCATCATTTTTCACGATTCTTGTTGCTAATTCTCTTATTTTTGCAAGAATCTTACATATATGGCTCCTCCAAGAAATTCTGCCGAACGAAATCATCAAAAGAGGAGAAGGAAGCGAAGGGGGGAATCTTCCTCCAACCTCCAACAAGTTGATAATCCACAAGGAGACAATCCAAACCGGCTCACGGAAGAAGAGATTGATGATTGATAGCCGGGGTTTCAAAATCAAACATTCATTGGGATTCAAGTAAGTTATCAGTTCTTTACGAGCCTCCCTCTAGAGCCAATAAATTTCGATTTCTAAATAAACTTGCGGAGGAGCATTATGAGAATATTGGATTGAATGACAAGAAAATTGCGTGCACTCGTATGGTTCGATTTCTAGCACTTCATGATGAATTTCCGGATATTAGGGCTTATTTTGAAATTCAAGGATGGGTTTCACTTTGGGATAATCCATGTTTGCATTATGATGACGAGCTTATAAAACTTTTTTATGCAAATATGTAGATTGTTGATGTTACGGTAGATAATCCGTTGGAACTTCACTCATTTGTTAATGGCAGGCATTTTTCATGGACATTGGCCGATATTTGTAATCACTTTAATGTGCCGAATGATGGAGTGGTTAATGTGGATTGCACTCATTGGGATGATAACATTTTCGGTGTTTCACTAGATGATGTGAAAACCTTTTTAGGAGTGTATCCCAAAGGAACATACTCGGCAATGCCGCCAAATTATCGGATTATATCTATTATTTGCTCTTATTGTGTTTGTGAAAAAGAAGTAAAACTTCCGAGTAATCTCGAACTCTTTCTCACCTATAAGATTGTTCGAGGAGAAAGAGTAAATTATGGAGCAATTTTTGTGTATTGTTTGTCGGAATCAAGAAGGCATACTAAGAAAAAATATACCTTGGGAAATTTGATTTGCCGACTATTATACTTATCGGGATACCCAAAAAATGAAATGAATACCGATATTCGTCACAATGACTTTGATAATGCCAACATTCTATAAATGGTTAGAATGCGACGACATTTACCATGGGTTCCCACCAAAGCCACTAGGGGACATGCCCGGCATCGACAACAACCTCGGGATGATTTCTTTAATGACAATGAGGTTGAAAATATTGGAAGAGGTGAGTTTGACGAACAAAGAGATGATGATGAAGAGAATGTGGGGAATGAAGAGGAAAATGAAGAAGAGAATGTGGGGAATGAACAAGAAATTAGGGAGGAAGAAAATGAGGAAGAAGATGAGGACGAGTCGGATGTTGAAGATTTAAATCTCAAAGAGAGAATGGCCAAAGTGGAAAGAGAAACATTTAGAGATGTAGCCTCTCTTAGAAATGAGCTCCGGGTTGTGAAGAAGGAAAATTCTAGTTTGAAAAAGTCAATCGTCAAATTGAAGAAATTCATCAAAGATCTTATTCCCGGAACTTACTTCTCTTCGGACGAGGATTGATGTCCCCACCCCTTTACTTTTTAGCATGTTCTTTTGTTCATGTTGCTTTTTAATTCTATGAACTTTGTAAAACTCTTATGCACTAATGATATTTGCTTGTTTTCTTGAAAGGGTTAATATTGCAAGTTGATAATGACTTGAGGGTGATCATGATATTGATGGAGTATTTGATGGTAAAAATACTCTAGCTTGGCATAATTTGTTGTTGGTATGAAGTACTTGATGGTAAAAGTGCTTCTTTTAATTTGTGCTTAAATGCATTTGACATGTCTTGTTCATTTTGTTTAGATGGATTATTTGAGACATTTGTAATGTCTAATATGCATTGTTTGATGCTTAACATGTATTACTTGATGGATCTTTAATTTTTGCTTGATGACATTGGTAATGCCTTGATCTCTCTTTGGCTAAATTATCTCAATTAGGTTGAACCCTTGAGAATTTACTTTGTTTATGCCTATTATTTGTTGGATACATGTTGTAAATTGCTTTTGATGAAAAACTTGGCTAGATTTCATTTACAAGAGCTATATATATCTTTTTCAAATCTTTGACGCCCGCCAAGTGTTCGTTATAATGCTTCAATGAAAATATCTTCACATACATGATTCTCTTATTTTCCAATGTCTTAAAATCTTTTTGAGATAATGTTTTTGGCTAACTAATGAGCTTATGGATTTCTTATGATACATTTCTCCCTTTTTTTTTCTTGGATTCTAAGTTTAATTCTTCAATGGTTGGTAAATCGTATTGTTGGCGCACTTTGATAAACTTGAATGATGTTTTTATCATCCTAACATTCTTTTTGATGATTCCAAAGGGGGAGAAATAGGAAATTGGCTCATTAGCTCAAAGAAGCTAATAAAAGCTTGTTTTAAAAGCTATAAGCTATGGCTCATAAAAGCCATAAGTTGTGATTTTTTTTAGTCCAATTATTGCTTGATGGACTTATATACTTGTCTATACTTGTCTAATGATGTTTTGTGACAGGGGGAGCTTATAAGCTCTTGAACAATTTGTAAAAGCTAAGCTTCTAGCTTATGAAAAATTGCTTTTACATTATTCTTGATGTGCTTGTTGATAGGGGGAGCTTGTACTTATTATTGAATATATTTACTCCCTTACTTGGTTGCTTTTATATTTTGAAAATTTTGGTTGCTTCCAAACGGTCAAATGTTTTTACCGGAAAATCATTCCTAAAATTGTTCTCCTATTTTGTGTAAAATTTGTTTTAGTTTGTAATAATCAAAAAAGGGGAGATTGTTTGATACATATTTTTATCTTAATTTTGATGATTTTACTTTTACATCAAAACAATATTTTTAATTTTTGTCCAAATACTCCTGTATGATTGTTCGCCTATTTTCTTAGCTTCACCGCAAGTGTACGGATCAGTTTATAGAATAGGGTTTGCAAGGTCGAATCCACAGGGATTAATAAATTAATGTACTAAGTATTGGATTATAATAGTCCTACTTTTATCTAAACTATCGAAATTTGAAAGTTTGGTTTTATTACTACTAAAGCAGGAATTAATCCTAAAATAACAAAGTAAAGAGTGATTCAAAGATCAAGTATGAATGGATGGATTCCTGGGCTATGGTTTTAATTAATATCCCACTTTTATGCTCAGGTTAAGCAAACCAAGGTTAAACGTATTCTTCTCTATAGACCAATCACCAAAGTAATTTACCCCCTCTCTCGAGATGTAAGTAAAAGCGTTGATTGGAATATCTATGTTAGCATCTCTACTCAACATGAGATATCCAACTCCCAAAAGTTCAAAAGATTAAAAGATCTCACAAATATTCACAAACTTCTCAATCATGCAATCTATTTGTGTCAAGTACTCAAGATCTAGTATTGAAACTCATCGGTTAGAATTATGAATCAATACATCAAACAAGTTTAGATCAAAGGCCTTTTGACAAAACAAGAATTAAAGCAAAGTACTTGAATACAAGAAGAAAGCATTAACTTCAATTATCCTTAATCATCACATAAAAGTGTTTATTAATCTACTCCCAAACCCGGGAATCACAAGATGTTTTAGCCAGACATTGAAAATAAACAATTCATAGACAAATTATCCATAATCAAAATCTAACTAATTGAAATACGATACGATGGAATGAGTGACTCGGGGATGATGACGATCTCTCGATCTATCTTCAATCCTCGAAGGTGTGGTTGCGGTCTAGATCGATCTCTCCAAGTTTCCCGTGGAAAACTGCTCTTTTCTCTGGTTTCTAGGGTAAAAATCAGCGTGTCCTTGTTTGTGGCCGCCCCGGGTCTATTTGTACTCCGTTCGGGTCGAAAACCTAGTTGAAATTGGATAAGCTCTGTTTTTCCCGCAGCACGGCACGACCATGCCCTTTTGGCACGCCCAGCCCGTGCTGGGTGCCGAACAATTTGTAATTTTCCTTTAGAGGAGCACGGGCGTGCCATATGGCACGGGCTGCCCGTGCCCTTGGCCGAACCTTGAGTCCTCATATTTGGATTGAGCACGGGCTGTGCTAGAGGAGCACGCTCTGCCCGTGCTCACCTGGAACAATATGCACATACACTATTTTCTTCCGTTTCTCGCCCCGTTCGTCCAACTTCTTCTCGATTCGACTCCAAACTTCGTCACTCATGTCAAGTATTGGAGGTTGCAATACCCGAATTGTTGCCATTATGCTACAAATATAGATAAATTCCTACAAAACGAACAAAGCGTAATCCAATTCCACAAAACAAGAATAATACCCAATTTACTCATATAACGCATGCATATCCACACATTCTAGCCAATATTAAGCCCAAAATACATGCAAAATACCAGTCAATCAAACCCCCAAACTTAAACTGTTGACAGTCCCGGTCAACACTTTATACACAAGATAACACAACTGGGGAAAAGAAGAGCAACTCAAGAACACCGCATCATAATTCATGTCATCTATCCATAGACATCAAGCACAAATCAACCAAGTTTCAAAGAGTTAACACGGAGCACAAGTTTATAAAAATCAAGGTAAAACACTTCAAATCACGCCTCTCAAGGGTAAAGTGTATACTCTTCTCACTAGAAAGATAAGGGATGTGTATTCGCTCAAGTCATATAAGGCACTTTGGTTAAGGTAGGGAAATATGGATAAAGTGACTCAGCTCTAGCGTATAGATTGGAAAACACTTTTGTTCTTTTCTAACCATTTTCCAATTCCACTCGACTCTGTTCTTCCAATCATCTTATATCCTCTTCACTTTTCTATTTCTCCCTTCTTTTTCATACACATTATTCCCTTCGCCTTACATCACGATTCTCAGCCTATTTTTTTTTCATTTCTGGCCGACTCACGTTGCAGTCGTTCTTTTTTTTTCCGACTTTTGTGAGTATTTTTCTCCTTTTTCATCTTTTCTTCCCAAGTTCCCAACATGTACACATTTTCTGACTTATGACACTCCTCCATTCAATCCTTTATTCATCCCCTTTTTCTCAATTCTATACGCTTAAGCTCAGGGTAACAATTATATTACATAGGATTCGAAGGCTTAAAATGTGGCTATCAAAAATCAGGCAATATGCTCAAATTGGCTAACTAGGGAAATCAAATATCAAAGGTAGGCAAAAGGCTTCAAAGGCTTAACAAAGATGGCCTAAAATCATTTTCATGAATGCATACAACATGTGACTTTGACGGAGAAACCATAGCAAGTTCTAGAATTCAAATCAAACATGAATGACACACTCAATCACAAACAAGACTGCATATTATGAAAGCAGTAAAGGCTCAAAAGCTCACAGGCTTGTAAGTGCATAATTCAAAGTATGTTTACCAAGATTCAATAATCACATGCTCCACGTAAACCATTTTCAACCCGATCAACTCACACTCAACATCCAATTCAAAACAACAAAAATCAATTCGCAAATGCACCCAAGGTCAAGATCTCAATCAAAACACAACAAACATACAAAAGCGGTCAACTCACTCCCTATTATCTAAGAAAGCAATAAACATGCTAAAGCGATAAACGTGCTAAAACCATAATAAAAAAAATTTAAAACATCTAATGCAATGCAACCTATATGCTCTACATGCAACTAAATGAATGCAAACGCCACACCCATCAAAAAAATATATACTACCTCTCCCCCCCAAACTTGAATGAAATTATAGCTCATGCAAGAGAAGGTAGAATTTCAATGAAAAGTGTGGAAAGGACCTGGATCACTGTGGGGGTGGCGGCGGGTAGTGGCCCTGGGAGATATGCCAATTCTCGATCCGTAGTAATGCCTGCAATATCTTCGACTCCCGCTGCTCGTGTGCTTGGTTCCACAAGCTCTGCGTCTGGTACCTTTGATCTTGGACTTCTTGGTAAGCACGGAAATCACTCCTATGCTGTCGTAAGCTTTCCTCAAATGCACGAGTAACCCGTCATGATCATCTTGTCCCCCGCGCCTCGCCTTGGCGAGGGCTCTCGAATATCGGGTTGTCCCTGTGGGTCGCCCTGATCGAAGCTTCCCTGTTGGAAGCCTTGCTCAAACCCCCTCTCCTGTCTATCATACTCCTGTGCCTCCATGACCAAGTCTTCTTCGTCGGGTAGCCCGGCTACCCTTCGCCTCTTTCGTGCCGCCAAACCCTGCATGACTCTGATATGCTCCTCAAAGTACATAAGCCAGTTGATTTGGTTATTAATTACTGCTGTGAGCTGCGGTTTAGGAAGGGGAAACGAAGACCCGAATTTTTGTTGAAAACAGAGGATATTCTCCTCATTACTGATGATCTTCATGGTGTGAAGGGCGCTCATGTTAATGCTCATTTGCCGCTAATGGTTCCATCCGGCTTATGTCAACCCCAAAATGTTGTGCGATTGGGGTTATCATTCCCCAATTAGTATTTTCCCCGCGTCATCTTTGTTATGCGTAGACGACGTGTTCCACAAAGTACGCCGCCATGTTAGAAGGGGTGCAGTTGAGCATACACCAAAGTAGGTATAGTTCTCTCGCTTGCATACCCCCATTATTGTACCTGGCAAACACAGAATGGGCCGTTACTTTTTGAGTGTATCGGAATATGGGGTTGCGGAGTGAGGAGGCCTTGGAGGAGCGTGTTTCATATTGCATGAGGCCTGTGTCGGGGGTTTCAGTCAACAATCGCCAAAAAGCACGCGAGTCGTAATTTGCAGCCGTTCGGTATGGGGCGTCCGATGGTACCCCAAAAATCCGATTCAGTTCGGCAATAGTGACGTTTCTCCATTCGTTGCCCAACTTGAAATGGATTTTCCGAGGTTCATTCCGTGGTCGTGTTTCCGTGACCTGAACAGTGCTTAAGAACTCTAGTGCGAGTGTCTTGTAGGTTGGCCACCGCCCTTGCATGAATGCGGTCCATCCAACTCGATCAAACATTTGCCACACCTCCTCGTGTATCTCGAGAGCTTGGGTACATTCATCGTTGGTATAGCGTGTAGGTGCGAATGAACAGGGGATGATCCGGTTCCACCTATCCAGTATGTCATTCTCGTCAATAGTGAGCCCGTAAGCCTCGGGGCTGTCCGGGTGTGGTGGCGCTCGGGCGGCAGCGGCTCCCCAACCTCGCCTACCTCGGTTCGGTCGTGGTTCAGCCATGTTATCAATTTAGTACCTGGCAAAAACAATCGTGAGAACCCAAACGTGCCAAGTAAAACGAATGACGAAGTAATACAACTATCCAACAAATGCATAGTGGCTCATCTCAACAATTTAATCCATCATTAAGCTTTTAACTCACATATCAATATAATTGCCAAAATTCTTAGCCACTAACATCCTAAACAATCTAGCACAAGTATAATCCATCAAGCAATCAATCAAAATCATCACAATTCACCAACCCACAAGGTGTTCGATATAATGCCCCATAGAAAAGTACAATCGAAATCATGGCATAAGCATCAAACAAGCATCATAAATCATCTCTAATCCTCAATGCACAAGAAATTTGACATAGAAAGTTCAATTCATACCTTATAATCCGAAAATAGGGAGAGAGTTGGAATTTTGTAACCCTAGGTGTGTTCTACCCCAATTCTTTGCTTTCAAGCAATTCAACCAGTGTAAATTGAGTTTAGAGTAATGTGGGAGGTGATTAGTGGTGATATTATATGAGAATTGTGGAAAAATTTGGGGGGGGCGAGTTTTTTTGTGTGGCCGCGCGAGAGGGGCGTGAGGTTTGTGAGAAAATTCTAGGCCCTGCCCGTCTATTTTAAGCCTCAGCAGGCAAGAGCACGGGCGTGCTCATTCGGCACGGGCCGCCCATGCTAGGGGCCGAAGAATTGAGCCCCAAAATCTTGAAGACACACGGGCCGTGCCAAATGGCACGGGTGGCCCGTGCTAGGGCCCGAAGTTTTGAACCCTGAATCCTGGAAGGAGCACGGGCCGTGCCATATGGCACGGGTTGCCCGTGCTATGGTCCGAACCCTGTGTTCGATGTTTCAAAGTTTTTTTTTTAAGGAAAACTTCTAACCTATGAAAGCAATTAAATCCTAATGCTTGATTCTCTGGCCATTCACCATGAATGTCTCCCCATCTCGGCTCAATAGCTCCACTATTCCTGGAGGATTTAACACTTTCTTTATCACAAACGGCCCCGACCATCTAGACTTAAGCTTTCCCGGAAAGTGTTTAAGACGCGAGTTAAACAAAAGGACTTGTTCACCCGGTAAGAACTCCCTCTTCTTTATCATTCGATCGTGCCATCATTTGGTTCGCTCCTTGTAAATTCGGGAATTTTCATAGGCTTCATCCCGGAACTCCTCCATCTCATTTAGGTGCAAGAGCCTCTTTTCACCCATTTGCTTGGAAGTCAAAATTTAACTTCTTTCTGACCCAAAACGCCTTATGCTCCAATTCGACGGGCAAGTGACATGATTTCCCGAATACTAACTGATACGATGATGTGCCCAATGGTGTCTTGTATGCAGTCCGATATGCCCATAGTGCGTCATCTAGCTTCATGGCCCAATCTTTGCGATTTATGTTTACCGTTTTCTCTAAAATCTGCTTAATCTCATGATTGGCTACCTCTGCTTGCCCGTTTGCTTGCGGATGGTACGCTAATGCTACCTTGTGCTTAACCCCATACTTCGCAAGTAGAGTGCTCATTAATTTATTCACAAAGTGTGACCCCCCGTCGCTAATCAAAGCTCTCGGGGTTCCAAACCGAGTGAATATATTTTTCTTTAGGAATTTAAGCACTACTCGCGCATCATTGGTCTGTGCCGGAATAGCTTCAACCCATCGAGATACGTATTCCACTGCAAGTAGAATGTATTGATAACCCGACGAAGATGGGAATGGGCCCATGAAGTCGATCCCCCACACATCAAAGAGTTCAACTTCCATTACATTGGTCATTGGCATCTCATGTCGTCTCGAGATATTTCCCATCCGTTGGCACCTATCAAAACTTTGTACGAATAGATAGCAATCGTTAGATAATGTAGGCCAGTATAAACCACTTTGCAATACCTTAGCTGCCATACGAGTCGGGCCGAAATGTCCCCCGGAAGGTGAAGAATGGCATTGTTGTAGAACTCCATCCCATTCTTCTTGAGGCACGCATCGTCGAATGATGGTGTCGGCGCACCTCTTAAAGAGCAGGGGGTCATCCCACATGTAGAACTTGACGTCATGGAGGAACTTTTTCTTTTGATAGGATGATAAATCCGGAGGCAAAACCCCTGCAACCAAATAATTAACAAAATCGGCATACCATGGGAATTTAGCTTGTAGCATCAGAAGTTGCTCATCGGGAAATTCCTCCTTAATTGCCTCCGTGATTTCTTTCTCCTCCTTCTTGTATTCTAGTCTGGACAAGTGATCGGCTACTACATTCTCGCAGCCCTTTCTATCCCGAATCTCCACATCGAATTCTTGTAACAAGAGGATCCACCGAATCAGTCTCGGTTTGGCATCCTTTTTGTCAAATAGATATTTAATTGCCGCGTGGTCGGTGTGGACTATCGTCTTAGTGCCAATCAAGTAAGAGCGAAACTTGTCGAATGCAAACACGATAGCCAGCATTTCCTTCTCAGTGGTGGTGTAGTTTTGCTGGGCACTATCTAAAGTTCTGCTCGCATAGTAGATGGCTCTAAACATCTTGTCTCTTTTCTGACCCAAAACAGCCCCAACCGCAAAGTCGCTGGCATCACACATTAGTTCGAAGGAGTGACTCAATCGGAACTACTAGAATCGGTCTTTGTCACCAAAGCCTTCTTGAGAATCTCAAAAGCACGCAAACAATCATCGGAAAAATTGAAAGCGATATCTTTTTCTAATAAGCGACTTAAAGGTTTAGTGATTTTAGAAAAGTCACGGATAAACCTTCTGTAGAATCCGGCGTGCCCCAAGAAACTTCGAATGGCTTTCTCGTTTGTTGGAGGTGGGAGTTTCTCTATTGCCACAACCTTCGCTCTATCAACTTCCAAACCTGCAGAAGAAACTCGGTGGCCTAAAACAATGCCATCTCTTACCATGAAATGGCACTTTTCCCAATTTAAAACAAGGTTAGTTTCCTCGCATCTCTGCAAAACTAGAGCAAGGTTATCCAAACAATGATCATATGAATCTCCGCATACGAAAAATCATCCATGAAAACCTCCATTATTTTCTCAATGAAATCATGGAATATAGCCATCATGCATCTTTGAAAAGTAGCGGGTGCGCTACAAAGTCCGAATGGCATCCTGCGAAATGCAAATGTACCATAGGGGCATGTAAAGGTCGTCTTCTCTTGGTCTTAGGGGCAATCATGATCGATTATACCGGAATAACCATCGAGAAAACAATAATAATCATATCCCGCCAAACGATCAAGCATCATATCAATAAGGGGGGGGAAAGTGATCTTTGCGAGTAGCATCATTTAACTTCCTATAATCAATACAAATTCTCCATCCGATTACTACTCTAGTCGCTATAACCTCATCACTCTCGTTTCTCACTATCGTCATCCCCCTTTCTTCACCACTCATACCTAGGACTTACCCAAGAGCTATCGAAATAGCATAAATAATTCCAAAGATCTAACCATTTTAAAACTTCTTTTCTAACGACTTCTTGCATTATAGGGTTTAATCTTCTTTGATTTTGCACCGAAGGTTTGTAGACATCTTCCATTCTAATCTTATGCATCACAATCGATGGACTAATGCCTTTTAAATCAGAAATTGACCAACCTATCGCCGGCTTATGTTTTCGTAATACCCCAAGCAATTTATCGAGTTGAACTGAAGTTAAAAGAGATGATACGATTACCGGACTCGTGTTATTCGCTCCAAGGAATGCATATTTGAGATGCTCGGGCAAGGGCTTGAGTTCTGGGTTCAATTTGGTCTCTTCGGATGGGAGCACGGGCTGCCCGTGCCGATGAGCAGGCCGTGCCGTCGTCAGCTCCTTCAGCGTTCTCTTCGACCTTAGGCACGGGCTGCCCGTGCCATTTGGCATGGGTCGTGCCGTCGTCGTTTTCTTCAATTTTTCCTTCGGCCATACGCACGATCTGGGCGTGCTCAAGGACACGGGACGTGCGTCCCTGTAGAATTGACTTTCGTACGTTTTTCAGCGTGTGTGCCCCTCTTGCGCTCCTCGGTAGTTCCTGCATATTATCCAAAGCACAAACACAATCATACAAGTCTTGGTTATCAATATCAATAGTCAAGTTCGATGTTGAACATGAATGTGTCAAACCAAACTCCAAAGTATCCCTAAATAATGTATGATCTGCATACTCATCAATACAGGATTCAACTACGTCTATGAAATTACAAGTCTCCACACCATCATGAAATTGAAGTGCCTTATATATAGTAAATAGAACATGCTCATCATTAACCCGTAACGTGAGCTCTCCTTTTGCACATCTATTAAGGCCTTCCCCGCCGCTAGCAATGGACGCCCAAGTATCAAAGAACGCGTCTTTATCTTCCTCCATGTCCAAAGACTAAGAAATCCACGGGGAATATGAATTTATCAACTTTGACAAGTACATCCTCGATTATTCCCTTTGGATACGTGAGTGATCGGTCTGCGAGTTGTAAGGTGACCGTAGATGGCTTCACCTCTCCCAATCCAAGTTGCACGAAAATAGACAAGGGCATTAAGTTAATACTCGCTCTAAGTCACAAAGTGCTTTCTTAAAGAAAACATCACCAATAGCACAAGGGATAGTGAAACTCCCTGGATCTTTCAACTTCGCGGGCGTTTCCTTTGGATTATTGCACTTTGCACTCCTCTGGCCAGTTGATTGTCTCGAAACTAGTCATCTTCCTTTTCTTTGACATAACATCCTTCAAGAACTTAGCGTAATTGGGCATCTGCTCCAATGCGTCTGCAAAAGGAATGTTAATATGCAGTTTCTTAAAAATATCTAAAAACTTAGCAAATTGTGCGTCTAACTTTTTCTTTTGAAAACGTTGGGGAAAAGGAAGGGGAACATTAAGTTTAGAAATATCAGGGTTAGAGGAGGATTTAAGCTTCTCAGCCCCTTTTTGTTCAGCACGATGTTCCTCAGCTCCTTCCTCGGCCTCAACCTCGCCATTTGCCTTAGTTTCCGCATCACTCGGTGCATCGATTGTCATTCCAGCAGGGCGCACGGGCTACCCGTGCAGTGGCGCACGGGCCGTGCCATCCTGCGATTCTTCAGAATTTTCTGGTATTTTCGGCCCATTGTATTCCGTTCCACTCCTCAGACGAATGACTTTACACTGTTCTTTTGGGTTTACCTCAGTGTTGCTCGGAAACTGGCCTTTTTTATGCTGCCCACCAATAATCGTAGCTATTTGACCAATTTGGGTCTCAAGATTCTTCATCTGTGACCCCAATTGGGTGACATGGTTTTCGATTTTATCCATCTTTGCCTCATTCTTGGTGAACCTGTTCCTCGTCTCATTCATAAACGAGGTGAACATGTCCTCCATGGTTGGTTTAGGATCTGCAGTAATAACTCCATTAGTCACATTAAACCCTGGTGGTGGTTGCATCACGTTCTTTGTGTTCGCGTAGGAGAAGTTTTCGTGGTTCCGCAGCCCTGGGATGATAATGAGTGGGATTTTGATTGTTAGGAAATTGTTGAAGTTAGGTTATTCACGTAATTTGCTTCCTCTATCGATCTAGAGGAACTCCACCATTACTTGTACCAGCGTTTCCTTCGCTGGCCTTTGTCAAGGCACTTAATTGATTTGTCAGGACGACCATCTGGTCTGTTAACTCCTTGATTGGGTCGAATCGAGACACTTCGCCACCCTTTTCACATTAGTTCTTTCGGAGGGCGATAGCTATTCACCATGGCCATCTCTTCCAATAAGTTGAATGCATCTTCGGAAACCTTGCGGAAGCGCGCCCCTGCGGCAAAGATCCATGAACGATCTAGTCTGTCCCATCAACCCATTGCAAAAGAAACAGAGTTGTTGATCCTCAGGAAATCCGTGTTGCGGGCATCTCCTCAACAAATCCCGGAATCTCCCCAGGCCTCGTACAAAGGCTCGAGAATCAAACTGTCGAATTGAGTGATCTCGCTCTTAAGTCGTAGAGTGTCTTGCTTGGTGGGAAGTATTTGAATAGGATCCTCTCGACTCTCACTCATCCCAATTGTTTACACTCCTCGAGTTAGGGTGCCTAGCAGAGTTCTAGCCTTATCCCTTAAAGAGAAAGGGAATAGGCGAAGACGTATAACATCATCAGTCACCCCATTCATCTTGATAGTATTGCAGATTTGTATGAAATTCGCAAGATGAGAGTTGGGATCTTTAGACGGGAAGCCCCCAAACTGATTCTGTTGCACCATCGAGATCAGAGCTGGCTTTAGCTCAAAATTATTCGCATTGATCGGGACGTTGGCAATGCCACCATAGTTGCAATTGATTGGGCGAAAGTAATCGCGTATCGCCTATTGTTGGGCTGCCGGAGCCACTGGAACCTCTGGTATTGGTAACTCAACATTGACCCTGTTGGCCTGGTTGTTACCCCCGTTATTGCCTCTGTTGTTGTCTTCAACTCCTGCCATGGTTTGGTCTTGCTGTCTTTCTGCCCGTTTAGTAGCTGCACTATTTCGCCTTGCAAAAGCTTCAACCTCTGGTATGAACGGTGCTAATTCTCCTTGCTTTGAGCGAGTGATCATGCACTACCTGAACCAACTAAAGAAAACAAGTTAACCACAATAGAAGAAAAATCAAACAAATTAAAAAGAAAAGAAAAACGTTTAGATTAAGAATAGTTCTATTTTATCGCAATATTAGTACTAAGAATTTGATTAATCCCCGGCAACGATGCCAAAAACTTGTTCGCCTATTTTCTTAGCTTCACCACAAGTGTACGGATCAGTTTATAGAATAGGGTTTGCAAGGTCGAATCCACAGGGATTAATAAATTAATGTACTAAGTATTGGATTATAATAGTCCTACTTTTATCTAAACTATCGAAATTTGAAAGTTTGGTTTTATTACTACTAAAGCAAGAATTAATCCTAAAATAACAAAGTAAAGAGTGATTAAAAGATCAAGTATGAATGGATGGATTCCTGGGTTATGGTTTCAATTAATATCCCACTTTTATGCTCAGGTTAAGCAAACCAAGGTTAAACGTATTCTTCTCTATAGACCAATCACCAAAGTAATTTACCCCCTCTCTCGAGATGTAAGTAAAGACGTTGATTGGAATATCTATGTTAGCATCTCTACTCAACATGAGATATCCAACTCCCAAAAGTTCAAAAGATTAAAAGATCTCACAAATATTCACAGACTTCTCAATCATGCAATCTATTTGTGTCAAGTACTCAAGATCTAGTATTGAAACTCATCGGTTAGAATTATGAATCAATACATCAAACAAGTTTAGATCAAAGGCCTTTTGACAAAACAAGAATTAAAGCAAAGTACTTGAATACAAGAAGAAAGCATTAACTTCAATTATCCTTAATCATCACATAAAAATGTTTATTAATCTACTCCCAAACCCGGGAATCACAAGATGTTTTAGCCAGACATTGAAAATAAACAATTCATAGGCAAATTATCCATAATCAAAATCTAACAAATTGAATTACGATACGATGGAATGAGTGACTCGGGGATGATGACGATCTCTCGATCTATCTTCAATCCTCGAAGGTGTGGTTGCGGTCTTGATCGATCTCTCCAAGTTTCCCGTGGAAAACTGCTCTTTTCTCTGGTTTCTAGGGTAAAAATCAGCGTGTCCTTGTTTGTGGCCGCCCCGGGTCTATTTGTACCCCGTTCGGGTCGAAAACCTAGTTGAAATTGGATAAGCTCTGTTTTTCCCGCAGCACGGCACGGCCGTGACCTTTTGGCACGCCCAGCCCGTGCTAGGTGCCGAACAATTTGTAATTTTCCTTTAGAGGAGCACGGGCGTGCCCATATGGCACGGGCTGCCCGTGCCCTTGGCCGAACCTTGAGTCCTCATATTTGGATTGAGCACGGAAATTTGTCTTTAGAGGAGCACGCCCGCCCCGTGCTCACCGGGAACAATATGCACATAGACTATTTTCTTCCGTTTCTCGCCGGTTCGTCCAACTTCTTCTCGATTCGACTCCAAACTTCGTCACTCATGTCAAGTATTGGCGGTTGCAATGCCCGAATTGTTGCCATTATGCTACAAATATAGATAAATTCCTATAAAACGAGCAAAACGTAATCCAATTCCACAAAACAAGAATAATACCCAATTTACTCATATAACGCATGCATATCCACACATTCTAGCCAATATTAAGCCCAAGATACATGCAAAATACCAGTCAATCAATGATTTAAAATGGTTTTAATATTTTCCGGAGTATTTTTTCAAGTTTTACTTTAGATAAAATTGGACAACACTTCTAATGATTTTATGTTTATATGTGTTTACCTCAAAACAAAGTTTCTAAATGTTGTCTAAATACTCCCGATTGGTTTAAAATGTTTTTATTAAATTTTTGGAGTATTTCTTGAGTTTTATTTTCGACAAAAATTGGACAACATTTCTATCTCTTGGTCGACCGATCGCCCTATAGGGCAACCCGTACCTGAAGTTGATTTTTGAAACAGAAAAAGAGATGGAAAAAATATTACGCAGGTCGACCGGTCGCCCTGGGCGTCGACCGGTCCGGTCGACCGGTCGCCCAGGGGTCGACCGATACCTGTAAGTTCAACTTCAAAACAGAACTTCATTTCCTTATTTTCTCATTGAGGGGGACCGATCAAGGTATAGGTCGACCGGTCGAAGACCCCCTTGACCGGTCGCCCTGTGTAAATTTCCAAAGTTTCGTTTTAAACTTCTATTTTTGTGCGACCGGTCGCCCTGTGCTTTGACAGCAAAAATATGACCGTTTGACAGCAGACATATTTCCTTAAAATGTGGGATTGATTTCTAACAGCTATATTCTTGATTTTAATTGTATTTTTCTGTAGATTTTCAATCTCCAAGATGAGCCTATGCTTGATCAATCATCTCCTATAAATAGAGGAAGTTTTGGAGCAACCAATAGAAGATTTGATATACAACACAACAAGATACACTTCAAGCAAATATTTGTTCTTCATTGTTATTATTCTTGTTGTAATTTTGCCTAGCTTATCACTTTCACATCCTTGAGGTCTAGGCTATTCTTGATTACACTTTGCACTCAAATTGTAATATTCATTATTGAGTTGTAATCTTAATTTTTGGTTATCATTCAAACACAAGATATCTTGTGAGTGTGTTTGTGGAAAGAACACACTTGGATGATCTAGGTGATAGGAGCAAGAAGATTGTGGTGATCTTCTTATTGAGGTGTTGAAGAATTTGGTATTCTTCAAGGTTGAAGATTGTGTTAATCTTCACAAGGTGCCATTGGAGATTGTGGTAATCTTCAAGAGAGATTGTGGTAATCTCAAAGGTGGTGTTGAAGAAGAGTGTGGAGCTCTTCAAGGTGTCGTTGTAAGTTGGTGTTGTATTAATTTGTGGTAAATTAATAAAATCTTTTTTCTTTTTGAAATCCATCCCCGGATATCTTGGGGTGGTAGAGGATTAGGCCCTAGGTGGGTTGAACCTCTATAAATCGACGTGTGTTGTTTATATTCCACACCTTTATTATTGTCTTTGAGCATTCAATTTGAAAAAGAGGGCAAAATCGAAAAGATGGAGATAATCTATTCACCCCCCCTCTAGATTATCGTAGCCGCTTGGACTTACACTTGCTACTTCAGCTCACTTTCTCAAGCTTCTTGGATTTGATCTTATTAAGATTGGTTCGACCTTGAACCTTTCTACAATCCTCCTTGGAAAGTAGACCCCTTTTGCTTCTTCAAAAGTTTCATCTTCAACAGTTTGAAGTTGTCTTTTCTTCACAGCTTAGTGTTGGATCGATTTCCTTCGAGATTTTAGGCTTGAGGATTTTGCTAGAATAACTTGAGAATATTTTGCAGGTTACAGTATGAATAATGCTTGTTATATTAGGTATGCAAGGTAATCAAGGTCACCTCTTCTCAATGTGATTCCTCAGCCTTTTATAGTGAATTTTCAAAAATCTGCCCGTTGAAGAGATAGGTTGATTTTCAAAAATCACTTGTGTTCGTTGGCTTGTCTTATTGCAGTCCTTGATGTTGACATTTCCTCGTATTAAATGAATGTCCAGCTTTTCAGAATCTGACACGAGGTGCAGTGCTTCCCATTGGTTTATTTATTTTGCGCACTTCTGGGACTAAGTACTTTAAGACATGGCAGCATGAAGGTATTATTTGTTTAAGTAATATTATTGACTTTTGTGCAACAGATTCTTTTCAGTTAACTCCTCTTTGCAGTTGCCTTTTCCCCATGTGACTTGAGTCTGCTCCAATAATTGAAAGACTCATTTGTCACTTCAACTTGACTTGACTTCATTGGTTGACTTGACTGACTCTCCATACAGCTGTATCACAACCGATACTCCTTCAGTCGAGTTCTTGACATCTCTTCCTTGCCACACTCAACTGCTTCACAGCGGAGTCTTCATTGTAGTCTTCAGTTGATTTCTTGTATTCCCAGGCATAGCTGACTTGACTCAGCTCATACAACCCTATCTATTACAATACAAATTACAAGGAAAATGGGGTGTCAACTTTCTAGTCTAAGTTTTACATGGCATTCATCAAAATCTAAACAATAAATTTCCCAATAGACTCGATAGTTAGCTCGTATTAATTGAACTAATAATTTAATTTTAATTTTAATTTTTCATATTTTTACTTAAGATAATATAAAAAAATTTCAATAAAATTAATTTTTTGAATAAAATTATAAGTTTTAAGAAATATATTATGAATTTTAAATACAAATAATTTTATTTTTTGTAGTAAATTGAAGCATATTTTAATTTTTAATTAATATTTACTGAGCTCGTTTAGGTTCGATAAGGCTCGAAAAAGTTCGTGAGCCATCAACATGTTCGATAAATTCATGCTCGAGTTCGACTCGATAATAAACGAGCCAAACTTAAACACTCAAAAGCTCGGTTCGGTTCGATTCGATTGCAGTCCTATTCATTTCTACTGAAAACTTTGTAAACGAACACAAATTCATTTTTCGGAATAGTTTGAAAGTGAAAATTACTCTTGGAAACACAAACAAGGCCAATGATTTCCAATCAAAAAAAAAATTATAAACAAACATAATTTCATTTTTAGTTGGAAAATTAAAATTGTCACTTGGAAACATAACCATATAAGAACTAAGACAAAAGGTAAATTTGGTAACTTTTTGATACGATCCCACATCGGATCCACAAGCAATTGTGGATTGGTACTTAAAGTTGGGGTCAAACCTCCACTCATGAGCTAGCTTTTGTGGTGGAGTTAGGGCCTTGGCCTTAAGGGCCTATCATTGGTGCTTTCATTGAGAGCCGGTGCGTTGCGGGAAAGGGCTACCTGGTGCTTGATAAGGTCCGGAGTGAAGCCGTCCAAGGGGAAAAGGGCTACCTGGTGCCGCGAGGAGTCCGGAGTGAGAGCCGTCCGCGGACGTCCGGCTTGTAAAGGGGACGGCAATGATACGATCCCACATCGGATCCACAAGCAATTGTGGATTGGTACTTAAAGTTGGGGTCAAACCTCCACTCATGAGCTAGCTTTTGTGGTGGAGTTAGGGCCTTGGCCTTAAGGGCCTATCACTTTTCTTAATACAAGAAAATGTAATAATAATTGTGTTGGCTTTTTTTCAATTTATTCATAAGATGGTGGGATGAGATCTTCTATTCCACTTTCCTTATTCTATTCATGTTCCATCACCTCGGATACAAGATATGTGTACAATTGTGGCATCATCTTATACACATATCTTTATCCGATATAATGGAATAGGAGTGAAACATGTAATCTCAAATCTCAATCCTAAGATGGTGGCATGAAAAAAGCTCCATCGTCGCCATTATTCATTATATTTTAACCAAACAATTTCTCTCTCATCCTTTCCTTCTCTCTCTAACCATAACAACCTCACAACTTAACCAATTGATTTGTTTCTCCCATTTAAACTGCATAGTTAATCCTGCGATCACATCCGATCACCACCATCGTACGCCACCGTGCAACCTTGTCATGGTTCCACAAGCGGTTGCCGCATTAAATTCAGACCAAATCAATCGCCAGGCGGCCATCTCCAACCAATCCAAATCAAAACATATTCCGCCGTCACCGACCACCACATCCCTCCCCCCGCCAGATCGTCATCGTCGTCGACCTCAGCAACGAGAGCGTGTATGCCGTCAAGTGGGCCGTCGAGAACTACATCCACCCTAGTGACGTCGTAATCTTCTTCCACGTCCGATCCACCATCGTTCTCTATGGCGCCGACTGGGGCTCTTCCACCACCGACTCGATCGCGTCGTAGCAAGAAGTGGAAGACGAGTACATAATTTCACCGCCACGAAAGCCAAGTGCAACCATTGGTGGACGTCCAAGTTGTTAGGAAAATCGATCCCCATTCATTTCTAGGGACAAACAAAATAACTAAAAAATAAAATAACAAGCCACAACATAAGATTTACGTGAAAACTCCATAAGTGGATAAAAACCACGACCTACAGAATAATTCTACTATATGAAAAATGTGTACAATGACACAGAAATTCGCTCTCACGACTCAAATACTTCCACACTATTACAAATCTTTGAATAACTCACACTCTTCTCTCAACTCTACACAAGATAATACAAGAAAAAAAATTAGAAGAATTAAAATACAAATGTTAAAGTGTATTTGATTGATGCACTTGAAATCAAAACACATAGGTTCCTTAAATAACTTTAAGGTGCTCATCCATAGATGTAATATTCTTTCTGCCCTCAAATCTATATCCTCCCAATCTTCATCACTCATACTAAACTTTTTGAGAATCTTTGTCGATGCTCCACTCGAATCGTCAAGACCATCATCGACTTGCTAGAATTGCCCGAACTAACATTTCTTTCAGAGCCTTGTGTAACACGAATTGTATCATCACATCTTTGACTTGTACTTGTCACAAGCCAAAGTTGATCATTTCATCAAATTTCTCCAAGTCAAACTTCATTAAATTTGAAAACTTTGACATACTTGCTTATACACCCATAACCTAATCAATAATCATCTCAAAAAATCTTTTTCGATGTGAAAGAACAGGCGATGCTGCAACCACATGTTAGTCCAAGTGACTATGAAAATCTAGAGGGGGGTGAATAGATTTTTCCGATTTTTAGATTTTTCTTCTCTTTTTCAAGTACATGGAGATATTTAAGAATATAAGAGATATGAGAAGAATGAACACAATGAGTTATAGTGGTTCCACTCACCTAGAGCTTAATCCATTATCACCCGATCCCTCGAGTGGATTTGGAAAAAGAAAAAAATTATTAATTGATACCAAACGATTACAACTCAATGAGAAGAGCACCAAACTCTTCTTACACCACAACCTTGAAGAACACCAAACTCTTCAACACCTAGTCTAATCAACCAAGTGTATTCTTACCAAAAGAACACTTAACAAATTATTTTGATCAATCAATATTACACCTCAAATGAATTTATACAATTTTGAAAGTGCAAGTGTAATCAAGAAATAAAACCTATAAGCAAGATATGAAAGTGAAAAACTTGGGTTATTACAAAAAATATGAAAATGAAATCTTAAGAGAATTTCTTTGAGATTTTCTTGTTGTGTTGTAGAATCATGTGTTGTATTGATCTTTCAATCTTCTTCATCTATTTATAGAAGAGGTCCAAGATTTGAATTCCAACATAGACTCCTCATATTTGAATTTTGTCTGCAAAAAAAAAGATCAAAAGATTCACAAAATTATGGCAAGAAATGATAAAGTGATAAAAGTGAAATTCTTATATGCTGCAATGTTCAAAATAATCTGATCTTAGCCAGGGCGACTAGTTAGCATGTTGTAAAATTTGAATTTTAAAGAAGTTGGATGCAATCTGATACAGATTGCCCTTCAGAGAGACCGCGCTCTCTGAGAAAAAATTTACAGGGAAAGTTCACAGGTATCGGTCGCTCTCAAGGGCAATCGGTCGCTCTAGTTCACAGTCGTTTTGACACAAACATATTCGAGCAAGTTCTTTCAGGCACCATAGATGGCGATCGGTTGTTGTCGTTTTAGTTAAAATCGATTTTAACAATACTTGGTAAAGTAAAATCTGATTTTGACCGCGCCCAAATTAATCATTTTGGTTGAAATAAAATGACTAATGTGAAATCATCAAAATCAAAATAAATTTATTCTAACAACACATATCATACTAATAATTTTAAGAGACCCCTGAAACCTACCTTTCAAGAAATCTTTTATGATATGGAAAATCGGATAACACTGCAACCACGAAGCATATTCAAGATTTCAAGAGACCCGACCTGGGCTCTAATACCACTTGTTGGAAAAATTGATCCTAATTCATTCCTATGGATAAGCAAAATAACAAAAAATAAATAAAACAACAAACCACAACACAGATTTACGTGGAAACTCCAAAACTGGATAAAACAACAACCCACAGAGCAATTCTATTGTATGAAAATTGTGTACAATCACACATAAATTCTCTCTGCCAACTCAAATACTCCACATTATTTCAAATCTTATATAAGTTAACTCACACTATTCTCTCAACTCTACACTAGAGGATACAAAAAAAAAAAAAAAAGATTTAGAAGAATCAAAATATAAAGATTATAGTTTATGTAATTGGTGCACTTGAAATCAAAACACATGGGTTCCTTAAATCGCTAAAGGTGTTCATCCCTTTTGTTCTCAATGCAATGTGGGATAATTTCACTTCTTTTTATTTTTGACACTAAAAATAACACAAGTCCCGTTCAAGATCAGCATCACGAAGGATCATGACATGAATGAGAGACTTTGTTTGGAGGTGGAGAGGCTTGGATTGAGCGTGGTGATAATGGGGAGAGTAAAGGGATTTGTGAGTAGCGTTGTAAAAGAAGCCAATCTTTTTAATTCGATTCGGTATTCGAATTCGTATATTGACATTCGATTTCAAAAAAATTAGAATATGAATCCAAATAAAAATATTTATTCCGATTCGTATATTATGTGAATACGAATATGAATATTATTATATTCGATTCGAGTATTCGAAAGAATATTCGAATAAAATTATATATTTTTTTATATCTACCTAAAATAGCTTAATATATAACAAGCCATATATTTACTTTTAAAAAACTAGTAATTTATATACAATTAGCAAGCCCAGATATAATTTACGTCCGTATGCAGTTACAAGTAAAAGAAAGAAATAGAAAAATAGGTGAATCATCTTAAGAGATCATAGGCTCAAAAAATATTTAGATTTAAATTATTGTTGCAATCTTATTAGATATTGTGGGAAAAGAAAAAAATATAGATTTGGGTTTTGAATACGAATATTCGAATTGATTCGTATATGTTTCGTATATATTATCAAATAAGAATAAGAATTAATTTTAATTGTATTCGAGTATTCAAAGAATATGAATAAGAATATTCTCTAAATTAGTCGAATACGAAATAAAATATCTTGATATTTGACTCGATTCGATTCGTTTAAATCCCTATGTGTGAGCATTAAGATTATCTTTGTCCTGAGGAGGAGCGGTAAAGAGAAACTTGGGAGTGTGAGTGATTACCTACGGCAGATCTATATGGAACAAAGGGGTACATTTGTATATAAAAAATCCAACAAAATTTTTTAGTTAAAAGAATAATAATATTAATAATAAACTTATATCCCCATTTTTACACAAATAATTAGAAAATCCAGATAATACAATACAAATCCCTTACAATAAAATTTCAAAAAATTAAAAATTGACTTATCAATGTGAAAATATATGCAAAAATTAAAAAATAAAAATATCCCAATAAAATAAATCTATTAAAATCAATAGTGTTACTAAAACTATGTTTTGTTGTCTCATATTTTCTTAATTTATCGAATTAGTTCTTTGATATATGTGTATTAATTTTTCATGTATTTTGTTGTACGTCTTTAAATATTAAATAATATTTATGTGCATTTTTTTAATATCTATCGTACTCCCATTTTCAAAATCCTCGATCCGCTACTGGTGATTACTGTGTGCAAATGTGTCCGGTGGTGGTGGTGAGGTACAATCAGAATGTGGCGCGGCGGACAAAGAATTACCAAGAGTTTCACGATGCTGGTGATTATCAAGACATGCAAGTGAAAGAGCTTGCTCCCTTTTTCTTTTAGGCCATGTGAATCGACATATAAGATTGCAAAGTATTTTGTATGTTAAATTTATGGGGATTTGGTACGGTCCTACACATGAAGCGTACCCAATATGGGAGAGAGTCCAAGCCCACCAAGTGAGGTTCCATCCTAAAACCAATTGGTGATAGGAGGAGTAGCTCACTTGACTTATAAAGTGGACTATCTTCCCTTAATTAATCAATGTGGGATAACTCACAAATGACATATCTCAACACGCCCCCCTCACTTGTGAGTCATTCGTCAATTCATTAATCATCATAACATGATCCATCATGCTCAATCACATCATGTGATACGACCCACCTTCGGCCGAGCAATGGGCCTGCTCTGATACCATGTTAAATTCGGGGGGACTTGGTACGGTCCCACACATGAAGTGTACCCAATATGGGAGAGAGTCCAATCTCACCAAGTGAGGTTCCATCCTAAAACCAATTGGTGATAGGAGGAGTAGCTCACTTGACTTATAAAGTGGACTATTTTCCCTTAATTAATCAATGTGGGATAACTCACAAATGACATATCTCAACACGCCTCACTTGTGAGTCATTCGTCAATTCATTAATCATCATAACATGATCCATCATGCTCAATCACATCATGTGATACGACGACCCACCTTCGGCCCGAGCAATGGGCCGCTCGATACCATGTTAAATTCGGGGGGACTTGGTACGGTCCCACACATGAAGCGTACCCAATATGGGAGAGAGTCCAATCTCACCAAGTGAGGTTCCATCCTAAAACCAATTGGTGATAGGAGGAGTAGCTCACTTGGCTTATAAAGTGGACTCTCTTCCCTTAATTAATCAATGTGTGACAACTCACAAGTGTCATATCTCAACAAACTTTGGGTCGAAATAGATATATTTAACTCATGGTTATTAATTTGAGAAAAATAAAATTTTAAATAATATTTGATTATATATAAAGTTTATAAATACATTCATATGAGGTATCGGCTGCTCGTCTCTATGTTCTATGTTTGTGTGATGATTTTTATTATGCATTTTCAAAAAGTCACCTGACATTTAATAAAATATGTTTGCTGAAACTCATTAAAAAAAATGCTTTGCCATTTTAATAAAAAGAGATGGATAAAATAGAAAAATACTCACATTTTAGTAACATTGAGATAAGAGTAATGAAGATGGGCTTTGAAAGCCCACACTGTCTCACTTTCAATATGGACTTTTCAAATTTGGATTTATTTCAAAAGCTCATTCAATATAAAATACCAAATACTTCAAATAAATTCAAATAGACTTTTAAGTTTTAAATGTCTACCTGAAAATTGATTCCAAACATGCACAAGTACTACTTTTAGTTTTCAGAGGATCACTTATGAAGTAGAAGCTAACCTTCAATACTATTATGCTTTTTTTGATGCATGCTTCGCTGAAAGTCTGAAACCCAACCGAAAATCGAAATTTAAAAATTCATAAACCGAAAACCAAAACCAAAAATTTTGATTCAGTTTTAGTTCGGCTGGTTAACCGAATTACGAACACCTCTAGCAATACTCCTTATTTTCGTCTTTCTTTCTGTGTTTAGAACTTTCTCAGTTTTTAATGAACAAGTACGGGTCTGTCTGATCCCCCACCTAAGCACTTGTGGTGTTCTTAAAAAAAAAAAAAAAAAAAACATGTGTACATTTGTGTACATGCATAAATACATACATACATATGCTGATATGCACATATTTATATCACATTATACTTGCCGGAGTATAGTTATTTCTTGATCCTACGAATCAGTTTTAGGTATTAGTTACTTTTCTTCATTTTGATTTTGGAATTGTATATATCTTTAGCTGTCTATACAAACAGATTGAGAAGATATTTAACTTATATATCTATTTTTAGTTTTAAGACCTCCTACATTTGTCTAAATGCATAGGTACATGGGGCGGATGCATAGTAAATTACATCTTAAATATAAAAAAATAAAAAATAGATAATTAACTTTATTTATATATTACTTGTACTCGAACACAAGACAATTTTGAGCCTAAAAGATAATTTGGATTTGTGCAAAACCGTTAAGTTGATTTAGTTAGAACAGTTAGACCATTAACTAATTTAGTTGTAATTATTTGATACTTTACATATTTTAAAATTTTGATTTTAAAAGGAATTGTAAAAATGATAAGCACAAAAATAGTCAAAAATATCAAACATATTAAATATAAGATATTTAACAAAAGTTTTATATATCTATTTTTAGTTTTAAGACCTCCTTATAATACATTTGTCTAAATGCATAGGTAATTACATCTTCTTCTTTATTTGTACTTTTAAAGATAATTTGGATTTGTGACTTGGTTGAACCAAAGATAAAGGGGACAAAAACTCACTTAAGTTTAAGTTGCTCAACAAAGATACTGAAATATAAAACTCGAAAAGGTCGTTCTTTCTAAAAAGTTACTTTCGAACAAAAAATGTTTTTTACTACAATACTTCTCTATTATTGGGCGATTATAATTTTAGAGAATCCATCAAATCTTTCTTTTTTTTTGGTAACTCAGCTTCTAGTCTCCCTCAAATCTTCTTATTTATCAGCTACATTGTGCATCCACTTGTGAATCAATTACTCTTGATTTGTTGATGTTGTATCATTTGAGAATAATTCAAAAGTGGCAACCTCCAGGTTAAAAGGCAGAAGAAAAAGGAAATTCTCCATAAAAATGTATTTGATAGGGCCTAATGCAGCTATTCTCAATCTGCTTTCAAGAACCATTAAATGTCGAAGGAATAATGAGTCCTACTATCCCCGGGGCACAGTTGGACTAGCAAATAAGTAGGGAACCAAAATCGTGTTAAAGGTCATCAGCCATCCTGCGGTTTAACCTAAACCGCAGCAGCTACCCTAGTTAAACTTGGATACTGTTTTTTTCAAAAAAAAAAAAAATTAACAACAATAATGAGTCCTACCATTAATACAATATGCCATAACTATTTTCTGGTTATAATAATTTGTTCACCCTAAATAAGAGGGTGACTTCTTTTTCTTTTGAGGAATAAGAGGGTGATTTTAGAAAAGGGTAATTAGGTGCAATACATTTCTGAGAATAGAGGACCACTTTGTAGCAGTAACGGTATTTTATTATTTGCGTATTGCTCTTATCATCAATGATCCTATGAATTTTCGGACCATGCGAGCCACAACCCATATGAATCAGTCTCATACGCATATTAGAAAACCACAAGTTTTCAGACTTTGACAGCAACTCAAAACACTTTGAACCGCTCAGACATTGTCGTCGAGGCTTGCTTAGGGCCCCTGCTTTTATACACTCACATGGCAAAGCATCTCTTAGACTCATAGCCTCATACGGAGTAATTTGCAATCACTAAAAAGTGTTTCTCAGCTTTTGGCTGAAAAAGAATCACATTTTATCTAAACACATGGAAATATATGTTTTAGATTTCTGATTATACTTCTGATTTGACTTTTACAAAGAAATAAGCATTTTTATAACTTTTTCACCAAAAACACCCTCAACTTCTAATTCTATTTGTCAATACTTGACAATTTCTGATTATTAACTACTTTTTTTTAGTACAATGGAAGATAATAGAGGAGGGAACACATGCATTCATATAGGAACGAACCAATGTCAATGGTCCTAACAGCACAAGCCTCCACCAGTGAAGCACAAGGTTGATCCCGATTCTCAATTACTTTTACTTCTACTACGATAAATCACTTCTAAAAGCATAAGTTTTTGCAAACACTCCCATAATAACTAATGATAGTTATGATATTTCACAAGAAAAAGTGAAAATATGAAAAAGGAGTGAGATCACTCACTATTTTCATTCACCAAACAATGCAAAATTACAGAAAAATCAGTTCCAATCAAGAGACTCCATTAAAATCAAGAACCCAAGTCCCAACAATTAACCAAAAGAGCACACTGCATCCCAAAAGATACATTTATTCAAATCGAAATAAATACGAGAAATTCGATTTAAAGGGCTCCAAGATTACCCTCACTTCGGCTCCGCGGAAAAGAGAAATCATTCCTCAAGCTCAGAAGCTTGCTGCTAATATCAGTAAACTGAAGCCCATGAGTCGTCGTCTTCATTCCAGTTGGCGGTAATCGTCCGTGCCTGCTGCTCCTGCTTACCTTTGCTGTGGCTAAAACTTGACTTTTCCGGCCATGATTAGAAGAAGACACTTTCTGAGCAACGATCCCGTGGGTCCCCTTCCTCGTGGTCTTGACTTCAACTCGGCCGATGCCTAATCGAGAGGCGGATCGATCGGCTGTGTCCTTGGTTGTTCCGACTTTAATGGATTGTCTGTTGTAGTATGTGAGGTGGGGGAGAAGACTCTGCACATATTTCTTTAATTGTTCGTCACCGACGTTCTTCTGAGCCGGGTTTCCTTCCAAGCTGAGGGCTTGGAGACAATTGTAATTAGCCGCGAGTTGGCCGAGACATTTGGTTGTGGAAATTTTGTTGAACCGCAAATCGAGAACGTTCAGTTTTAGGAGGCGGTGGAGACCTTCGACCTCACTGATCTTGTTACCGGCTAAGTAGAGCTCCTTGAGGGAGGAACATGCTGCAAGGCCTTTGAAACAAGTGAACAGTTTATTAGACTAATAAGCTGGAATGTATAATAGACGCAGCAATATCATCAAGACCTAGACTGAAGAAACAAAAGCAATTATTGTAACCAAACGACTTTACAGTTAATTGTGTTAAGACATATCCAGTCTTACTCCTGAAACGAAGAGGGGTTTCAATGACTTTCTCATGATGTCCAAGCTACAATGAAGCAACAAATGCCATTGCACTAAGTACTACCCTCTTATACTTTTAATCCCAACTGTGGCCTAATACTTATGACCGACCACATGTACTATGCTGAGTATTCACCATAACCTCATCTAGAAACAGCCAAGCTTCTCAAGCTGAAGACTAGAGTTGAAATTTACATTTAATGTGACTTAAGGTGCAAGCGAAGAGGGCATTTGTCTACACTTTTTAAAAAATCTGATAAGCACCTACATAAGATGTTCTCTTAGAGCTTATAAGATGTTAGATCTTAATTTAAAAATAAGTTGTTAAAGTGTTAAGGTAAAATAAGAATATAAGATTATGGAACTTTTAAGATGTTAGTAATGAACTCATAAGATGTATCAAAGAGCTTATAAGCTCATCCAAACACCCTCTTACTCACATTAAAACAAAAGTCCTAAAAGATTTCAGACAATTAAAACTTTTTGTATTAATTTTATTTTCACTCTAAAGAAGTTTTATCATTATCAAAATTTCATTCGAAAGCTACTTGTCATGGATGACTTATATCTTTTTTCATGCCTGATAGTGATACTCACAGATGATTGGAAGTTTGAGACAAATTCAAACCCGACACAATCATTGATTCGCATAACATCAAATGCTAGTACGACTCATCATACTTTATAAAGAAGACGTCATACCATGTCCAATTCTTAATATCCGATTATAGCTTAGGTCCAGCACACGAAGTCGTGTAAGATCTCGCAGTCCTTCTATGGTGGAGATATTGTTCTTTGAGAGATTCAAAATGTGGAGTCCGCGAGGGAGAGCACCAGCAGCAATCCTCACTGAAAAGGTACAAGCGGAAAACAATCAGGCGATACAAAAGTGAGTGCCGAGATCATGGCATTAAGGCATAAAGAAAAATAATGCTTGAGCAGGGAAGAATAACATATGGCAGAAAACTGACCTATAGCATTTCCAGATAAATTAAGGGCTTTGAGGCTAACAAAAGCACTGAGAAATGGGATCACAACCAGTCCAAGATTAGTCAGCTGAGCTGCTGTAGCTGAGGCATTCAGAGAAGAGATATATCGTTTTGCTGCTTCCATTCCAGGGCTGACCTTGACTTCCCACTTCACAGCAGAGGGTTCCTCTACTAAAGCATTGCCATTTGATAACTCCTGATCATAGGCTGGTGCAGATTCATTAGATTCTTCCATTGGGCCACAGTGCTGAAGGTTGATAACCCATTCTTCGATTCGTTTTAACCGAAAATCCTTAGTAGGTACTTCGTTCCAATGCTGAAATGAAGTTTCTCCTGTTATATGTCTACCCGTGTTTGCCCCATCCGACACAGGTATTATCCAGTCTTTTGCTGAACCAACATAGTTATAAGTCTCATCAGTTTCATCAGCAGGATCACCATTATTTTTTTCATTGTTAAACATTGAATTGTCTCTTTCTTGATATTGTAATTGTCTTCCTGCTTCGTGTGACAAGTCCTTTTTCTTAGAATCTAAAGTATTCATATCCTCGGCAGATCTCGAGCGTGCTACAAAGGATGTAGAGCATCGGTTTGGGGAACCCATCCTTGGTAAAGAACTTGATTTTACAATAATCGGTCTAGTACGAGGTGTCAGATCACCAGAACCAATCACGCCAGATAAATAAACATCATCTTCATCAGCACCTTCCTTTTCAGTTTGTTGAGGATCTCCAATTGAAAATATTGATATATTTTTTGTAAAATCAGAGTCAACTTGAACAGAATCAGAGGGTATTGGTTCTTGAAATTGATCAGATAGGCTGACGCCATGTTTATTGCTGCCATCTGGAACAACTGTGCCACTGCGATTAGCAGATCCATCGTACGAAAATCTCTGTTCTAACTCGTCTTCTGAACCGTCAGTTCTCTGTTCCCAATTCAATCTGCTTCCCAAAGATCGGCTCTTTTTAATTTGTGCATCCTTATGAACCACAGTATCATAATCAGAACTATATTTGCCCTCCATTTCCTCAGATGCAGTAGGAGAGTAATTCGTTACATGATCAGCAACATTTTTGGGTATATATCCCTCTTCTTTAAAGCATGGCTTATTTTCCTTTGTCAAATAAGAAAAATTCCTCGGGGCCTGATTTTGAGATGAATCTTCCAGGGTCTTCTGCATTGTTTCACTAGATCCGTGAACAGTTTTCTAGTCAGGAAAAGAAAGAAAAAGAATAAATTAATGACAGGTACTGAAAGATTGTAAAAAAAAAAAAAGAGTAACTAAACTATGAGAAGATAACTAATAAAGAGATAATACACCAACCTTATGTTTGTGGGAATGTATCTGAGCTTGAAAGCATGAAAATCTAACCATCTCTCCGGAACAGATAATTGGTTCACATCAAATCCTCTTATTATTGAAAATAATTGAAAATCAAGTAGGCTTATTCTCCGAAAAACATTCACAGAACAACTATAAAATAATAATCACATGCTGCGGCAATCTTTATTCTACTCAACTGAGGGAAACCTTAGCCATAGTCAACAGACAAACCCTCTGAAATGCGGCACAATCTCCAAATGTGCGATGATCTTGATCTCCTCAAAACACATAAAAGAATCACACTCTCGTTATCACCCCACACCTTATCGGAGGTGTGAGAAACCTTAGATGATGTTGTAGCTGCCAGACTGAAATAAAAGCTTTTGCAACTGCAGGAGCCCAAATCCGATTACGCATGTAAGAGACAGATGCCTGATAAGGATAACAAAGCAAAATAAACTTCATCAGTAGAAAAAAAAAATGAAATCTTTTGGCTGTTCACCAACAAGTAGTCACTCATTTTCATTAAGTACATATGGAACTTCTTTATGCAAAAGATTTAAGGGTTCCACAGCTCACTTGGAATAATTAATTTAATTATAGAGATGATACATAGACCAGCTCCTTATCTCCAATAAATCTCTAGCATTATATATTTATATGAGCAATAATAATCCACCAAGACAAATATTTGACATTTATAAAAAAAATTAAGAAAGCAACAATAACACAAGTTCCCAATAATCTTCTTAGCTAAACAAAATCCCAAACTTTGGACATAATTTCAAACAATCATCATCGGCACATACTTATTCAAATTATGCAGGATATTTCCGAGTAATATAATAACATCGCGTTATACATAATGCTTTCATCGGATCAAAGTATTAAAACCCCATTAACAACAATATATTAAACCAGAACACGAAACACGAGCTCAAATTATCAATCATTAACTCCGCGAAAACAACATAAAACTCCAATCTAAAAACAATGGTGAAATGAAATGAAAAGCAGATGAGTACACAACAAACAAATAATAACAATCATACAAAAAATTACAAGTTTAAACCTCTTGTAAGCCAGATTGCCTCGAGAGTATAGCTCCGGGTTCGAAAATCAGCGCAGGAAAAATCGAAAACAATAAGAAGAAAATCACTCCGGATATTATTGTTCTACAACCCTAATACGAGAAGATTTGCGTCGGCTGGGTCAGATTTATAGTGAAATCGACGGTGATTATCTCTTGGAATTTCGAAAAGCAAAATCGATGAAATAAATCCAGATTCGGAAAATTTAATACAAGATAAATTGATAGGAAAAAAGGTTTTAATAGAAAATGAGATTTGGGAGAATAAAAGGTTGAAGGCTTTGTAGCCACGGAAAGCAAAAGACAGCTAATTTTAGCCTTTGAACTTTGGTAGGTTTCAGCGTGACCTATTTTGAGGTGGGGCTTTCATTACTTTATAACAAAACGATTTAGAGATACATCCTTATAGTAATAGGATTATAAATTTGTTAGGACTTAGGAGTCTAAACTCTAAAGGGGTCGTTTATTGATAAGGTTGGATAAAATAAAATATTCAATCTGGCCGTGTATTTACTTTTAATGATAAAGGTCCAACATAAAATACTAATTCTAGCATGATTTCTGGATTATTATTGGATAACTCATCCCACCTCATAGATAGGACTGTGTGATGAATAATATCACACTTCCGATTAAAGTTTTTTGAATATATTTTCACCACATGACATATTATTTTATACAATAAATAAAAACTAAAACTAAATTATGAGAATTTTTATTTAATGATAAATAGACAAAACATAATAATTCATATAGTTATCAATCGAAGTACACGTTTGATAAGACTTTTAATTGATATAGCGTTCAAATAATTATATCAAGTGCACATCAAATTAATAAGATAATTTAATCCTTATTCAAAATCTCATCATATATTTAATCAATCATTCATCCCATCAATGAAGTAAATGAGCCTAAAGGAATTAAACTAAATATGTTTGAGCTTGTTAATTGGATTAAACATAAATAAGTTTTATGCCATGTTTTATTCAAGTCGAATACAAATTGGAACTCAAATATTGTGAATTATTTACATGTTTTTTTATATTTTTATTAAAAGACGAGTTTGAATCATGTATCAAGTATTATCTAACAAAAAATGTGTTTAAAATTAGTTTATTAAGTTGACAAGATGAGCTCAAATGAGTTTTTAACATTCGGCCTCGGACCGATAATTGAGTAAATTGATTTATGTTAACTCTAATTGTTGTGATAGGGTCATTTATATCTATGATGAACTTATTTGATTTGATTATAGTTTGATTTGATATTATTTATTTAATTGTGAATATAATTGATTACTGGGTTAAAACTGAATTTAATATAAGTTATTTGAAATATATATCGGAGTTAGTTTATAAAATTTAAATTTGCTTAGTATTTATTTATTAACTACTTTATGAGTTTGGAGTCCGATTTATTTTGATTGGCTCATCTGTACGTAATCATCATGAGCTTAGATTAATCTATTTAGGGTTGATTTTGTTAATCATTTAATTTGATGTGATCATTTATCTTATTTACTACTCAATCATTATTAGAACGTCACCCCACCAATATTTGAAGTAATTTAACTTCCCTTTTTTTTGTCTCATGTTTTCTCACTCAGGTTTTCGCATCGTCGTACTAATTATGGGCTCTTAGAACTCCACTCTAGAGTCCTGAAGGATATAAATAGCAAGATGTGTCTCAAATCTCAATTAGCCTCAACTCCCAACTTGTACAATTGCACATGGGGTCAAACGTCGACTACCACCCTTTTAGCCTACCCCGTGAAACTGTTGGTTTCCAATAAGATTTGAACTCCCACACACTTTTCTTTTTCAATGAGTTGGAGTCTAGAAAGAGTGGAGTAGATGGCAGTGAATAAATCTCAAAAAAATAAAAATTTCAGGATTCAAAACCTAATAAACACCACAATTGGTGAGTGATGTTATTGTTGTTATGAAACACAGATCATTCGAGTTAAGTAAGTGGTCAGTTTGTCCAATAGTCCAAGTCCAAGAGTTGAGGTGAATAGTTAAGGTACTTCCAAAGAAATATGATTCTAAGAAAGTCTTATGATGACCCTCTGACTAGTAAACTCCTTGTTATGAAACAGGCCTGCAACTGAATAGACAGTCAGAAGAGCCATGTGTTATCACGGGGGACCTCTTCCGATGCTTAAGTCAACTATGGTAATGAATATAATCCAAAAGCAAAGAACAATAAATGAGCTACTTCAACTTACTTACGAATGATATTGAGAAACTATTTATATTCAGAATATTGGGCATCGTGGCCCTTGCTTAGTAGACTAACGCCTCGTGTGTCATTTGAGCCTCATGGGCTTTGAGTAATGACTTGGGCCTCATGAGTCAATTTTTACTATATTGGCCTATTAAATAATGATTATGATATAAGTAATTAATTTGGTATTTATTTAATGAAATAAATTGACATTAATGAAATGATGATTGTACCCATAGACGAAGCTACTAGGGGGCACTGGGCCCCCCTCAAATTGTTTTTAAAAAAATAGAGGTATTTTGGTTATTTCATATTTTAATCTTAAAATAAATAAAAAATGGGAAAATGGGAAAAATGTCTTTAATTATATTTCATTCTTTTTTTCCTATTTTGATTTGTAAATCTTGAAAAATATAAATCTTAGTCATTTTATCCATTCTCTTAAAATTTTGTACATTTTTTAAACTCCGCAATAAACTTTATCTTGAATTTTGCATTATTCTCTCGTGTCTCTATTTCTTCTTTTTGGTATATTGACGTAATTGTATTTTGTTATTTATTTTTGAATATTAAGATGTGATTGAATTAATACAATGACTTATTAAAACTTCCACTTATTTCAAATTTGATGTATTGTTTTTCAATTTTATATGTTGTAATGGACAAACTGTCCACTTAGGTTTTGTAAAAATGAAAAATAGTCATAATTTTCGAAAACATATTTTTTAACTATTTTGACACGGTCATAACCTTCTTGATGTTCTCTGGTGAGGTACTTGATTATATTTAAAAAATTGATGTGGTACATTTCGGTCCACAAAAATGAAAAAAGACAAAGTGAAAATTTGAAGTACAAAATGACTAAAAAAAACATGGTTACTATTTTTGAAAAGTAGCCAAAAATTCAACGAACTCTATCTGTGTTAATACTTGGGCCCTCCTACCCGAAATTTCTGGCTTCGTCACTGATTGTATCCCATAGATGCCATTTGAAGTTTTAACTTAGTTATATGCATTTTTGTGAGGTTAACATAATTAAAGCTTACTTTACTTTTTTTTTTTTAAATCATATGTGTTTTTATTTTATGATGTTTTATATAGTTAATTCTAAATAAAATTAGAAGTGGTAAGTTAGCACTTCCCAGTCAGTGTAAGGGCACGTTTATTTGTATTTCTGTTGAGAATTTTCATTTTTATCAAGTTTATTGATTAATTATGTTGGTTTTCGCGTGAGAAGTGAAAATATGTTTGGATAAATGTGTGTAAATGATGAGTGTGTGTAAATGTAAATATTTATAAATTTGAAAATGAAATGATATATGGTTGTGTAAAATTTGTGAAAATTTCAAAACATACCCAGAATGAAATTTTATTATAATATAAGATAGAAATTGGTCATTATTAGTGAAATTCGATCAAATAATGTAGTTTGGAATTTCATATAGTACATAATCTGAAAATGGGTTTCGAGATTCGACAGTTCACAGTTGGAATAAATGAGTCCTAAGTATTGATAATTAATTTTTAAAATAAGCATTTCACTCCAAAATTTCACTCCAAATCATATGGATTTAATGTACTCACAAAGTATAATACATAATTAAATATTTACAAGTAACAAAAATAGTTAACTGTGGTTCTTGCCGTCTTGGACTCCACAAGTTTAACAATAATAAAGCAATCGAGGAAAAAAATATTTGTTAGTAAGCAAGAAAATGCAACCAAGATGCAATAATTGTTTTATAACTTTCACGACTTGGTAAAATTTGTCAAGATGTTCTTTAAAAAAAAAAACTTTTTATCTCTAACTCTAGACTCATTTTCTCTCTAACCCTCTCTCTTTTGTTTCTCTTCTTGTTTCTCATTGTTAAGGGGTGATTTTTGGCCATTTTTGGCTGGAAATCACCCCATCTACATCTTATTATCAATTTATTTACCTAATAAGTGGTTTCCCACATAGATCTGGATTGTTTGTTTGTTTTTGTTGTTTTTGGTTTTGCCGTCTGGTGCGGCGCTTGGTTTATCACCGTCTTGGTGTGATGTTTTTCTTGTGTGGACGATTCAGACAAGCAAGTTTTTGATCCGGCGAACAGAGATATATAACAAATCAGATTATGGTCTTCAACCGGTTGCAGATCTGGAATCATATATATTCTAGACATTACAGAATTTTCAAAATTGTAGGCTTTAACCCTTTTTTTGTTATTAACCTAGATGCTATGAGTCTTTTCATAGTTAATCTTTCACGGTTTTTAATAGATTTGTTTATGTCTACTATCGATGTATTGTTAATTTGAATTATTAATAAAATTATTTTTCTTTTTTGTCAAAAAAAATTGTCAATGTTAAAATTTCTAGGCTCCTATTTATCTAATACTTATAAATGGAAACTGAAAGAGAATTGCGAGGCTCAATAGTAACACTTCACTACCTTAAAAAGAAAAGGAAAAAATAGTAACACTTCACAAAATTAACCATTTATTAAAGTATTTAAGTAGCTATTACATATTCAACCTAAAGGTTAGTTGTTCCTTCAATCTTATCTCTTAATCCTCATGATTAAATACAAACAAAAACTTACAATTTAATTATTTCATGTTGAATAAAGAGTTTGACAATTTCTTTCTTCTTTTTCTTTTTTTTAATTTAAAAGTCCAACACTGTTATTGCAGGCAATAGCTTAGCTAGGGGGGGTCAACCTGTGTCCCGACCACCCTCTTTTAGAAAAAAAACTTTTACTAAGCCATTTCTTTTTTAAAAAATAAATTGAGTTAGGATTTATATTATTTTTCTATACGGCTCACCCATCACCCCACTTTTGTGTATCGGCCCACCCTGTTACAGTATCCTGGTTATGCCATTGATTGCATGTACTCGAATCCGAGCCTCGTCATTGGGAGTAATACTCGTAGCACTGTAGTTTGACACTCTCGATCTTTCGACCTTTATTATTTCCCCCATTCCATTATACACCATTAATGCACCTCATCCTGTCAACTTCTTACATATTGAAAACACGTAAATTCTATTGCATGCATTGACAGTAACTCCGCCAGGGCTTAGTCAAACTGGCATATATAAAACGTCAATTCTACGCCAATTCAATGTAGGTACGCGTTCACCACGCTGTCTTTCTATCTTTTTTATTTTTTATTTATTATAGATTTTATAACATATATTATATTTCAAATATTTTTTTATTATTGCAATAGTGTATTTCCAACGAAATACATATATTTATATCATGTACGTATGTACATAAATATTTTTTTAATTTGTTATGTAGTGTTAATACACTTCGATTTTCACGCGCGTTTGCTTTTTGTATTTTGTTTAATTTAATACATGTTTTTAACTTTTCTATTTAAGTTTATTATTATAGTTCGTTATGTATACTATTTAATTTACTATCATATCAAACCATATTGTACTAAGAAAATAATATCAAACCATATTATAGTGGTTAATTACATATTTTATTTAAATTAAAAGATGTAACAATTCAAAATGAATATTCTAAGTTTGATGAAATAAAATAAATAATTTGTTATTAATATTTAATAATAACGGTTAAAGTTAAAGGAATTAATATAAATTTTGAATATAAGTTTGGATCTTCTCACTTTTTCAAAAAATCGGAGAAATTGCCATCCCTACAATTCAAAATGAATATTCTAAGTTTGATGAAATAAAATAAATAATTTGTTATTAATATTTAATAATGTTAAAGAATTAATATAAATTTTGAATATAAGTTTGATCTTCTCACTTTTTCAAAAATGATTCTAAATAATGATATTTGATTGAGAAGTACAAATTCCTTTGTTTCCCAAAAAATCATCGACCCTACAGCCAACAAAACTCGTTCAAAGGCAAAAAGAGAAAGAGAGAGAAGTATATAATCGTGTGGAGTTAAAAGTGTCGTGCGGAATCTATTTATGCACATTAAAGTATTGCCAAGAAATCAAGATAGCATATGTTTTCAAGATAAAAAGAACAAAAAGGTGATATCAAGAAAGTATTAGCACATGTATATATGGCTCTAGCTCTTTAATTACTTGGGAAAAAGGCATCCAACAAGCATATTGTAAGGGAACTAAAAAAATATATTTCTCTTAAAAAGATATTCAATTAGTAACTGTCAATTACTGGAAATATAGATAAGTACTTATATGTTTTTGACTTGTGAGACTTATTCTTTAAGACTTTAATATCTTTGAATGTGTCATTTTAGTAATGTATCACTAAATCTTGTATTTACAATTTTTCACTTTACCTAGTTCCTTTTATTTGGAGATTATGGGAGTTACATCTGTCAAAACAGCCGGGGTTGGCCGCAACCTGCCACAAACCACCAATAGGCAGGATGGCCAGCTCGTTTTCTTGACGGCTGGAAAAACCAACCCAACCGAACCCACGTTGGGTTGCGGTTAGGCCGATCTGTTGGGTAAATTAAGGAAAGTTTCTGTTTCAGAATATGGATGAGTGTTTGGGTTGAGTCGAGGCCTGAATTAGATTCAGTCTCCGCAAGACGAAAAACGCCATGTATACAAAGTGCTTACGGTTACGGCGTTCGTCTCTAAGATACAACGACTTTACTATTCCGATTTAGCAGCACTTGCAAAAATCAGAACTACAACGAACTAAAAGTGTTTCAGACTATCAAGCTTTTGAATGGAAGGGATGTCAACATGCTCGAATGCAATGACCGTTTATTATCTGATGATTTTCGTATATTCGTCTATCATTTCATCTGCAGGTGTCAGATATATATAGGCAACAAGGTGCCCGTATGGAAAAATCATGTCTTTTGGCTCGAAAAGACATGTTTACACCGAACATGTGCATCTATTCAACCTTTCGCATCGACGCACGACCAGGCGCACGACCCGTGCGTGGATGCGAACGAAAATGACAAAGTCTCGATTTGACGCACGACTCGACGCATGGGTCGTGTGTTCGCCCGTGCTCGGATGCGAACAAGTTCGACTTGACGCACGGGCTGTGCGTCCGCCCGTTGGAAACTCTAATTAATTAATTAAAAATTAATTATTTATTTATTTTAAAGGTTTTTGGTCCAAAAAGAATAAGGGCCTTGAAGCCCAAGCCCACGGCCCAGACCGGGCCGAGCCGAGCCAGCGTGCGTGTGCTTTGATCCAAATCCACAAGCATATAGGTCATTACCCCTTTAAAAACTTGGGTGCCCCCAAGGGCCCAAACCCATAAGTCCAACTTGGGATATATCAAGTTAGCAAATTTTGCCTCATTTTCCTATGTGGGATGGAGCATTTCTCCTTCCCCACATTTCCCATTTTCCATACCATTTTCTAGTTTTAAGTGACTAACTTCTAGCATTAATTTCTCATTCACCCGGAATTGGTTTTGAGAAATTCCAAATGTTATTCTCATTTACTCTCTTAGTAGAATTTTTATAAATAATTTAATTCCATTTTTCACTAATAGAAACCACTTAATTATTTATACAAAATCGGGTCAACACCCATTTTACCAAACCAAAATTCCAATCAACCCAGCAAAAATTAAAAATAGAACTAAAAAAATTATCATATTCATATTTCATATATCATCCATTACATTAAATTAAATAGTTTGACAATCAATAATATTAGCGTAAGAAATAAAAAGTGCATAATATTGAATAAAATATAAATGACCAAATAAATAATACAAAGTTCTCTAAAATTCATTAACTAGCTATCAGATTCATATCATATTTTTACTCTCCATCTCCTTACTCTAGAATATTGGATGTTTCACATGATAAAATTTATTTTATACTTGTTGATGATGTATAAAAATCAAGGACTAATCTGAGGACTTACGACGCCAAGGAGGAGATCCGAAGTCAGTCAAAGTTAGAACGATTGATCCAAAGATCCGAGGTTGACCGAACGTCAGTGTAAACCTACAAAACAGAACCCCGGGATGGTCCCCAGGGGTAGATACTTCGATGTTTAAGTTAGTGTTTGCTCGTAGAGATTGTGAGTAGTGAGTTTTTCGTATTCCCCTTACCTAGAGCCAATGTCCTTTTTTATAGACCTTGGTTATTTACCTCGCCAAGGACTCCTCCCGAGGTTAGACTCCTTAGCGATTCTTCCAAGGTCGGACTACTCAGTCAGTTAAGATAAGTTGTATCACAAGATACTCCTCGGTCAGTTAAGATATGTCATATCTCCAGATAGTTGTTATCTTAGTGGTACACGTGTTATGTCCTCATAATGCCACGTGTCATGTCCTCACAATGCCACGTGTCAATGTCAGAATTATCCTCATCACTTGCCCCCCACTTCTTGTGCGCGCAAGTTATGGCGCGGACAAGAAGTATCTTGAGATGTATATCCGGATGAATTATTAGCTTGGGCAATGTCTCATATTGCGATAAGAAGCTTCTGTCATTTAGCCATTTTTTTTTATAAATAGACTACAATGAGAAAATTCACTCATTTAACAATTGAGAGTTTTAGAAAAAAGGTGTAGAGAAAAGAAAAAGCCTGGTTATTATCCCCTGGCTGAAGCAGCTCAGACCTTTGCACCTCGGTATTTGGTAGAAGTCGAAATCCTCAGCAATTCAAGGTATGCCTTACTTTTTCATGCTAACTTAATTTTTATAGCCAATGCTTTTGCTCCTTAGTATTAGTTACTCTTGTGCCTTGGATTCGACCTTAGCAAATATTAGCTAAGTCCTAGCAAGCTAAAATTCTTGGCATGTAGACCTTGGCCAATTCCGTAGGAATTGAGCTTGTCATAGACTCAATTTTGGAAGACCATGTAAAAGTATTGGCCCAAGCAAATATTAGTTAAATCCCTGGTAAACCTTGGCCAAGTCCTTAGGAAATGAACTTGTCATAATCAATTTTAGGAGACCATGACAAAGTTTTTAGCTAATAACCTTGAGTGGCAACTTGATCTTGGGAGACTTTGGCAATAATCCTAGGACCTTAACAAAGTCCTTAGCCAATGAATTTGTGAAGAAACTTGAGCCTAGGAGACCTTGGCAATTGTCTTAGAACCTTGGCAAAGTCCTTAGCCAATGAACTAGTGAAGGAACTTGAGTCTGGGAGACCTTGGCAATTGTCTTAGGACCTTGGCAAAGTCCTTAGCCAATGAACTTGTGAAGGAACTTGAGTCTGGGAGACCTTAGAAATTGTCTTAGGACCTTGGCAAAGTCCTTAGCCAATGAACTTGTGAAGGAACTTGAGCCTGGGAGACCTTGGCAATTGTCCTAGGACCTTGGCAAAGTCCTTGGCTACTAATCTTGAGAGGCAACTTGAGCCTAGGAGACCTTGGCAAAGTCCTTAGCTACTAATCTTGAGAAGCAACTTGAGCCTAGGAGACCTTGGCAATTGTCCTAGGACCTTGGCCAAGTCCTTAGCCAATAAACTTGAGAAGTAACGTGTCTAGGAGACATTGGCAATAGTCATAGGACCTCAAATGAGTCCCTGGACTTGTTGTTGGTCCCAAGGGGTGTGAGTGTAAGGTTTAGAAGGGGGGGTTGAATAAACTTTACCAACTTTTCGATTTAGTCCTTTTAAGACGTTCAGAGTTAATACTTCACAACTAAGTCCTTGATGGACAACTAAGTTAGTTGATCGCCAGAGTTAGCCACTCTCAGACTGATCGATTTTGTTGATAGAGTAACTCAAATTGTTTTGACTAAAACTTAACTCGATTGTGATATGTTTTATTGGAAGACTTAACACCCTTGAATCTTGGTTTAAGTTTGTTTTAATATTTGATTATAGCACTTTGTTAATTATCGATGGACAACAAATTTATCGTGAGATATCAAAATAATATGCACGATAATTAAAGTCTTTGAAATGTAAATGACACAATAAATTTTATAGAGGTTCGAAGATGGGGTAATTCTTCTACTTCTCTCTTCTCCAACTCCGGAGGAATCCACTAAGTAATGATCAATGTACAAAGTGGTTATCATCCGAGATGCAAGTCTTGATCACACGGTGACTTGATCCTTTGGGACTCGATCCGGAGATGCCTTGGTCACACACGGTGGCTTTTAAATGACGACTCGCCTTCTTCATAGGGCATTTTGCTTTGCTACTGACCCACTTGCTTAAGCTTCTTGGATTTGATCACGAAGCCCTCCAAAAACTTGAGACCGGTTCGACTTGAACCTTTCTACAATCCTTTGTGGAATGTAGACCCCTTGATTCTTCAAATGTTTCATCTTCAATCGATTGAAGTCATCTTTCCTTCACGGATGAGTGTTGGATTGATTTCCTTCGTAATGTAGGCTTGAGGATTGAGCTTAAATGACTTGAGAATATTTCGAGTTCGAGATATTGCTTTATTGCTTGTAATGGTTTTCTCGGTAATCAAGGTAACCTCTTCTCAAGGTGATTTCTCGGCCTTTTATAGTGTTCTTTTGAAAATTTGCCCGTTGAAGAGATATGTTAATTTTCAAAAGACACTTGTGGTCGTTGGCTTGTCTTGTTGCGATCCTTGGAATTGACATTTCCTCGTATTGAATGAGTCTTGACTTTTCGAGTTCGACACAGTGCGATCTTCCTATTGGTTTATTCCTTTTGCACGCTTCGGGATCGAACACTTTAAGAAAGGTAGTATGGGAGTATTACTTGTTTAAGTAATTTTCTTGACTTCGCGTGCAACGGATCTCTTTCGATTGTCTCGACTTGATCGCATTTCCTTGATTTCCCGGATGACTTGAGACGACTTCCAATCATTGGATAACTCATCTGTCACATCAACTTGAGACTTGGCTATCTTGAGTTGACTTGACTGACACTTTACTCAGTTGCATCTCAGCTGCACCTTCAGTCGAGTTCCTATCAATTCTTCCTTGCTACACTCAGCTGCCTCACAACGGAGTCTTCCTTCTAGTCTCCAGTTGACTTCTTGCATGTTCAGGCATAGCTGACTTAACTCAGCTCAACCAGCCCTATCTATTACAGTGTAAATTACAAGGAAAATAGGGTGCCAACTTTCTATTCTAAGTTTTACATGGCATTCATCAAAATCTAAAAATTAATTTCCCAACAATTTCCCCCTTTTTGATGATGCCAAAACTTAAAACATGCATTCAGCAATTAAATAGCAAATATACGTACAGAAAATGTAGAATCACAGAACGTATGCGTAGAATCAATCTTTTATTGATCATAACATTCTAGTTCTTTACACAGCTGTTTACAAAGTGTATCAGAGCTTAATTTGAGCTTAAGGTAATCATGCTATTCTATATCTACGCAAGTATAGAAATTATACAATTTTATTCAATATACGTAAGACTTACATACAAATGCATTTACATAGTAAAATACATGAAGGGGTGGATAAAGAACACTTCATCTCCTTCACGCCTCCTTCTTTCCTCATCACTCTTCTTCTCGATCTTTTTTCTTCTTCTCTTCTTTTGCTTTCTTTTTCTCATATGCTTTTTTTCGGCGACTTCATATCTTCTTTTTCTTTCTAGTCTTTCTTCCCATATTGAGTTTGTCTTCTATTTTCTTCTTCAATTCTCTTCACATACTCGGATTGTTCTTGGCCTTGCGGGCGGGTTGGCTACTTCGTCGAACCCCACCCCAATAGATCCCTCTTTTCTTTCCCGGATCTATATATTCAATGTTTTTGGGCGGAGGTCTAGTCCGAAACCTCTTCCTCTTCCATCGCTTCTTCCTCTCGCCTCTAAGGCGTGTATTATCTTGGGGCCTTCTTTTTCCCGGTGAGTGACCAGAGAGAGCGATCGATGAGTCTGCTTTCTGTCGGCCTTCTTCACATAGCTTGAGGCCTTTTTCCCAATACAAATCTCGGCTTGGGCCATGGACATATTTGCGAAGTAACCTCGAATGCGAGCGGCGTCTTGAATTCATCACAGATCTTGGCTCGGTTCCGCGTACGAAATGGCATCGGTGTCTCTTCCTAGGAATGCCTCCATATTGTCTTAGTATATCCATCACTCGGGCATCCATCTTTCCTTCCACCTCCTTCATCCCCCTACTTCTACTTTTTTGCTTTTCACCATGGGTATGCTGCGGAGTGTTGGAGCGACAGAGTCATGGGAGTTTCTTTGATGATATCATTTGTTACAAGTCCTTGTTGGGGGTTTTAGCAATCATCGGGTCATATTTTTCGAACCTTCCCCTCAATGATTTTCCTTCTTCTCTCTTGTTAGTTCTTCAAATTGTCTTTTCCTTCATGATTCGTCCTTCTTCTTCTTCACTTAACCTTTCAAAGTTTTTTTAGGTATTCCTCTTTCCCCTTTTTGGCATCATCAAAGGAGAGAGGAACCCCTGGAAACAAGCTAGCAATCATGAAGTCTAAGCTTAACTCCATTCTTCTTCTTTTTTTTCTTTTTCGATTTTTTTTTCGAATATTTTTTTTTCGATTTTTTTTTCGATTTTTTTTTTCGAAATTGGAAGTCATGATTGTAATACCTTTGGATTTTTGTGCATTCACATGAATGCTTGGTCTCCCTGGACTCCAAAAGTTAGTCCTTAGCTTGTCCATACTTGGCATTTGGATTTTTGTGCATTCACATTAATGCTTGGTCTCCATGGACTCCAAAAGTTAGTCCTTAGTTTGTCCATACTTGGCCTTTGGATTTTTGTGCATTCACATGAATGTTTGGTCTCCCTAGACTCCAAAAATTAGTCCTTAACTTGTCCATACTTTGGAAAGTAAGTTAACATGTATCACAAGACCTCAGATTCTTTGAGTCATGCCTCTGATAATCCTTTCAATTCTTTTCAATTTGGTATATTAATCAGCTAGAGTGTAGCTTAAACCTTTCTCGTCACTTTCAGGTTGGAGATTTTCCTCCCTGGGAATCAAACCAAGGTCGTGAAATGAGTCCTCAGCTCTCAAACTCTTAACCCATGTCTCATGAAAATGCATCCTCGGATTGTGTTCTTCTAGCCGAGTATCGCCATAATACCTACAAATCTCCGGTCCTTGATCCCGATGATGTAATTTCAACTCTTACCATAGGAGAAATAAAAAGGTTTAAAGCGACGTCTTATTTTCCCAGGCACTGGGAATGTTATATCCCACAGGCCGGCGAAGGTGGTTTAAATATGTTGCCTCCAGGGTGGCTATGCCTAAATGAGAGTATGTTTCATTCGGTCCGAGGTTTCCTCTTCACCCCTCTTGTCATATTGATACTTCAATTTTATGGCCTCTGTCTATCCAACTCACTCCTAATGCTTGGAGGGTCGTTGTAGGATTTATTATTCGGCGGCTTCGCACCAATCTTCGTGAATGCCATTTGTCTTTGCTTCCATTTATTGGATCCAACAAAGATCCCAGGGTCAAAGGCTTATGGTACTTTTGTCTAGGAGTAAAACCAAGCCTCTTGTGGAAGCTCTCACACAAAACCAAGGGTTGGAGTTCCAAATATTTTTATGTTTCACAAGAGTGTCCTTGGGGCTTTCCTTCTGAGTAGAACTATAGCGACTCTCTTCCTTCCCCACTAAGCTATATAAAGATGAAAAACAAGCTATGTTGGCACTCATTACCTGAGGTCCCGTAAGTTTAGACGAGCTTATCACTGAAGATAATTTGATAGCAGCAGGGGTTAGTCATTTCCACCCATCCTTGGCCGTAGGCCTTAGTATGCACTTGCTACTTTTACTTTGTTCTTTCATATGTATATTTACCACTCAGCTGACGTCTCCCTCTTTTGTTCTACAGGAATGGAGGTTAACAAGGCAAGGAAGATAAACAGGACTAATATCTTGGCTAGAGCAGCTCAAAGACAAGCATCTGGTCAACCTTCAAAAAGAATCTTACTCCGACTCCGACTTCTCTTTCTGACCTCAGTGCGCATGAGGAAGGAGAGAGTTCAGATCCTCAGTTTGGTGCCAAGGACCCTGATGCTCTTATAAATGACAACGTGGACCATGGATCTGGGAGTGGCGGGGGTCATTCACTTAGTAAGTTTTTCCCTGAGTGGAATGTATACGAAAGTGATTCTATGTTCAACCGAAACACTGCTATAGAGATGATGTCCAATCTTTTGCCTCCGAGTAATAAGACCAAGGTCGTAGAAACTACTTCTGAGGCATTGTCATATGATGGTTATGATCTTCTAGCCAAGGTATCCTTCCTTTCAATCTTGAGCATATTTTTGCTAAGCCTTTGCTAATCACTTTATATATATTTCAGCTAGTCCTTACTCACCAAGGTATGGTGTCCAAGATCAACCATGGATCCAAGAGGATTAAGGAGCTGATCCTAGAGCTGGAGAGTGAGAGCGATCATAGGTATCAGACTGAGATAGCATTGGACAAAAAGACGGCGGAAGTGAATCGTTTGACTAAGAGTCTTGCATTGCTGGAGTTGAAAATAGATGAAGTATCTCAGCAAGCTGGTGAGACCAACCAAAGAGCTGACGAGGCCAGCCAGAGGGCTGATGAAGCAATAAAAGCCAAGAAAGTCATGGAGGAGACGCTCTTAGACCATTGGTTAGACGGGTTTGACGTTTGCAAGCAGACGGCTCTCGCTATTGATCCGTCCTTTGATGTTAGCAGCTTGGTTCCTTCGTTCCCAGATTCTATTGGCGATGGTCCAGCTGATGCCTGATGACCATGCATCTACTGATTGGTCCTTCGACTGATGTATGGTTTATTTATGTACTATGTTATGAGACTTCAGAATGTTGTACTGTTATGGCTTGTAAGACTATGTGTGATGTTTGCTTCTGTATGAATTGATGAAAACGTACTTTGAAATTTGTCAAGCTTTTACCATAATTTTCTGATTTGTCCCTTGATGTTTCTGAGTTGAAAGATATCCAATTGTATGGAATTAAGTTTGGAGGAGTCCTTAGCCTTGTGGTTCAGGTCATCCCCTTCTTTGGCCGGTAAAGGCCTCAAGTATTCTATCTTAGGAGATCAATCCAATAGATGAAAAATTAGATCTGGATAATTTCCAGATCATTTCCCAAGGAGTTTTTCCGCGGTTGCTAGCTGGTCGATCAGTCCAGGCATCACCACTTCTCCTTAGAGCCTAAGCAAGGTTAGGACTTTATTTCCAAGGATTGATCCTCAGAATTAATATCAAACTTTGGGATTACTCATCCCTTTTGATAGGGGCAGTGGTCTTCCTCTGCAATCCTATCTTTGAAATTGGCAATGGTTGTCCATTGTAATCCTATGTTACCCAGTTGGTTCCAAGAATCATTTATAAAAAGGAAATAAAACTTTTATTTGCAACTTAAAATAAATTTGGTAACAAAGAAATTGTTTAACTTTGGTGCTAAAGAGAAATCAAAGACAGAAATAAAAATACTACCTATCCTACTGATAATATCTCCTCAGATGCTCAGCATTCCAAGATCTAGGTATATGCTTGCCCCCGAGATCTTCTAACTTGTATGTGCCCTCTTTCACAACTTACGAATTCGATAAGGGCCATCCCAATTAGGGGATAACTTGTTGTGCCTTTCTTGGTAGTTGAATTGAGCTTTCCTAAGGACAAGGTCGCCAGGGTGAAAGTATCGAGACTTTACACGGTCATTGTAATATTTGGCTACCCTTTGCTGATAAGCAGCCATCTTGACCCTGGCTCTTTCTCTATGCTCGTCAATGAGATCGAGGTTAACCCTGAGTCCCTCCGTATTCTTCTCTACATCAAAGTTCTCAATTCTAGAGCTTGGAAGTCCAATCTCTACCGGGATGACCGCCTCTGAGCCAAAGCTCATGCTAAAAGGGGTTTCTCCGGTAGCTGTCTTTGGGGTCGTTCGATAAGCCCAGAACACTTCAGGAAGGACGTCAACCCAGAGACCCTTGGCTTCATCCATCCGCATTTTCAGAGCCTGCAAGATGGTCCTGTTTGTCATCTCGGCCTGACCATTCGATTGTGGATAGGTGACTGAGGTAGTTCTAAGGTCGATGCTGAGGCCTGCACAAAACTTGCGAAACCGCTCATTATCAAACTGTTTTCCATTGTCTGTAACAATTGCCTTCAGAACTCCAAAGCGACAAACTATAGACTTCCATACAAAGCTCCTTATTTGCTTTTCAGTGATGTGAGCCAAGGGCTCAGCTTCAGCCCACTTTGTGAAATAATCCATAGGCACAACTAGGAACTTTCTTTGCCTAGTGGCTTGAGGGAATGATCCCAAGATATCCATTCCACATACCGCAAAGGGCCAATGAGTGGATATTGAAGACATCAGCACTGTCGGGCAATGCATGATATTGGCATACCTTTGACATTTCTCACATTTTTTGACAAATTTCGTAGCATCTTGCCTCAAGGTTGGCCAATAATACCCATGTCGTATGATTACTTGAGCTAGAGCTCTGCCCCCTAAGTGATTGCCACACACTCCCTCGTGTATTTCTCTGAGAGCATAGTCTGCTTCACTAGGTCGAAGACATTGAAGGTAAGGCATAGTATATAAACATTTGTACAGATGATCACCAATGAGAGTGTACCGAGCTAAGTGAAACGATTCTCCTAGCTTCATGTTTGTCCTCGGGCAACTTTCCATCCTTTAAATAATTTGTTATAGGGTCCATCCAACTAGGCCCTTGGTCCACGCTCATAACTTGATCTTCTTCAATGACGCGGTTGGAAAGGATCTCAACTGGTACTGTCTTGATCAGTTCATGATAAGGTGAAGTTGCGAGCTTAGATAACGCATCAGCTTTAGCATTTTCTGTTTGTGGGACATGTTGTATTCTGAAGTAGTCAAGCTAAGCTATCAGATCCTTCACCTTTCTAAGATATTTGACCATTGTGGTATCCTTGGCCTCATAATCTCCTTTGACTTGATGAACCACTAACTGAGAGTCACTATAGGATTCCACTTGCTTGGCTCCGACCTCTAATATTATCTTTAACCCAGTAATTAGAGCTTCGTACTCAGCCTCATTGTTTGATGTCTTGAAATCAAATCTCAAGGCATAATCAAAGACATAGCCCTCAGGGCTTGTCAAAGTTAGGCCAGTGCCACTCCCTCCCTGGTTTGAAGAACCATCGACATACAAGGTCTAGATGTTGTCTTTGCCTTCGATGTCAGGGTTGGGCTCATTCTCGGTTGCCGAGGTTCTGACAACCTCGTCGCTGGCAGTGCATTCCACTACAAAGTCAGCCAAGACCTTGGCTTTTATGGCAGGTCGAGGTCAAAATTGAATGTCAAATTTGCTAAGCTCAATAGACCATTTTACCAACCTCCCTAAAGTCTCTGGCTTTTGAAAGATTTGCTTCAAAGGTTGGTCAGTGAGCACCACCACAGTATGTGCTTGGAAATATGGTCTCAATTTATGAGTTGAGACCACTACTATGAAAGACAATTTCTCGATCTTTGGATAGCGCACCTCGGTACCTCTAAGGACTTGGCTTACATAGTAAATTAGTTTTTGAAGTGCATTTTCTTCTCTAAGTAGTACGAAACTTACAGCTGCATCTGAGGCTCCAAGATATAAGTATAATACATCTCCCCGTTGGGGCTTTGTCAGGAGTGGAGGAGAACCCAAGTATGACTTTAGGTCCTCGAAAGCCCTCTGACAATCATCAATCTATGAGAAATCCCTCGTATTCCTTAGAATCTTAAAAAATGGTAAGCTCTTCTCTGCAGATTTAGATAAGAAACGGCTAAGGGCCGCCAATCGTCCCGTAAGTTTCTAAGCATATTTCACTGATTAGGGAGGGTTCATGTCCGCCAATGCTTTGATTTTCTGTGGATTGGCTTCGATCCCTCGTTGAGTAACCATATAGCCAAGGAACTTTCCAGAGGTTATGCCAAAGGAATATTTGCTAGGGTTAAGTTTCATCTTATAATACCTTAACACTGCAAAAGTTTCGCTGAGGTCTGCAATGTGGTTCTCTGCCCGTTGACTCTTCACTAGCATACCGTCCACGTATACTTCCATATTTCGTCCAATCTGACCTTTGAATAGTTTGTTCACCAATCTCTGGTAAGTTTCCCTGCGTTCTTCAGACCGAAGGGCATGACCTTGTAACAACACAATCCTCGCTCAGTGACAAACGAGGTCTTTGCTTCATCATCTGGATGCATTCTTATTTGATGGTATCCCTGAAATACATCCATGAAGCTAAGGAGTTCACATCCAGCCGTGGCATCTACCAGTTGGTCAATCCTTGGGAGGGGAAAGCTCTCCTTTGGACATGATTTATTTAAGCTCGTAAAGTCTATGCACATTCTCCAATTGTCATTGGGTTTATGAACCAGAACAACGTTTGACAACCAGTCAGGGTAGTAAACCTCTCTTATGTAATCAACATCAAGGAGCTTGTTCACTTCTTCATTCATGGCATGGATTCTATCTGGTGCGAAACTTCTTTTCTTTTGCCTTATGGGTCTGAAGTCAGGGTTCACATTAAGTTTATGAACTATGATATCAGGATCAATCCCCAGCATGTCGGATGGACTCCATGCAAATACGTCAGCATTCTCACTTAGAAATTGAATAATCTTTGTTCGTACTTCTTCATCTAGCAAGGATTCTATCTTCACAACCTTTTCTTGGTTCCCTTCATAAAGTGGAATAAAAACCAGGTCTTCCACTGGTTCACCCGACTTTTGACCTTTGTCTTCAGGCTCCAAACTTTCAATAGCTAATGTCTCTTAAGATTTTGTCTTTCCTTTGAGTGAAGCAACGTAATATTGTCTTGCCACTCCTTGGTCTTCTCGAACTCGTCCAACACCATGTTCGGTGGGGAACTGCATGAGAATATGGTATGTGGAAACAATAGCCCTCATCTTAGTCAATCCTAGTCATCCGAGGATGACATTGTAACTAGAGGGTACCCTTTCAACCAGAAAATCAATCATAATCGTTGTCTGCTGAGGTCGGTCCCTGGCAGTGAGCGGGAGAGTAATTATTCCTTCTAGTTCCACGGCCTCCCCTGTGAAACCAATCGGTGGAGTTTTCACAGGCTTCAAAAGTTCTCTACCAATTCTCATTTTCTCAAAGACATCATAGAACAAAATGTCTGCCGAACTTCCATTATCCACCAAAACCCTCTTTACCTCATAATTGGCTATGGTCAGGCTAATAACCATAGGATCAGCATGAGGGGTAAGGATTTCTTCCAAATCTTCATCGGTGAACGTAATAGATTCATCTGTTCAAGGTCTCTTTCCTCGTGCAACTTTTGTTTGAGGTTGTCTAACATATGATTTTCTAGCAGAGTTGGTTTCTTCTCCCGAAAGCCCTCCTGCAATAACGGCTATGACTCTTGTTGCGGGTGGATGGTCTCTCTTTGGACTTCTACCCCTTTATTTCGGCCTATTGGGGCTTCGTTCTCTTGGATTTCTTTCTTTAGGTGGAGGACTTCCTCGGTTGTTAGCCATAAAACTACCAAGATAACCTCTTCGTATCAAGTCCTCAATTTCATTTTTCAAAGTTTCGCAGTCTTTAGTGTCGTGACCACGGTCACGATGAAATCTACAATACTTGTCACGACTTCTCTTATTGGCAGGGGTTCTCATTTTTAGGGCCACTTGATGTAATCCTTATATCTGATGTACATCAAGATTTCATTCTTAGATGTGTTCAAGGGAGTGTACCTCTCGAACCTCGGAGGGTTAGCTCGATCATTCGAGGAACTAGTAGTAACAGACAACCTATCCCAAACCTTCTTCTTCTTTGTGTCTTCATTATCGCCATTCATATCTTTCTCTCTCTTTTTATCTAAAGACTCACGTTCGGCCTCTATCCCCACCTTGGACATTTATTCGGCGTTGATATACTTTTCTGCCCTATTAAAGAGATCCGCCAAGGTCAGTGGAGGCTTTTTTGCCAAGGAAAAGGCAAATTGTGATGTTTTTCGGACACCATTCATAAGCGCTGCTAAGGCCACTGATTGGTCAATATCCTCTATCTCGAGGGCTTCTTTGTTGAAACACTGGATGAAGTCTCTTAAAGATTCATTCTGTTTCTGACAGACACCCATAAGATGTGCCGAGGCTTTCTTGTACCTTTTACTGCTTACGAAGTGGTTGAGGAACTTTTGAGCCAATTGCTTAAAGATGAGATGGATGTTGCAGGCAACAAGGAGAACCAAACCCTTGCACTTTTTCTTAATGTAGCAGAGAACGCTCGACATTTGATGGTGTCGGTCTCCCCCTAGAGCATCATATGAGCTTGAAAATTCTCAAGATGATCCCGAGGGTCCGAAGTTCCATCATAATTCTCCATCTGAGGCATCTTAAAGCTAGAGGAATTTCTTCCCTCATGATACCTTCAACAAAGGGAGATTCAGTGGGGGAAAAGAGGTTGGTGCTCGGCTTCCTGACTTCCTTCCACATTACCCCTAGCTTTTCATTCATTTTTTCCAATTTCCGTTTAAGGTTGTTCTCTTCAACGATCTCAGTGTCTGCCTTTCCAAGGTCTCTTCTAGATCTGACTTCTGCTTTATCGTTGAAAGCTTTGGATCCTTGTCATGGCTAATTTCTTTCTCTTTGTTAGGCCTATTACCCAAGAACCCCTCTTTGTCAATGAGCGCTCATCAACAATTTTAGTTCGCAAAGATCTTCTTCCATCTTTTGTAGATGTTGAGCGTCTGTTGCCGGGATTCCTTGAACGTCCCGAGGCCTATATGCGTGAATATGCTCATTCTCATGTCTTGATGTGTGAGAGTTAGCACGACTACCCTCGACATGTTCCGTAGGCCGATGTTCAACATGCGTATTTCGACTATTTTCGGTATTTCTCTTCCGTTGTGCCATTATTGCTCAGATCTAGTCGTCTTTCCCACAGACGGCGCCAACTGATGATGTATAAAAATCAAGGACTAATCTGAGGACTTACGATGCCAAGGAGGAGATCCAAAGTCAGTCAAAGTTGGAACGATTGATCCAAAGATCTGAGGTTGACCGGACGTCGGCGTAAACCTACAAAACAGAACCCCAGGGTGGTCCCCAAGGGTAGATACTCCGATGCTTAAGTTAGTGTTTGCTCGTAGAGATTGTGAGTAGTGAGTTTTTTGTATCCCCCTTACCTAGAGCCAAGGTCCTCTTTTATAGACCTTGGTTATTTACCTCGCCAAGGACTCATCCCGATGTTAGACTCCTTAGCGATTCTTCCGAGGTCGGACTCCTCAGTCAGTTAAGATAAGTCGTACAACCAGTTACTTCTCGGTCAGTTAAGATAGGTCTGATCTCCATATAGTTGTTATCTTAGTGGTACACGTGTCATGTCCTCACAATGCCACGTGTCATGTCTTCATAATGCCACGTGTCAATGTCAGAATTATCCTCATCACTTGTATTATCTACATATAAAATAAAAAGGTATATAAAAAATAAAATCACAATAAACCATTATAATATTTTTTATTTGTTTTAAATGATTGGCAGGTCACTTAACCCCAACACGTCCCGACCCACTTCATCTCATATCCCAAACAGACTAACCCATTTTGACCCACTTTTAAATGGGTTGCTAATATTACAACTCAATTCACCATTTTTGGATGACGGGTTGGACCAACCCAACGGGCCTAGTCTATTTTGACACCTCTAAAGAGAGTGTTTTCAAAACAAAATACTTATAAATAAATCTTAACTTTTTTAGAAAAGTAAAAATGTAGGTGAGGAGTAAAAAATGAATTTGTTTAAAAGACGCGGTTTGATGTGCTGCCCTACTTTTTAACGTACCCTTGCAAATTGAATTCTACAAAAAAATGATTCAAGAAAGCTTTTTTTATTTTGGCAACAATGTGTCACAGACTTATTTATCTAAATAACGACCACGCAGCCTTGACTATTTTAGTCGCCCTAAGTCAATCTCATATGTTGGGAAGCGTGGATGGGCACCGATTAAAAATAATAACTGCACACACAAATAATTATCTCAAATAAAATGAAGACCAAGAAAATAAAATGATAAGCCAAGACACCAAAATTTAACATGGAAAATCCCAAAAGAATAAGCGGAAAAAACACGGGGCAAATACCCACAAAGGATCCACTAACAAATAGTGATTACAAAATAGCACAAGCTTTTTGCCCAAAGCTTGTGTAAATTACAACAATGGGAAAAATACTCTCTTTTGGTGTATCTCACAACACTATAAAATACCCCAAACAAAGCCCACAAATTTCTCCAAAGCTCACACAGTGTGGAGAAACTCAACCCCACTATTTTCTGACACACAGTCAAGTACTTATAGTGATCTCTATATCACTATTTTGGAGCAACTACTCCCCCTCAATTGGAGAAAACTCTCCCACTCGAGAAATATTAGCCAAAATCTCTCTTGGCTACTCTTAACTCTCTCTCTTTCTCGGTGCCTTTGCTCTGCCCAATTGAAGCCTATTTATAGGCAATACTTTGCAAATGCTGCCAAATGACACCATTCATTGTTCAAACAATTCAACCACATTCTTCCATAAAATGAGGCTTGTTACTATTGCTTTGGCAACTTTGTCAATTTTTCTGTCCTTTTCAATTGTAGGTGCCTACAAACTTTTACCCACAATCTTCAACAATGTTGGCTACCTTTTTTCCTCTAAAAAAAACGAAGCAACCCACATGGGGTGGACCCAAGCCAACAATCTCCCCCTCCACCACATGTGGAGATAATACATCCTACTTGCACGGTAGAATAAATTTGATTATGCACTCAGCATACTCACCTTCCGGGAAAAACTTTTATGCGAACACATCGCCCTGGTCTGCTACAAATCTCTGAAGCCATGATTGACTATCGTCGAGGAGCTACTCTCGTCATTAGCAAACCAAGTATTATTACAAGCCTCCACATACTGTTGGACACTCTCAAATATCCCTTGCTCCCACTGAACGAAGAATGTGATGTTCCTTGGTCGACCAGCCAAACTCTAGCGTGCTATTTGGTGAAGGGTACAACTCCCCCTCGGCTCAACACCCCAAGTGAGTGGCATGTCACTGGTGTTGCAAGCATCCAGAACATCATCCAAACCATCTTCTTTGATCGGACACACCTCTAACAAAGAAGAACATGAAGCAAGATCTGACACTAAGTCATGGTTGTGCAGTCTCCAACATCCCGGAATTTCTGTATCCTATGATACACTAAACCCATAACCTTTACCATACTCAAAACTCACACAAAATACATGAAAACGACATCTCAATCAAATTCTTTTCGCGACTCCTCTGTGCAAACACATTGCACCTAACAATTTTTTTTTTACAAGCGAAAAAGAAACTCTTCTACTACCTACCTATCAGAACAACAATTACAAAAATCAATGGCATACCTTTGGCAAAAGAAATGAGGGTTTTCCTTGCCAAAATTTCTCCTCCTCACTAAGAGTTCTCACTTGCCACGAATTTGATGAAGACTCGTCCTTAACTATAGATTGTCCAGCAGAACACACTTTAACACGAGTCTTGTACAAATTACCTGATATAGCTCCTCTCGCAACCACCATCGATCTTTTTGTAAGCTTCCACCTTTTATTACCGAAACAACCGACATAACTCGACGGCCCAAGTCCACTCGCTAAATCGTTGAGGCGTAGATCTGGCACATGGCGAATATCCTTCAAAGTCAACGTGTAACCAGTATTCGTCTGGATACACACATCACCAACACCAACAACACTCACTTTATTATTATTCCCAAACTTGACAGTACCAAAATCTCCCATTTTGTAGGTACTGAAAAATTCCTTGTTGGGTGTTGCATGAAAAGAAGTTGTTGAATCAATGACCCAATCAGCATCATCATTAGCCATATGCAGACAATTGTGTTTCTCAGAAGAGAGCACAACAACATCACCATCCGGAAAAACAGTGGCAGACGTGTCTTCCTCATTGTCACTATCCACTTTTTTCTGGTTTGTCTTTTTCTAATCTTTTTCATCTTGCTTTCTCATATAGCAATCTTTTATCACGTGTCCAGGTTTGTTGCAATAATAACACTTCCTTGGATCATGGGATTTTTACCGTCCTTTTCTTTTATCGCGATCACTGCCTTTATGTCTCCCCCTGAATCAACAGCTAGAGCCTGGAAACTTTCAGCACCTCGTCCCATTCACCTTGTTTCCTCATTGAACAAGCTATTTTTGACCATATCTATAGTCAAAATACCATCATGAGCAGAATTGTTGAGCGAGACTACTAATGTCTCAAAACTGTCTGGCAAAGATCCCAATAAAAATAACCCCTGCATCTTGTCATCAAACTTTAAGCCCACGGTTGTTAGTTGATTTAAGATGCTTTGGAAAGTACTCAAATGTTCGACAATTGAACTTCCCATGTTATACTTCAAGTTGACAAGTTGTCTGATCAAGTAAGTTTTGTTTTGAGCGTGCTTCCTCTCGTACATGGCTTTCAATTTTGTTCAAAGGCTATGGGCATCCGTCTCTTAAGTAAAGTGGTGAAACACGCTCTGATCAATAAAATGTTGAATTATTCCAGCATTTTTTCGATTTAATTTGTTCCATTCTTTCTCATCTTCATCATCTGGCTTAACTCCACCATTCTCTATTAGATCATAAAGATCCCTGCAATAAAGAATATCCTCCATTCTTGGCTTCCACACCGTGTAATTATTTGCCGTCAATTTAATCATGGTCCTATTGTTCTCTCTCAAATCCATCACGAACTGGTACAAATACCCGAGTTTTACCCCGGGCTCTGATACCACTTGTTGGGAAGCGTGGATGGACACCGATTAAAAATAATAATCGCACACACAAATAATTATCTCAAATAAAATGAAGACCAAGAAAATAAAATGATAAGCCAAGACACCAAAATTTAACGTGGAAAACCCCAAAAGAATAAGGGGAAAAACCACGGGGCAAATACCCACAAAGGATCCACTAACAATTAGTGATTACAAAATAGCACAAGCTTTTTGCCCAAAGCTTGTGTTAATTACAACAATGGGAAAAATACTCTCTTTTGGTGTATCTCACAACACTATAAAATACCCCAAACAAAGCCCACAAATTTCCCCAAAGCTCACACAGTGTGAAGAAACTCAACCCCACTATTTTCTGACACACAGTCAAGTATTTATAGTGATCTCTATATCACTATTTTGGAGCAACTACTCCCCCTCAATTGGAGAAAACTCTCCCACTCGAGAAATATTAGCCAAACTCTCTCTTACTATCTCTCTTTCTCGGTGCCTTTGCTCTGCCCAATTGAAGCCTATTTATAGGCAATACTTTGCAAATGCTGACAAATGACATCGTTCATTGTTCAAACAATTCAACCACATTTTTCCATAAAATGAGGCTTGTTACTATTGCTTTGGCAACTTTGTCAATTTTTCTGTCCTTTTCAATTGTAGGTGCCTACAAACTTTTACCCACAATCTTCAAAAGCAACCCACATGGGGTGGACCCAAGCCAACATCATATTCTTAAAGTGAAACCATAGAGCAAGTTTGACTTAGTTATATATGATTCCATATTTATAAGGAGTTATCAAGTGAACCTTCTTATGGTGCAACTTAATTTTAAGGTAGCGCACCCATATTGCATTAGGTGCTTAATTTAGACGCACCCTACATATGTTCAACTATTAATTGATATTTCATATTAAATCATTTAAAAATTTATTTTAATTCAAATTGAGTGACTATTTTAATTAAATATAGCTTCTATTGAAATTTATATATTATGATATTTATTATTAGATACACTTTACTTATAATTTTTTTTACCTAACTTAAATATTAAATATTAAAAAATATACTTCTAATTAATATTTTTTAAATACATAAAATAATAATAAATTGTTATTCATTATTCATTATAAATGTATCAAGGAAAACTTTCTAGTGTATCACACTTTCTATAAACCCTTGAAAATTCTATTCATATAAAAAGTATTTACTTGAATTTTTACATTGTTAATAAAATAATACTAAAAAGTATATTGTATATATTTAGATTTATAATGAGTGAAAAAATCTTAAGTAAATGTATTATCTATTAAAAGAATCTGCAATGCAATAATTCAATGAACTATATTAGATTATAAATTATGCTAAATTTAAAATGAATTTTAAATTCAACAAATTATACTTAATACTTTCGAAAATATATACAACATTTTCAAATAAGTAATGTATATTTACTAAAAACCAAGCGTTATAAGAAATTACAAGTAAAAAGAATTAATACCTTTTGGTTTGTAATTTGAAATGCTTGTTTAAAATAATAATTAGTTGTTGAATATCGTTTTCTAATAAGTATTATGTGAAGTTCTAGTAATAAACTTCTTTGTTATTATATAATTATCATGAGTTCAAAAACAAATATGTTAAGAAAAAATATTTCATGATACTTTGATAATTCCTTTATTAATAGCACACCACTAATATTTTTGTATTTAACAAAATATTAATCAAAAATGTATTTTTAATACTTGGTATTCAATATGACGTAGAAAATTTATAATTAAAATATATTATCTAATAATAAATATCATAAATTAATATAATTTTTTTTATAGAAACTATGTTTAAAAAAATAGTTATTCAATTTGAAGTAAAGGATTGGATGAGTACACGGAGTGAAATGAGATATAATATAATGAAAGTATAATGGATAAAGTGAGATAATAGGAGTATAAGGGGCAAAATAAGACAAAATGAGAGTGGTGGGGGGATGAGGGTCAAATAGAAATAATTGAGAGTACACATGAAATGATATCCAACAATAGTACTACAAGGGCAAAAACTCATATAGGGACCGTCTTTGGCCTAAATCAGTAAGGCAATTCTATGACCCCAGGATCCTATTGACTGGTCCCAGGGGTCAAAGCCACTGCTTCTTTTTTTTTTTCCTATTTTTCTTCTTCAGTTAAATAACAGTGTTGTGAGAAAAAGTATCGGGTTTTTTTAGATAAAGTATCGTATTTTTAATATAACCACTTATTATGATTACCTTACAGTGAAGGAAAAATAAATATATAAGAGTTAAAGTAACACATTTATGAGTAAATATATAATTTTTTTGAGACAAAATATCATGTTTTAAGAGTAAAAGTATCTGTTTTTTTAAATAAAGTATCACATTTTTATTCAATACAAAGAAAGATGAATAATAAATATGATAGAGTTAAAGTAATACTTTTATAAGTAAAAGTATTTATTTTTTGAGATAAAATAACATATTTTTAATATAGTCACAAATTATGAATATATATATATAACAGATTTAAAGTAATACTTTTATACGCTAAAGTATCTATTTTTTGAGATAGCGTATCATGTTTTTTAATATAGTCACAAATTAGGAATGAAGAAAAAAGGAAAGAAGGAAAAATAAATATGATATAGTTAAAGTAACACTTTTATAAGTAAAAGTATCCGTTTTTTGAGATAAAGTATCGTGTTCTTTAATACAGTCACATATTAGGAATTCAGTACATCTAAGAATGAAAAATATATTTAACAAGAGTTAAAATAACACTTTTATGAGATAAAGTATAAGATTTTTGAGATAAAATATCATGTTATTTAGTACATTGAAGAAGGAAAATAAATATGACGAGGATTGGAAATTTGTAATAATTTATGAATGAGTTATATTTATTTATTTATTTTGTGTGAAATGAATGAGTTATATTCATAGTTATACTAAAATTGCTCGTTAAGCATCAGTAGTCTAGTGGTAGAATAGTGTTTTGCCATGGTATAGACCTGTGTTCGATTACCGACTACCACATTTTCAGCTCGCTGAAGCGATTTTTTTTTTCCGAACCCAGGTCTATACCATGGCAAAGTACTGATCCATAAGATAGTCCTACAAGAGACCTTCTCTTACAAGAGGATAAAGTGAGATATATTCCAAAAATTAAAAATGACAACGGTTAAAATGAAGCCGCGAATTTCAACTTTTTGAAGAACTTTGACTCAATCCGAACTTTATCTTTAAACTTTTGAAGAAAATTATTATGTATACTTTTGTATGATATTTTTTAAAATCATAATTCTTAGAATTTTTTTTAAAAATTACTTTGCAACACTTATAAAATTACAAAACTTGTCTAAATTGGTCAAATGCCATATTTGGATTTGAATCCTTATGGCGCGGCTGGGGAGATGGATATGTAAGGAAAAACTATATAATCCATGTGAGACCTTTGGTTAGGGCCTAGAGTGACAATTTCTGATATGACACGATAATACGACACGAGCACAACTCGAAGTTATCAAGAGAAACTCCAACACGAACACAAGAAACCCGAATACACTATTAAACACGAATCTGACACGATGTTACCAATTTGTCTAAAATGTAGTTATTTTATATTTTAATTAATTTTCTTCTTTTAATGTATTTTATGCATAACCCGAAATCAAACATGAACCCGAACTAATGACCCAAATTATTACCGCTTCTTTGATTGGAGTTTTGGATTTGAGCCTGTTATGCATTGTCATCATGTGCCTATATACAACTATATTATAATTCTGAATCCGATAATTAGTCTACATATTACAATACTTATTCTGTCGCACGAGATCAAAGACCTTTTTTCAGTCCCTTTTTGCCCCTTTCTTCACACTGCCAAAAAGTCTCAGACACCCTCGTTGTTTGGAAGATTACGCGTCATGTCTGGTATAAATTAACAAGAGCTCTTCACCAACAAAAAGAAAAAAAAAAAAAAACTAAGGGCGCTATTGGATGTGAGGAAAATTCTATTTTCGTTCCGCTGGAGATTTTTTTTTACCAAAAATGCGATTGTTTATGAAATTTTTTAGAAAATATATTAATCCGTTCATTTTCACTTTTCTCATTTTTTATCTTATCAATCACATCTACACATTTTTCACAAAAAAACTAATCATTATTACACATTCTCCCACAAATTTCACTATTTACTCACTCACACATTTCTAACTAATAATCACATTCAATCATTAGTTTACTATTTTTAAATGAAAAATTAACTTCCATCATTACTTTTTTATCTCACACTCTCAAAATTTATCTTTTTTCTTGCAAAATATTTTTCACCACTATTTTTTAGCAAAATAAAAATTTTCAAAATAAAGGCATAACTAATCGCACCCACAGTTCCAAAAAAGTCCGAAAATTCGGAACTCTGAGTTCAGGGATACCATTGCCATTTTATACACTATCACTAGGGATAGAATGAGATGGGCCAAGCCATGTATTGTGTTGGATAACATGGGCCTACTTTACTAAATTTAGGCCCGAGTCTGACCTATTACCTGTAATAGATTTTTTTCGTAGGCTCGACTTGGCTCAACCTATTTAAAGCTTGTTTAAACCTATAAATTTATTTTTTTTAGAATAATATTCGTTGATTATAATTTAATTATATATTATTTATTTAAATAGCATGTTATTATATTTATATATATAGCTTCAAAAAGATAATATATTATATAATATATGTATATGTATATGTAATATATATAATTATAAATTTGTAGGCTTATAAATAGATGACTGCTTTAGTTTAAAGGGTCTTTTCAAAGGCCCAACATAAACGATTATTTAAATAGGTTTTTAGAAAACTTTAGCCTGACTCAATTGTTAAGTAAGTCAACCCAGGCCAAGCCCAATGTAAATCGGGCCATAGGCTCCTTTTAGAAAACGATTATTTGAAAGTTTGGTTTTTAAAAAAAAAATAAAAAATGAAAAATTGAAACCTTAAAATAAAGATTTGCACGCGAGTTTAAGCAAAGCTCGCTTCCGATAATTACAGATTGTGTAAGACATATGAGATTGGGCCCGTATGAGTGATAAAGCCCAACAAAAAAACCCAAAAATAATAAGCGCCTCGAGCTGCAGATTCTAGTGCCCAACATTTTCTCTGAGAAGTGAGAAATCAAGAAAAATGGCAATTCGTTCACTGAGAAGAACAACGCTGTTAAGAGCTTTGAAGCCTCTACCATCGCCGTTGTCTTCAATTCCAGCAAGCCAAAGTTCTTTGCTATTTTCTCTTTCTGATCACTCTTCGGAGACTTCAACTTCTGCCAATTCTCCTCCTTCCCCTCGCCCAAATTTCTCATGCAATAGCATTTTTTGTCGCCGTCTTTCTTCTCTGAGTGAGGAGTCTCTTGGACCTGCGGCAATTGATTATCGGTAAGCATCTAATCTTAATATTTTGTGATTAGAGAGAAAATATGAAAAGGGAGAAGAGTTTTCCACTTGGGTTTTTTCATTAGGATAATTAATAGGTATTTGCTTGATTGGAAGTGGAGACGATTTTTTTTTTGGTTCAAATTTTAAGTGAAAAAGCTAAAATCCGTGTGTGTGTGTGTGTGTGTTTGTCTGTTTTCTTTTAAAGGGAGGTAATAATACTACTGATCAAAATATTCTATTCACTTGGTTTTGTGGGGTGGGTGGTGGTGATTTTTTATTTTTATTTTTGTATCTAAAATTTATCTGGTGACATGATTTTGGAGATTCAGGAAGACGGAAGCTTATTTTGGTTGAGAAATTAATGTGAATAAATTTACTGTGTGTTTTGGCTATGTATTGATACTTGTGTACAGCTCCGTGCTGCAGGAGGATGAATATCACAGGTTGGCTCATTCCACCATCCATCATCTCCTTGAGAAGCTCGAGGTAATTATTTTTGATGAATTTGAGGTTATTGTATAACCACCCTGCATTATTATACTGAGATGGTGGTCGTTTTAGTATAATGAAAAAGGAAAGAATAGGATTACAGTCATCTTCCTGTTGATGTTATGTTTAAATCAGAAACTACTTGGACTTTTGATGTTATTTCATGTTATCTAGTTACTTTAAGGTATATTGTTTTGCAGTATTATTATTTTTATTTTTATAAATTCTGTAGTGTTTTGAATTAAGAGACTCGTTTAGAACCTGGATGATATTACTGTGCTGCATCCGTCACTGCGATTTGTCTGCACACTATGACTGTGCTTTGCAAAACTTTGGTCTTGCTTATCGTATTTACCTGTTGAGAAGGATGCATACACCCTCTATACACCTAATTCCACTAGAATGTGTGTACATAGTGTTGAAGTGGTTTTGTTTCCTTTTAGGAGTATGGTGACTCTGTGGAGATCGATGGATTCGACGTTGACTATGGGGTGAGATAAATTGATTGACATTAAATTTTTTTTATCTTTTCCAGCATTTTGTGTCTGTCAGTTTCTGATACAAGTATACAACTGTGGTCATTTTCAGAATGAGGTGTTAACCTTGAAGCTTGGGAGCTTGGGAACTTATGTGATAAACAAGCAAACACCTAATAGACAGATTTGGATGTCATCTCCAGTGAGGTATTCATTTCTCTAACTTAATCAGATTATGCAATTGTGTGATTTTTTTTCTTTTTCTTTTCCTTTCCTTTTTTTTTTCAATTGCTGTCTTGATGTCAATTTCTGGGTTCTTGAGCTTCTCGAATGTTTGTTGTGGATGGTCTGTTGGTTTTCCTTATTTAGTTTTCTGTTTTCTAATTTTTTTTTTATATTGAGCACGAAGACAGCTTGAGTTCAAATATTACTAATCTGTGTGAAGTCTTGGCTCTATTGATTATGTGCTTGATGGGAGCACTTTTCAAATGGACTTTTGGATCTAAAAGTCCATAAGAATAGATGTGTGGTGGTTAATTTTACATGGACTTTTGGATAAGTCACTCCTCCAAAAAGTCCATTTTAGAGAAGTTAGAACCGGAGGCTTTTTCTGAAGTCACTTATTACTTAGTAAGTCCATTTTCTAAATGGACTTTTGCGTAAATGCTCCCAAACATGCACTGAAAGTGGGACCACAACCACCTGTTCATTTCTAATAATTAGAGTCAAAGTAATTTGATGGAGAACAAATTATTGCTGACTAATTTTATGCCCGCTACAACTTACAATAATGGTAAGAATATTCGTGTCATAGGGGGTGGCAGTCATTTCCATTGAGCAGCAAGGTCTTGGACTATTAAGTATTAAATTATGTGTCTCAAATTAGAAATTGGTCACTTAGATTGACAAAAGTCTTTGTGATCCTTGAGCTTTTGCACTTATCCCACAGGAAATTAGTTGTTGATGTGCTTTTTACTTATTATATCCCTGCATTCCACCAAAACATTTCTGTTATTGACTCAGTTGCCTGTGTTCATTTAATAGTCAATTATCTTATCCAATACAAGTGAAGAAAGTATACAACGGATCTAATAGAGCAGCAAAATTCCAGAATCTCCTAATTGCCTCTATAAAGTATCACCTTTACAAAAACAGAAATTTTTAGTTAGATTCAAGTTCAAGAATCTCAACTTTTGAAAGAATTACTATTCCAACTGATTTTCTTGGTGGGAAAATTCTTCTTTAACTAGCTTGTATGTAGTCGAATAGATTCTCAAAATTTTAACAGAAACAAGACCTAGCTGCTTGGTGGGTTCTCGTTTGAGGATTATGACCTGTTTCATTAAGTTTCGTCTGAGTTTTACAAATTATCTCGCACTAAAAGTTCAATTGGTTGCCTCATATAATTAACGAGACGTGATGTGACCACGAGCCTTGTAGCTCAAGTGGTATTGCTCACCCTTAATAGGATGTTGATCAGGTTCGGACCTTGAGTCTTTATCACTCGACACCCTCACTCCCCCCAACTCATTAAAAAGAAAAAAACAAGACGTGATGTGTGTTTTCTTGTAAGGAAACACCCAGAACTTACGTGATCTTACGGTGCAAGGTTGAACTATTTTGATGCGGATTGCAAATTTCATTTCATTTGAAAACCAGGTTGAGATGGGTGGCGGTTATCTCAGATTTTCTACTATTTCTATTAAGATCAAAGAATAAAAGGCTACGGTAGGCAGTTTAACTTGGCGCAATTATAAGAAAGATTTCACCCAAATATATTTTAGTTAGTGAAGTAGCTCATGTGAGAGGCCAAAATCTAAAACAGGTTTGAATAAGCAATAAAAATATGGTTTTTACACTTCCAACTATGGGTATGATGGGAAGAAGGTGTTACAACTGATATGGTTCCCTATCAAAAGATGGTTGTTATCTGTTAAAGAAGTTGGAAAATCAGAGTGGGAATATTCTCCACATGTTCTTGTGCAGTGAGTTGTGCATGAAGTGCTAGAATTAATATCCTATTGGAACCTTGCAATGAAGCTGCTACTTCAAGATCAAGAGTGAGAATTTTGCAATCTACTTGAAACTATGTTTCAAAGGAAATACAAAGATGCCTTGGTAATCTTGGGTAGTTAGAAAAAGGGTACAAACCACCTTAAAAAAAAGTAGTTGTTAACAATGTCTGAGCTAATTAGAAGGACTCAACATTACTGCAAAAATTAAAAAAATAAAAAGAACAGGGGATGGTCTACAGGATTTGGATTTGAGGGGAGATTTGTGGAAAAGATTTCAAATGACTCCATATAAGATGGATTTGAAATCCATAAAATGACTCAGAAAATATCTCAAAATAGGACACAAGGATTATATTAATTGAATTATGAGAATACCCAAACAAGGTCAATGGATTTGTTATATTATGGATCTGAAATCCTTAGCTTCAAATCATTCTATCGCAAGCTAATACAATCTTGAATATGCTTGTCACACCCTTGGCTCACAGTAGCTGGAACAAGGAGCTAGACCTATACTGCCCCCAAATGTCAGCTCTATTTCATTTTGTCACATTCCAGCTTCAGTTGTGGAGGCTGCAAGCAAGATTCTACCACAATGGGCTTCAGCTTGTCATCCTCGCTTTGTATTGGTTAATTGAAGTTACTAGAGAAACGAATTATGCCCACTAATAAACTACTCTAATTCTGTCGCACTATCCATGTGGGAATCTTGTTTAATGCAGATTAGAATGCTATGTAAATTAATGGATTCTGCAATCATATTGTTGACAATTGAGTGTAGTACTTCTGTAAATATATCCAAGACGTATATATCTCATGTCTTTAACTAGTTTTCACAGCATATATAACTGCATTAAGTGTCTTTGGGTTTTTTTACTTCTTTAAGTATCAATTTATTTTGCAGTGGCCCATCTAGGTTTGATTGGGATCAGGATGCTCAAGCTTGGATTTATCGGCGAACTAAGCAAAACCTCATCCATGTTTTGGAAACTGAGTTGGAAAAGCTGTGCGAGAAACCCATTAGTCTTTCTTAAGTTTCTTTAAACAACATTTTGTTTACATGAAACTTTTTATTTTCACAAATGGCATTAGCCCTTTTTTTTTCGCCTTTTCTCCTCATTACCGTTACATATGTCGGCCTCACATGCTCATCACAATTACAAGCCATGTTGTAGCATAACGAGTAACTTATGTCTCACAAACTATGAGCCTGGAGGATTTAATTCAGCCGACGGTTTCTGCTAAATCAAGGAAAGCTCGGTACGTGTTAAATACTTTGAGGGGATAATTACAATACACCCTCCAAACTTTCCATGTTTTTCTACTTTGCCTATCAAACATTTATTTGGTACAAGAAACCATCTTAACTATGTAAATTTTGCACTTTGCCATGTATGGACAGTTTTACCTCTTAGAGTTTTGTTTTACTTATTATGACCATAGCAGACCCACCATGCTTCTATAATAATCCCTTAAATTCATTAATTTCATCAATAAACCTAGGGTTTGGTACCATTTTTTAGTATCGCAAAACAAAATAACCTAAAGTTACATTGAGGGGTAAATTTGAAAATTATAGGTAAGTGCAACAATTCACAAAGTTCATGGGTTGAGTAGAACAATTAGAAGTTAAGTGGGCAGAGTAGAGAAACTCGCATAGTTAGAGGGTAAATTAAAATTCCCTCTACTATGAGAAATGTTCTAAAATGGAGATACCGTGCTATTTTACAGTTTTTCTCAATACTATCTTGCATAATCGAACCAGTCATCCCAAACATGCAGTTTTTGTGAATGATAAATGTCCCCTCTCTTATGCATAACTAGTAGGAAAGAACTATTTCATGATTTGCCATTGTACAAAGAGATGAATAATTCTGGTGTTTGGCATAATGCACGCGATGAAAATATTCCAGGTTTCTGTATAAATAAGCTGTTTATCGATCAACTGGCCTATTATGTGTGTGGCATATACTGAAATCTGCTTTTGCTGCTTTCCATATCGATCGATCACTTACAAAAGATGTTGCAACATCTTTTGATTCTAGCACCACAGATTATAACCTTCAGCAGCATCTCTGCCAGCTACTTTTTGTGACTACCACAAAAAAAAAAAAAAAAATTCATTGTCCTTTTTGTCACTGCTGTCAAAAACTCGTCTCTTTTTGGTGGTGGAATTGATATGTCATGATGAAATGGGAGGATATGGGGTACCAGTGGGTTGGACTTGCTATCTATCTGGATCATTTATACTGGGAATAAGCTTGTGCTTATAATATATGCTTTCCCTTTTTTTAAAAATAAATATTGTTTTAGGAATTGGAGTTTAATTGGGATGCCTTTGAAAAGGAAATAGGAGTGATAAATTTTGACATAAATTATTATAATAAATTTTTTTTGGGTATAATGATTGTGTTTATTCTATCTGTTGGTTGGTTTTATAATCTCCAAATTTGATATCAAGTCACGAGTCTTAAAATGATGTAAAAATTATGTCGGATTTGGAGTGTTTGCAAACATTTTTAAAAAAACTGATTGGCAGCTTTTGTTTAAGAAATAAAAGTAATTTTTAGTGTTTTCATATGCAATTTCTGCTTCTGTATAATTTAATCAAAATCTAAAAGTTCATTCTGTCTTTATTTTGAAATATGTAAAATGCTTTTACAACTTATTAACCAAACAAAATTTATTAATTTAATCAACTTTTAGCTTCTATAGTTCTATTCGCATGCATTACAAATACTATAGGAGTGTTTGCATACACTAGAAGAAAAGTGATTTTCTGCGTGAACTGAACAAATCATTTAATTTTTAATCTTTGCAATTGTTAGCTTTTGTATTCGCTTTTGCTTCATTTCAAAATTTGAAAGTTCAGGGCAGGTGCTCTGATTTTGGAAAAATGCATTTGGTGTTTTTGATATAAAGAAGTTTGTTTTTGATATTCTTATCTTCAAATTTAAAAATATAATATTGGCATGCTCATAATAAAAAGGGTGTTTTTTGTCTTTCTATTCAAAAACTAATTTTGAAACTTATCGTCTTCCGAACACTTTAACTTTGATTTTTCAGCTTTCAACTTTTATTTGCTAAAACTACCGATTTTTATTCTCAACTACTTTTAGATTTTACTTTAATAAATCAATTCTTTTAAAAGCATAAGTATTTGCAAACAGTCCCTACAAGGCTACGATTCACAATTGTTTTTCTCTTCTACTATAATGAGTCAATCACACAAAAGTTTTTGCAAACACTCATACATTATTTTACTAAGAGCATCTCCAAAAAAAGAGTGTTCTATCTTCAATTTTGAACAAAAATTTACTCTATTACTACTCCAACGCCTTTGTGCCATTTTGAAGTCGTGAATAGAGTTGCGCCAAAATAAAGCAGACATTATAGCTACGCTAATTTTTGTCCTTTTGTTTTAAATTAATGATTGTAATGTACTAAAATATGCACTAAAATGAAATATTATGAAAATTTATAGTGCAAAACTTAGTGCAAACTATTGAAAATGGAGTCACGGATTCTCGCACTAAAATAGTGCAAAAATTTAGTGTAAAAATTTAGTGCAAAAATCGTACAAAAAAATAATACAAATTTGCTAAAGATAGTATAAGGCGTTAATCAAGATTTGAAAGAAAGCTTGTATTTTATGGTTTGTCATATTTGTACTCATCGAGACGATTATTGGAGTCGGAAAGGGGTATTGTTATCTTTGGGGTAAGTTCAAGAATGACCTTTTTCCAAGTTCGATTCAAGAATGGCCTTCATTATTAAAAGAGTTCAAATATATTTGAAGTTCCCATTATACCCTTTATAACAACTTAAGGAAACATGATTAAATTAGATTCTGATTTCTGAGAATATGAACACTCTCATTTTTTCACACTGTTTCATTCGTGGCATTGTTACACCTACTTAGATCCGGTCTCCATACGGAGGTTTTAAAAAGATCATGTCGGGTTCAAACTAAGGTTTACGGTGAAAATGGAAATAGTCCATTACGACCATATCAGCCCAACATGCTTAGTAAAATTAATAAATCCCTTAAAATTCATACCTCTTTTGACCGAAACAACAGGGTTAAGTGGTTCGCAACACCACCAAATCGGAAAATTATCGCCCCGGATCGTTTGACAAACGGACTCTCCTCACTGTTCAACCTCACCCTCGGGGAAGATGATCGCAAGTTATCCGACTCCTTCGAAAACCGCTCAAAGAGATGACGCCTTGGTTCGTTTCCTACTCCAAGGCGTAAAAGTAATTCTTCAAAGGGGATTGATCAATAGTACATTATGAACACATGTTGAACAAACAACCTTTATTTTATTAAGAGCTTAAAGAAAAATTTATTACATCAGTAATCTCCTTTTGGGAGGAGAAATCCTGTTTAGCCTCTCATAAAGGCTATCACACTCTTGTACATAAAATTAAAAACTAAAATCAAAACTCGAAAACACTCTGAAATTCTAAACTTACAACAGAATTTTACAAAGAAAGTTTATTGTTAGAAGACTAAGGGAAATGTTCGATGCCTTTAGATGCAGATATTGACATTTATAGAGGTAGAAGACCTCTATGTTCTGTATTATTGCCCCTAAGTGGAGGTCTCTTTCATCCTTGAATTATTGCTCCACTTGCAGCAATTAGTTGGCATCCAACTCATCTTCACATGGGTTGGGCCTCCTCTTCATGCAGTATCAAGTTTTTATGAAAACTTCCAAATCATGCTGACTCGTCCTTCGTCTTTTAGTAACTTGGACGGCATCTTTCATGGACCCACTTTTCGTCTTTTTTCTGAGTGGGTTGTTACCTGTCTGGAGTCACATGTCTCCACAGACTTTGTTGGGGAATCTACTTTTTTGGTGGTCCCCGAAACTTTGGATACTTCTGTGACTTTTCTTCTCCGTCGCCGGGTCTTCTCCGATCGACTTTTGTAGGAATCCTTTGCCAAATTCGGTTCTTCGGTTTTGACATTCGGGACAGACCGAAGTTCCCAATGGCCTATGTGAGCCATATTGCAATATTTCCGTGAGTTTCTTTACTCCCCGTGACTTGTTTTCCCACGGAAGATTTCTTTTCTTTTCGAATAGGTCTTCTCTGCGAATCTTGTAGTTTTTTTCTGTCATAGTATTCAACAGGGAATGATCCGTTCACCGAATTTTGATAAAACTTGAACGAAAACTTGACTTTGTCCATCTCAAGAGAGAGACCCACAATCCCCACGCCCTTCTTTTGTAATTTGATCTTGATGAAGGTCATGGCCAATTGTACTTTTTACGAATTAGCCTCCTTGAAATTTTTGAAGGCTCTTTCATCCGGTCGTCGTCGGCTTTGATGTAATGGAAGGCTTCATGTCCACCTTTTCCGACAGGCTCTGTTCGCACTTATAAAATACGACTCAATGTATCCCCTCGTTTTAGGTTGTCATTGTTGGACCAGCACTCGTATACAGCTTCCTGGATCCATTTTGGTAATTTTGTGATCTCCGGGAAGCCTGGTGAAGTAGTATAGATCGAGGCCAAAGCCCCAAACTCGTACCACCTCTTCACTTCTTCAGGGCTGGAATTTGGTAACATCCAAACCCTTGGATATTTTCCAGAAACATCGATCTTTATTTTTTCTAGAGATATCCCTTGCTCGTAATCCGTTTCTCTCATTACTTTTGGTATTCCTGCTAAGAAGAAGAAACTTTAATCTCGTTAATATCAACCTTAGAAGTGCCCATCATAGGCCTAAGATTGATCTTTTCGTCCTTTACCCCGGACGTGCTGGGTTGATAAGGGTCTTTTTATGCATGTTTTATTAGTATATTTGAGTAGAATTCGAGTTATTTTATTGTTAGTTTTGTAAATTTTTGATTGTACATAGTTCATATTACTCGAGGTGCTTTATTGATGTAGATTGACCATTCGGGGCTAATTTTGGTGAATTTCGGACCATGGATTCATGTCAAAACATACCGGGAGTTTAAGGATGCAAAAACGCTCGAAATTCCCAAGCCAAACGTCATTTCGGGGCTTTTTGGTCCAACACGGGGGGGTGTCGGGCAACACGGCCGTGTTCACGGAGCTAAAAACTCGATTTTTCGCACAAAACAGACCTCCCCGACACGGCCAGGCCGTGTTCCCCAACACGGGTGTGAACCGGAGACACGGCTGGCCGTGTTGGGAAGCACGGCCATGTTTCCCGATTCCTGTGTGATAAAAACAAAGACGGCCCGGCCGTTCGGGCGACACGGGCGTGTCAGGGACCTCTTTTTGCAACTTTTCTTTGCGGAATTTGGGGAAAACTCACCAACCAACCCATTTTGGCCACTTTTGTACACTTTTAACACCCTATTTTGCTGCAACATGTCCCCATATTCCCTCAATCATCAATTGAGTACAAGATTTCACCAACCAACAATGAAATTGGAGGCAATTGTTTAACAAAAGATATCATTATTGATGTGTTCTTTCACAAAAATGATGTCTATAAAAGGCAATAGTTTGAGTTGGGAATATATTCCATTCATTATTCAGATTCAATTCATTAGATACTCAAGAAATATTCATTGTATTCATTTCATTAAGTAGAATTGGGATCAAGAGGTCTTGGAGGAGAAAGCTTGGGGCAATATTGGAGAAGAAGGCTTAGAGCAACATCATCAATCAAGAAAGAAGTCAATTGAGATTTTGAGAAAGATAAGTACACCATGTCTACAATACTTAAATATTCTTGTGTAATTTATTCTTTGGTCAAAATCATGTGTAGCTAAACTCCTAGTGTTTGAATGTAATGAACTCTAGAATGGATTTGTGATTAAAGTGTGTATGTTTTTAATAAAATCTTCATATTTTGTGTGATTCACCTATATTATGCTTCGTTCATTCGAATTGATATATGCGCAATATTGATTTGAAGTTTATTTTTCATCCGGGAAATCGAGAGATTCATGGTGAAATAGAACCTATATAAGTGAAAAGAGTTGCATGCAATCCTAGATATAGGACGACATAAATCTTCTGGATTAGGGTCAAACCTAATATGGGAATTCACAAATCGTTATAATCTTTGTCTTGGGGGTTTTAACTAGAAAGAGATTTCGTTAATCAACTTGAGATTAGAAGTTTTTCGCCTTGAGAAAGGGTTTAACTTAAATTGGGAATTTCTACGGTCCACAAGACATGAGATTTTATTAAAAGAGGTTGGTTTTTGCTTAAGGGCTTACGGTTGTATTTTTAACTTGTCAAATCACAAAAACATTATAGAGGGATTTACATTCAAACACATTTCTATCTCTTGATTTCTTATTTTACAAATCTTCCTTCATTTTTGCAATTTATAATTTGTTTTCCTTTTTCATCAAACAAAAACTCGAAAATTGTTAGATTAAATAACAAAAAGACGGTAATTATTAGTACTTACAATCCTCGTGGGAATGACACTCGGACTAATAATCTATACTATAAAACGATAGGTGCACTTACTACGGTTTTAAAGGTAGCTTTTTTGAGCCATCAAGTTTTTGCGCGCGTTGTCGGGATAGTAATATTAAGAACGCTTTATTTTTGTTAATTTAATCATTTTTTTTTATTTTATTTTTTAATTTTTTTACCATTATCTTTCTTTTTATCTATCTTTGTAAGTCTTGGATTACACTTATCCTCTTTATTTACCGCAGTGCATGCCTCGCCGAATTTGGAGCGCGACACCGCGTGTAGCAACACGAGAGGAAAGTATTAATACTGAGACCACGAGGAGGATATTAACGAAGACAAAGATCCCGATATGGCGGATGAACAACAAAGAACCGTACGACTATGCAAAGCCGTCTATGGACGGCACATCATCTAAAGATCGTGAGGCCCATTTGTTGTAGCCAATAATTTCAAATCAAACCGAATGTCATTCAAATGGTGCAACAATTCGTTCAATTCGATGGCCTACCGCATTTAAGATCCGAATAATCATATCGCAAATTTCCTCGAAATTTGCGATACATTCAAAATCAATGGGGTCTCTCGATGATGCCATCCGCGTTTACGCTTATTCCCATTTACTCTTGGGGACGGGCTAAACAATGGCTAAATACTTTGCCAAAGGAACGATTACAACGTGGAACATCATGGCGAAAAGTTCCTTTTGAAATATTTTCCACCGCCAAAATCGCACGATTGAGGAATGAAATCTCTTCATTCACTCAAGAAGATGACGAGACCTTGTACGACACTTGGGAGAGATTCAAAGAATTGTTGCGGAAATGCCCACACCATGGCCTACCTATTTGGATGCAAGTCCAAACATTTTATAATGGGCTACTTTCTCGCAACAAGACAAATGATCGATCGCAACGGTCGGGGAACTCTTAATAACAAAACGCCCGGAAGCCGCTCAGGATTTGATTGAGGGAATGGCCATGAACGGCTACCAATGGCAATCTATACGAGGTAAAACTAACAGTCGGTTGGTGTGTATAATGCGGATGTGGTAGTTACGCTCGCCCGCACAGTCGAAGCTTTGACCCAAAAAAATCGATGATCTAGCGGCTCTAAACCACCACCACCGCATGTTTTATCTTGTGAAACTTGCGGAGGATTGCATAATCATCGATCGCCCACACACAATACCGCAAGTGAGCGGGCCAATTACGTTGGGAATCAAGCGAAATTACCCAAACAATCCTTACAAAGAACACATACAATCCTGGGTGGCGACAACATCCCAATTTTGGTTGGGGAAATCAAGGCCAACCACGACCTAATCCCAATCTCGATCTACACACGTCTCCCGGATTTCAAAACCAAATCAAGGTAAGCCTAACTTGGAAGATCTTATAACAAAGTTTGTGCAATCATGAGATACCCGATTCCAGGTGGTGGAAACATCCTTGAGAAATCAAGAGACATCTATCCATATCTGGAAAATCAAATAGGCCAGATTGCGAAGATGATTTCCGAAAGGCCACAAGGAAGTTTGCCGGGTAACACCGAGCCAAACCCAAGGGAGCACGTAAAGGCAATCACCATCGAGTTTTCCATATGAGCATGATTATGCCAACGCCACCATGAGAAATATGTGGAGGACGACAAACACGAAGAAAAGCCCATGAAAAAGGTGGTGGTCCGAATACAAGCTCAAGATCCCTTACCGGAGTTTAATCTAAGAAGAAGAAGATAGAAAGGAGGACAAATTTGGTAAGTACCTTGAGTCATTCAAGCAATTACATACTAATATTCCATTTGTTGACCCTCCTTCAAAGCATGTTAGGGATCTTAATGACATCATTCCTAGTGAAAATAAGCTTAACAAATTATCAAATGTGCAATTGAATGATAAATGTCCTTCCAATGAACTACCACAAAAATTTAATGATCCAGGAAGCTTTATTATTCCTTGCACAATTGATGGTTTACTGTTGATAGGGCACTAGCCGACTTGGGAGCTAGTATCAATGTGATGTCTTATGAAACATTTAAGCATGCGGGATTAGGTGAACTTAAACCTATTAGGATGGACATTCAATTAGCCGATAAATCGATTAAACATCCTAGAGGTATTATTCATGATGTGTTAGTCAAGATTGATAAATTCGTGTTTCCAGTCGATTTCGTTATTCTTGACATGTATGATAATATAGAAGTTCCCTTAATTCTAGGACGTCCATTTTTGGCTACCGCTAAATCTCTCATTGATGTGCATGATGGAAAGCTTACTTTGAGAGTAGGGGGTGAACAAGTTATCTTTAAAATTCCTTTGAGAAATCCTATAAATGATACTTGTTTTCCTATAAACTTGATTGAGACAAGGATAAATGATTCTTTGCTTGATATGTCTTCTAATAAATCCTTAAAAGTATGTGATGTTCAATGTGCAAAAGTTTCCACAGATAAATCCCATTTTGAGAATAACATGCAGAAAAATAGGACCATGAAGGTCAATTGTTCGAAAATCGATACAGGTGGCGATGTTGTTCAAAGAGATAAATTTTTCATAAGTTGAGCTCGCCCGATTAAATCTTCACATTTAGGTGAAATGGTCCAGCTATACGACGTTAAAGAAGCGCGCTTAACCGGGAGGCAACCCGATGTTTGTGTGCAATTGTTTTCATTTATTTGTTTTTATTTTATTTTCTTTCAGAATAATCACAAGTCCTTAGAGTCATTTTTAAATCAAAAAAAAAAAAAAGAAAAAAAAAACTCTTGAGCTTCTTCTTGGTTGTCCTAATTGGGAATGTTTGAGATTTCACGGTATTCGAGTTGTGTGTTGCTTAACTTTGATTAGGTATGAAGATGCCGTTGAAGGTCCCGTACCAAAACAACCCAATGATCGCTCAATACCGATTCTACTATTGTAGTAAGGTCGTATTTTTCTTTTTTCACCTCTTTTATATCATTCTAATTTCTTTGCTTTTTGAGTGTTTGGTGTGTGTTTGTCCATTTCTTTGTTTCACATTGAGGACAATGTAAATTTTAAAAGTTGGAGGTGGGTACAATAACATTTTCGGAATGCTTGTATGCTTGTTTGTGAGAAATGTGTTTCTTATTTTTTATTTTTAACAAATTGAATGTTGCTAGTCAATAACTTGGCCCAATTATACCTACATTAACTTGTTAATTTGTGTTTTCAAGGTGAAGCAATTGATTGTCTAGGATAGATTGACGTGGATGCAGGCAAAATTTTGACGAGATCTCTAACACCATAAATACTTGATGTGTTAAGGCATATACGACGATACCTAGCGCTATGAACGTCTGAGAACTCGTGATTTAGTAGTGGTTAACTAGTTGTTAAACCAAGCTTGCGAATAAAAAAAAGAGAAGGAGAAAAATGAAAAAAAAAAGAAAAAGAAGAAAAAAAATGGACCAATCGAGGTTATACTCCTCTATTTGTTGTTGCTTAGTAACTAGGAGCATTCATGAGCCCCATGTTTGTCTTTTACGTAGAACGGCGACATAAATATGAGTATGGGAAACCACCCTAGGAGGGTTTGAACAAAAATTCAAAATTTAAACCTAGTGGAAGCATGCTTCGAAAGTCCTAAAAAAAAAAAGGAACGAAAAAAAAAGGGAATGTATACTCCTTGACTTCTCATCCTAATAAAGTTCAAGAAGCTTGGTTATATGACTAGTAGGCTAACTACAATGATCTATTGAATTCTTGTATTTTCATGGCGTTATTGAATTGAAGTTGTTCATAACTATCAGTATTTGTGGAGTGATGATTTCAAGTCTAAATAATGCCTGCCGATATTACAGTCTTTCTTGACAGTCAATCGCTTTACAAAACTATGTTTTTACTTAATGGTTAATTCAGGTTGAGAAGGCCAAGAACTTGACTGCTTATGTTCAATATGTTGAAAAAAAAATCATCTTTGTATGTTGTGATTTATTGAATCCCTCTTTTTGATATAATATTTTGCTTGAGGACAAGCAAAGTTCAAAGTTGGAGGTGGTTTGATAAAGGTCTTTTTATGCATGTTTTATTAGTATATTTGAGTAGAATTCGAGTTATTTTATTGTTAGTTTTGTAAATTTTTGATTGTACATAGTTCATATTACTCCGAGGTGCTTTTATTGATGTAGATTGACCATTCGGGGCTAATTTTGGTGAATTTCGGACCATGGATTCATGTCAAAACATACCGGGAGTTTAAGGATGCAAAAACGCTCAAAATTCCAAGCCAAACGCGCGTCATTTCGGGGCTTTTTTGTCCAACACGGGCAGGGGGTGTCGGGCAACACGGCCGTGTGTTCACGGAGCTAAAAACTCAATTTTTTCGCACAAAACAGACCTCCGACACGGCCAGGCCGTGTTCCCCAACACGGCCGTGTCCGGAGACACGGCCTGGCCGTGTTGGGAAGCACGACCATGTTTCCCTAATTCCCTGTGTGATAAAACAGCACGGCCCGGCCGTTCTGGGCGACACGGGCGTGTTCGGGACCTCTTTTTGCAACTTTTCTTTGCGGAATTTGGGGAAAACTCACCAACCAACCCATTTTGGCCACTTTTGTACACTTTTAACACCCTATTTTTGCTGCAACATGTCCCCATATTCCCTCAATCATCAATTGAGTACAAGATTTCACCAACCAACAATGAAAGTGGAGGCAATTGTTTAACAAAAGATATCATTATTGATGTGTTCTTTCACAAAAATGATGTCTATAAAAGGCAAGAGTTTGAGTTGGGAATATATTCCATTCATTATTCAGATTCAATTCATTAGATACTCAAGAAATATTCATTGTATTCATTTCATTAAGTAGAATTGGGATCAAGAGGTCTTGGAGGAGAAAGCTTGGGGCAATATTGGAGAAGAAGGCTTAGAGCAACATCATCAATCAAGAAAGAAGTCAATTGAGATTTTGAGAAAGATAAGTACACCATGTCTACAATACTTAAATCTTCTTGTGTAATTTATTCTTTGGTCAAAATCATGTGTAGCTAAACTCCTAGTGTTTGAATGTAATGAACTCTAGAATGGATTTGTGATTAAGGTGTGTATGTTTTTAATAAAATCTTCATATTTTGTGTGATTCACCTATATTATGCTTCGTTCATTCGAATTGATATATGCGCAATATTGATTTGAAGTTTATTTTTCATCCGGGAAATCGAGAGATTCATGGTGAAATAGAACCTATATAAGTGAAAAGAGTTGCATGCAATCCTAGATATAGACGACATAAATCTTCCGGATTAGGGTCAAACCTAATATGAGAATTCACAAATCGTTATAATCTTTGTCTTGGGGGTTTTAACTAGAAAGAGATTTCAGTTAATCAACTTGAGATTAGAAGTTTTTCGCTTGAGAAAGGGTTTAACTTAAATTGGGAATTTCTATGGTCCACAAGACATGAGATTTTATTAAAAGAGGTTGGTTTTTGCTTAAGGGCTTACGGTTGTATTTTTAACTTGTCAAATCACAAAAACATTCTAGAGGGATTTACATTCAAACACATTTCTATCTCTTGATTTCTTATTTTACAAATCTTCCTTCATTTTTGCAATTTATAATTTGTTTTCCTTTTTCATCAAACAAAAACTCGAAAATTGTTAGATTAAATAACAAAAAGACGGTAATTATTAGTACTTACAATCCTCGTGGGAATGACACTCGGTACTCAATAATCTATACTATAAAACGATAGGTGCACTTGCCTACGGTTTTAAAGGTAGCTTTTGAGCCATCATGGGTTGATGTGATAACTCGGGATTTGACTCCGGAGTATCAGTTTTTCCTTGAGCCAACATTTCTGCCAGCTTAGGAATTGTGCTAGAGGTACTTGAATCCTCTGCTACAGGTTGGGGAGCCCTGTGCTCTAAATGCTCCGTTTGCTTATTAGCAGCCCGGAGGAGTGGCCCTTGAAATGCCGTTCTCAACTGGGAGTGAGACCGGACACATACTCGTATATGATCGGTTACTTTGTCCCGATCATTCCTTTGTAGTTTCGACGCCAATCGGCATTGATGACCAGGGTATCAAATTCTCGGAGTAGCATTTCATTTGGTCTCCAAGATGTCTTGAGGCGGTGAGGATGGAATCGACTTCAATTCCCTCCATCTCTTGTTAGAAAATGCAAGAATATTTTCATGAGATTTTATAATGACAATATCATAATCATAATATTGACATTCAGCTTGCCATCTACGTATCCTAGCTTTTTCTGGTTTTGATTCAATTTTGTTTTTCAGTAAAGTTTTGACACTTGAATTATCGATTTTTAAGATAAACTTTTTAGCCAGTAGAAATAAAGGCCATTTTTTGAAAGTTTTTCTGACTGCAAAGAATTCTTTCTCATTGATATGCCACCGAGTTGCTTCATTGTCGTAAATAGACGGGCCGCAATATCTGCATGGCGGTTCTCCGTTTGGTGTGGCTTTTGTAAGAAGGCCGCCCACCAATGATCACGGCATCGTGTAGAGAACAGTTCATCTCCATCCTGTGGAATTGCAAGTTTCGGAAGCCTTTTGCAAACTTCTTTAAGTTGCTTGATTCCTTCTTGATGTTCATTCTCCCATTTGAATACTGCATATTTTTTAAGCAATGGGCTAAACACCTTCCTGTAATGTGCTAGATTGTTTATAAACATTCCAGCAAAATTGACAACTCCCAGAAAACTCTGAAGTTGTTTCTTATCTTTCAATGTATTTGGAAATCCCTGTATCTTTTCTACAATACGACTTTGTAGGATGATTCCAGATTCGTCGATCTCAATTCCTAGGAATTCAATCTGTCTTGTTGCAATCACTGCCTTCTTTTCTGAAAGCACTAATCCTTTCTTATGACAAACATCTGAAAATATTTCCAAATGTTTGAGATGCTCCTTCATGTTCTTTGATGCGATTAGAATGTCATCGATATACACGAACATGAAACTGAAATAATCTTTGAAGAGATTATCCATCTTCCTTTGATATATCTGGGGTGCGTTAGCCAATCCCATAGGCATCACGTTCCAAATATAGTGTCCTTGTAGTGTAGAGAAAGTTGTGAACTTCTTGCTTTCTTCATCCATCTTAATCTGGTAACCATCTTAATCTGGTAGAATCCAGATTTGCAATCGAACTTTGAGAATATCTTGGCACCTTTGATGCAGTTAACCAGATGTTCTCTACTTGGGATATAGTATCCATCGAACTCCAAAATGTTATTAATCCCCTTGTAATTAATAACAAGTCTTGGCTTTCCTCTTTTGATTTCTCCATGGTTTCTGACTAAGAACCCTGGACTGCTGTATGGAGAAACTCCTGGTGAAATCAACTTAAGGTCAATATGTTCCTTAAGTATCTTCTGCATATCCTCACGATCCTCTTGGTTCATAAGGATTGGTTTGAATCTTACGAACTCGTACTCCTTTCCCGGTTTAACCTTTAATGAAGCTTTAAGCTCGTTCTTATCCCACCAAGCCAAAGGATCTTCATTGTAATTCCTTTGGATCTTCTTCTTGATATCCTCGAGTGATATTTGTTCCTCTGAGGGTCACGTCACTCTGCGGACTCTCCATTAGACTCATCCATAAGTCGCAATGGCTTTTGGAGTAACTCGTTTCTCCTTGTACTACGAATGAATACAAGTTATTATCCCATATCTTCGATCCTTCCGAATGGAACCAAATTGTATATAGGATAATAAAGCTTCACCAAATTTCCTTCGATCCGCCATTTTTGGATTGCGAAGTTTGGTTTCATCACCACGCTTGCTGCGAAAAGTAATGGGCATTTCTCGTAAAATGCTTCCCATGATCTTTGGACAATAATCTTATGATCACATAATGTTGTGAAAATAAGTCTTCTTGTCTCGTTCTCTGTGTAAATCGCTTGAATGTTTGTAGGAAATTGTTTCCTAGCAAAACATCGCACTGTATCATGGAAATAGATTGGTGGCGTTTTCACCTTGTACCACGGGTACCGCCGCGCGCCTCCGATCATGATTTACGCTTGTTTAATTCCCCTGTTAAGGATAAGGATCCTTTTAGAGAAATCTCTTCCTGCAATAGCTGGTAAATCCTCTCCAATTTTTTTAGGAAAAACATCCGCTTTGCAAGTACATATTCGGCACTGAATCAATATAGGCGGCGAAATACTCGGCCTTGTATTCAAGCATATAACATTCCGATAGAAATGTATATGGAGAATGGACTAGTGGTCATCGGATTTCGTATCTTTTATCGCCCATTGTAAACTCCATTCTTCTTGTAATCTTTCCCAAGGTTTATGATCCTCGAGGAATTCAATTCCCAAAGTATTAATTGTTCTGGGATTTTCCCTGCAACTCCTGTGATAGTAAGCTCAATTTCTCCTATCTTCAGGCTTCCTTGATACCTTCCAACTATCGGTTGTTGGAGATAATATAAAACATCACAAGGAAAAATATTATCCTTTTGGGTGATGTCGAATATTACTTCAACTTCTCGCCATCCTTCGGACATTTCGGCTCTCCTCTTGTTTTGAAAACATCGGAATGCTTTTGAATTGTACTTGGTCTCTTTTCTTCCCGGCGACTTTCGCTCACCATTTCGTCTGTTGGAAAGACATCCTACGGGCTTAACTCTTAGACTTCGACTTTTGTTGAAGACTGGTTGATCTTGTATTTTCATATCGATCTCCTTGATAGTCGGAGACTCCATGATTTCTGGTAAAACCACCCTGGCAAAGTCCTCGAAGATTCTTGGGACTTCAATAAATTCCTTTCTCAAGAATACTTCTGAATGATGTGTATTCGAGAGAGCATAGGAAATCTTGTATGTGATCGAGTAGGGTATGTTCCCTTCTTTCATTAATTCGACTCTTTTAAAATCTTGATGAAAAGTTAGGACTCTGTTGAAATCTCGATCTCCCAGATTGTATGCAATTCTAGGATAGACATTAAATGCCAATTTCCCAGCATACAAATTTCCTGTAACCGCTCCGAGGCATGAATCCTTGAGATTTGAGATTCGCTTATCAAAGATAGCCAGATTGAGTGGCGAATCTATTCCTTCTTTGAATGTTGCTTTAATAATAACCCTTATGGCTCCGATATGGATCCATGAGAGTGTGTTAGCAACTTCTCTCTTGACTGTACTTTTGATCTCCTGGACTTCTCGGTAAGGGACCAACTGCATCTCGATCAGGTTCCCGGTAAACTCCATCGGAATGGCAAATTCTCCGGTTGTTACTCTGTGGATAATTTGGTGTTTTCTGTTACGAAACCCAATCTTATCCAATGTCTTTTCTATTGCTCCAATTGTAAACCCATCATAGATCTGAAGTTTTGGATCTTCCTTCATGATTCTCATAAGAGTTTTATGAGAAACTGTAGTGTGAGAGAGGAATCCTGACATATCCTCTCTGACCGTCTGCTGAAGAATTTCTTCTTCACTCCGATTCTGAGCTGGAGTCACTTCCATCGTCAGAATAGATTTCTTCTTCATAGATGCTTTCATCTGAGGGTATGTCCTCAAATTGATACACTGTATAAGATCTTGATAGTAGACCAGCTTCCTCAATTTCGGTAGCTTCAATCGACTCGACTCGACTTTCGGTTTATGCGGACAATCGGTTGAGATATGTCCTCTTGCTCGCATGTCCAAAGAATTACAATCTTTGAAACTTTCATTAGCTCGGTGTGAGCACGCTGAAAGTTCTTCTTCCCGGTTTTTCTGTACTTGCTTGATTTGAACTCGATGATGAGGCTCTACTCTCCAGGTCTTTGGTCTTTGCCCCGATTTATAACCGGGCTTTTTGTTTTGACGAGAACCTTCTAGGTCTCCATGAAGACCGCTTCTTTTGTTGTTGCTTCCTCGGCGGTATGGATGGCTTCGCCCTTCTTCTTCTTGTGCGCCTTGTTTGACCTCCCACAATTGTTGGGATGTCATTATCCACGCAACATAGAGGAAGCGCTTTGTTAATTCCTCTTAATCTCTTGTAATTCTCAGACAGAGTGCTTGGTAACACCATTGAGATAACTTGGCCTTTAGGAAAGACATTTTTCTCGCCACTTACTTCCGCTCCATCCTTGTATTCCCGATAAGCATTTCTCTCCAGGGACTCGGAATCTTGGCAAAGAATAGTTGTACAACTTCATTTTCTTCAATCTTGGATTTCCACCGATATTCGGTGAATAACTTGATATATTCGTCAATATGACAAATATCATGTAACTCAAGGCTATAGATGGCTTGTTTATATCTCTTTCTTTTTTTCATCCTCTAATCCTCGAAATAACTTTGTGCCGATGAACCGGATTTTGAATAGTTTTGCCATACCATCGACAATTCCTTTAAGTGATTCTCCTGATGTGACCGAACCTTTTGTACTGGCATCGGTCATATCCTAGTCAATCTTCACCGATCTTTCAAGACTCACTTCAAGGAGTAAAATGAATGAATCCTTTGTAAGATCGAGGGTTCCTGCTGAAATTCTCATAGTTGAAGCCCATTCATCAATGAGAACTTCTCTATTTTTAAAATCTGGGATGTCCAGATTTAACATCAACCCATATGGATGTATTGGGTCAAGGTGCGATCTTCCATAAGGCGTCTGATAAACATTCGGCCTCCCAGTAGGTTGTCTAGTTCCTGCCAGAGGGTTTCAACCTCATGTCCCTGAAAGTGGATCACTTCCGGTCGTGAAGTCCCCAGCGTGTGGCATCCTCTCGTCCCGAGCTCCATGATTCGAACCCGTACTTTCTTCGACGTTAGGATTAACTGGTGGCGGCGGTGGTGGAATTGGTCTACCTTGTGGGTCATAGGTAACCAAAGCTGATCCATCACCTGCGTTCATCTTTAAATCTACAATACCTAATCTCGCGAAGGATTCTTTCAGGTCGTGTAGATCTTTAAGATTCATTTTTTCCATATCCATCCTTTTTAATTTTTGATGGATTTTCCTTTGATTAGAGCAATGAGCTTCTCCTCATCTGTCATCTTTCGTATGACTTCGGTTGGTTTCCCTTTTTGGTGTAAATAGGGTACTATCCCGAAATCTATACGCTTCTTTCCTCCGGAAGAACTCGGCCTGTCCTCCAGATTCTTGACTCGTTTCTGAATATCATGAAGGAGTTCAAGAGTTTCTTTCGATATGTCACCATCGTCTCCATCTAGTTTGGATCGATGAACTTGTCTTTGGTAGATGAATATGGCGGTTGCCATAATTTCAACCGTCTTACGGACTTCTCTAAGATCTTCGGAGAACTTAGATTTGTCTGGGAAGTATCTCGTTCCACTCGGGTACTCCATCGGGAATCATTATTCGATGGGAATTTTCATGAACCATTTCTTGAAGGTTCATCAGTGAGTGAATATATAAGTGCAGTTAAGCATCCGAATCGCTATAATATTCTCGCTAGCATTTTGCATTGCTTAAGGTTTCCCCGTCGACTCATGCTTGTTCTTTTTCTTCATGTTGGTATTCCCAATATGAAACCTGGTCAAGGTGTTCTTGTGCATACATCGTCAATATTTGACGATATGTCTGTAAGGGGTACATCTCGGACATCGGTCCGGATCCATAATCTCGGAGTAATTTCTCCTCACCAATTGTTAATTACATAAATATAATAAATTTAACTAAAAGTTCTTAATAAACTTAGGCTCTGATACCATTTTTGCGGCCCCTAAAACCTTTGAAAACCATTAGTTTGCCTTCAACCTTGTATAAGGGGTATTTTGGGGTTTTATCAAATAAAAAGGCTATTTTTGAAACTTTTGAATAAGTGAGGCTATTTTTGAACATGAGCCTTTCAAAGAGGCTATTCTTAATCTTTTCCCGTTATCTTTCCTCAATTAGTGAACACTTTTTCCTATTATATTATCTTCATATTATTTCTTTATGACTAAAAACGATTGAGTAGGGGGAATCACTTAGTAATCTAGTGGTAAAGTGTGTGTAAAACTTAGGCATGTGTCTGAATTCGATTCCTACCTAGCTTCATCTCCTCCCAAGATTTATACTAAAAAAAATAATATGATTGAGTACATCAATTCAATTGAAAACCATAGCCTTTATGTCGATTTATCACAATAAAATCCATACATATAGTAGTTATAATCATATATATGTTGTGAATTGTGAAATATTAAAACAAAACAGACGATCACACCGTTGCACCCAATCAAACATTGAAATTATTCATATTTCATTTATGAAAGTACAAAAATAACTCGAACCATTCAAGATATTTTAGGTGAACTTCAACATCACTAACCTTTCATCATACATAACAAAGACATGAGTTATGGGGTCATTGTCAAAAACATAATTAATTGAGGGACTGAAATGGAATACTAAATTAAACTGTCCAATAAGGCAATGACAATCTTCATAATATCTTGAGGGTTGTTTGAGAGGCTCAAATTTAGCCCACACAACAATTAACAACCACCAATTTCTACCCCTTCTATCAAATCAAAATCAACAATTTTCCACCACAAAGAAATATGGGCCCCCTATATTGATTCTTTGCCTTTTCTTTTAATCAATTCCTTTAATTACACTCCAAAATCCAAATAAGATCATTATTAATTATTAATTAGAAGGGAGAAAAGTACCAAAAATGTACTGTTTATATTTATTGAAATGATAGGCATGTGGGCATACTAACAAATTCCCTCAACCACAATTTTATAGGCCTTTATTATCCCATGCATAAATATGTCCGTCTAAGTATTATTTATGAATTTTCTATTTTGATTTGACTAGAAATGTATAGGATCAGATAGAACTGATAGAATAGTTCTTTTGTATATGATTTAGATCAGGTAATTACCCGGGTCACGGACTTTTGGGTAATCGGGTTCGAGCTCTTAGGTGACTGAAATAGATAAACACACGTCAGGCTAGCCAGGGGTGGTCATTAAGACCCTCCGATCTAAGTCGGATCGAGTTCGTGAGGTACGGGGTATAAAGACAAGTAAATATGAAAATAAGAGGTAAGAGAGGCGAGTGAATAGTTACCATCAAGTTGATTCTTTAGCGTGGTATTTATAGATATTATTTATGATTGTGTAAGTTGTGTCAAGTGTCATCATCCGGAGGGTGGAGTTGTCTTATCTTTGTCGGGGAGATCAATGGTCCACCCCACTGCGGGTTAGACCCATTCCCCCCCGGGTCGGATACGGAGCTCCAAACCCTATTTTAAGACCTGTTGTGTAGCCTTAAGATCTCTTTGCCTTATCATTATTCCCGGTTCACGAGGTTGTGGAGAGCTCGGGATCATTTGGATGGGCTCGAGGTAGGTGACAAGCTCGTAAACCTTGGTCCTTTACCGTCGGGCCCAAGTTTTTTTGAGTTCGAGGTCGAGGTCATGCGATAGCCAAAAACCTCGATTTTAAACCCGCATATGCACCTTTTCGGACTGTGTATATTCTCATTTTTCATTTATTCATCATTTTTTATTTGAGATCCTTCTCCGGGTCATGAGCTCTTGAGGTCTATCTGCATGAGCCGAGGGTCACTAGGATTACTTGTTATTTTTACGAAAGCTTACAGATCTCTTTTTGAGAAGCGAGGTCACTTGAGATCTCATTTGTGAGTGGGGATCACTTGAGATTCCTCTTTTAATTATTTTCAAGTGATCCCTCTCACAAGTTATTGAGAGATCTTAATGAGATCATTTGAGATCCCTCTTTATTTTCTCGAGTTATTGAGATCGGATCTCACTTTAGTGAGTTGGGGATCACTTGGGGCGTGTTATTGAGAAGGTGATCAGGATTGGGATCCCTCTTTATTTTCTCTTATTTTTGAACAAGTTATTGAGATCTCGAGGTCTCACTGGGATGAGATCCTCTATTTTTGCACAAGTGAGATCATTTTGAGCCGGGGATTGGGATCCCTCTTTTATTTTTGCACAAGTTATTGAGATCTTGAGGTCTCACTTAGTGAGTTGGGATCACTTGGGATCCCTCTTTTATTTTTGCACAAGTTATTAAGATCTCGAGGTCTCACTTTATTGGGGATCACTTGAGATCCTTTTTTTTACACACGTGGATTGAGATCCGAGGTTTATTTTGTTATTGAGATCTCGAGGTCTCACTTTCAGAGTCAGGGATCACTTGAGATCCTCTTTTATTTTTGCACAAGTTATTGAGATCTCGAGGTCTCACTTGTGAGTCATGGGATCACTTGAGATCCTCTATTATTTTTCGCAAGTTTGGGATCCTCTTTTTTTTTACAAGTTATTGAGATCTCGAGGTCTCACTTTGTGAGTGCGGGATCACTTGAGATCCTCTATTTTTGCACAAGTTATTGAGATCTCGAGGGTTTTGGGATCACAAGTTAATGAGATCTCGAGGTCTCACTTGTGAGTTTTGGGATCACTTGGGATCCCTCTTTTATTTTTGCACAAGTTATTGAGATCTCGAGGTCTCACTTGTGAGTCTGGGGATCACTTGAGATCCCTCTATTTTTGCACAAGTTATTGAGATCTCGAGGTCTCATTTTGAGGGGATCACTTGAGATCCCTCTTTTATTTTCACACAAGTTATTGAGATCTCGAGGTCTCATTTGTGAGAGATCACTTGGGATCCTCTTTTATTTTTGCACAAGTTATGAGGTCTCGAGGTCTCACTTGTGAGTGCGGGATCACTTGAGATCCTCTTTTATTTGCACAAGTTATTGAGATCTCGAGGTCTCACTTGTGAGCTTCGGGATCACTTGAGATCCCTCTTTTATTTTTGCACAAGTTATTGAGATCTCGAGGTCTCACTTGTGAGCTGCGGGATCACTTGAGATCCCTCTATTATTTTTCGCAAGTTATTGAGATCTCGAGGTCTCATTTGCGAGTTGGGGATCACTTGGGATCCCTCTTTTATTTTTGCACAAGTTATTGAGATCTCGAGGTCTCACTTGTGAGTCTTGGATCACTTGGGATCCCTCTTTTTTTTTGCACAAGTTATTGAGATCTCGAGGTCTCACTTTGCGAGTGGGGATCACTTGGGATCCCTTTTTTATTTTTGCACAAGTTATTGAGATCTCGAGGTCTCACTTGTGAGTGGGGGATCACTTGGGATCCCTCCTTTATTTTTGCATTGAGATCTTCGAGTCTTAGGTGTGGGATCACTTGGGATCCCTCTTTCTTTTTCTCTTTTTTCGCAAGGTATTGAGATCTTCGAGTCTCACTTGTGGGGAATCACTGGGATCCCTTATTGAGATCTCGAGGTCTCACTTGTGAGTGCGGGATCACTTGAGATCCTCTATTATTTTGCACAAGTTATTGAGATCTCGAGGTCTCATTTCGAGCCGGGATCACTTGGGATCCTCTTTTATTTTCACACAAGTTATTGAGATCTCGAGGTCTCATTTTGAGTGGGATCACTTGGGATCCCTCTTTATTTTTGCACAAGTTATTGAGATCTCGAGGTCTCACTTGTGAGTCGCGTGATCACTTGAGATCCCTCTTTTATTTGCACAAGTTATTGAGATCTCGAGGTCTCACTTGTGAGTCATGGGATCACTTGAGATCCTCTTTTATTTTTGCACAAGTTATTGAGATCTCGAGGTCTCACTTGTGAGCTGTGGGATCACTTGAGATCCTCTTTATTTTTCACAAGTTATTGAGATCTTGAGATCTCACTTCTGAGATGGGGATCACTTGGGATCTTTCATTTTGCACAAGTTATTGAGATCTTAAGACCTCGTGATTGATTTTTTTTTTTTTTTAGTCTTGGGATCCGAGGCGGATCCTTGCTCGAGCTCTCTCTGGGATGAACCTTTTACAAACACAATATCACTTGATTTCCATGTTAAGGATTATCATCTTGATATCCCCAGAACAAAATACGAGGTTAAGGGATATCAACTTGCGTGATCCCCTTTACCCCTTCAACAAAAAAAAATGTCCATAATTAGATAAGTTTAGGTCTTATATTTTGAGATCTTTTCATGGGGTTATAAAGTAATTTCAATGGCTATATGCCTACTTTATAAAGTGGGGTTGAAGACCTCTCGAAACCTTTTGATTTCTATTAAGGCTAGGGGTCTCGGGATCTATAGACCATTTTGAAGATGGCCTTTCTTTTTTTTTATTTTTGCCATTACATCACTTTATTTTTTCATATGGATTTTGAGATCTAAATGATGATTCAACTATTCTTAGATCATTTGGTCTTGAGGTGGGACTCCCCAAATCGAAATCTTGTATCCAGGTCTTGTCTAAAGATGCCATTTTTTTTGATCTTTTCTCTGGACCTTGTGCCCTTTTTCTTGGGCAGAACGTTATTGAGATCTCGAGGTCTAAGACTTCGTGATTACCCTTTTTTGCATGAAAGCTTCAAGGTCTTAAGACCTGAGCTCTTTTTGCTTGGTTCTTTGTTACCTTATCTTGGAGTGCCACCATTTTCATTGGGCTTGAGCGCCTCGGGGTCTTTCATCACATGACTTTTTTATTGAGATCTCGAGGTCTCACTCTCCTATTCTCTCAACTTGGATTTTGGGGTCTCAAGACTTTTTTTTTTTTGTTGTTGTTGTTTGTGGATCAAACTTGGGATCCCTCTTTTTTTTGCATGAATGTCGAGATTTTAAGAGATCTCGAGGTCTCTTTGAGATTTTCTCGTCTTTGGGTCTTGTGTTGTCTTCAAGACCCTTGAGATTTTCTTCAAGTTTTGAGGTCTTGAGACCCTTGGGCTTGAGATTCCTTTGTGATCTTTAATATCTCAATTGTGTCTTATGGGTTCACTTGAACTCTTTTTTTCTTTGCACACGGGTTTTTGAGATCTCGAGGTCTCATTTTATGAGCCGGGATCACTTGGGATCCCCTTTTATTTTCACACAAGTTAATGAGATCTCGAGGTCTCACTTGTGAGTCATGGGATCACTTGGGATCCTCTTTTTTTTGCACAAGTTATTGAGATCTCGAGGTCTCACTTGTGAGCTGTGGGATCACTTGAGATCCCTCTATTTTTGCACAAGTTATTGAGATCTCGAGGTCTCATTTGCGAGCTGGGGATCACTTGGGATCCCTCTATTTTTGCACAAGTTATTGAGATCTCGAGGTCTCACTTGTGAGCTGCGGGATCACTTGGGATCCCTCTTTTATTTTTGCACAAGTTATTGAGATCTTCGGGTCTCACTTGCGAGGTGGGGGATCTCTCGGGATCCCTCCTTTACTCTTTTTGGCGCAAGTTATTGAGATCTTTGGGTCTCACTTGCGAGGTGGGGGATCACTTGGGATCCCTCCTTTACTCTTTTTGGCGCAAGTTATTGAGATCTTCGGGTCTCACTTGCGAGGTGGGGGATCTCTTGGGATCTCTCCTTTACTCTTTTGGCGCAAGTTATTGAGATCTTCGCGTCTCACTTGCGAGGTGGGGGTCACTGGGATCCCTCCTTTACTCTTTTTGGCGCAAGTTATTGAGATCTTCGGGTCTTACTTGCGAGGTGGGGGATCTCTTGGGATCTTTTTCAAGTCTCGGGGTCTTGGGGACCCCTCGAGCTCAAATTCTTTTGGGGTCTTTGAAGACCCTCGCCTACTTTGACGCTTAGACCACTGCACGAGTGTCCGGGTCGAGCAACCCCTTTCCTTGTATGTCTCTCCCACGAGCTGCTTACTCATTTCAATGACCAACTTCTCGAAGTCTTCCTTCCTCATCGTGATCACCTGGTCGGGATCTCCTTTCTTCTCTTCAGGGAGATTGGGCCATGATTGAGATGAGGGGAACTCGGGTTGCATCACTAATTCACTCTACTTGGGGGTCTCTAGTACCCCTTTCTAAACGTGTTTAATCGGTCTCCTTACTTCCGTACCTCTTTTCTTGGTAAAGGGAAAAAGTTTCCCACGAGACGGCAATCGATTTAGATCAGGTAATTACCTTGGTCACGGACTTTTGGGTAATCGGGTTCGAGCTCTTAGGTGACTGAAATAGATAAACACACGTCCAGGCTAGCCAGGGGGTGGTCCGGCTAAGACCCTCCGATGCCTAAGTCGGATCGAGTTCGTGAGGTGCGGGGTATAAAGACATAAATATGAAAATAAGAGGTAAGAGAGGCAGAGTGAATAGTTACCATCAAGTTACTATAAGCATGGTATTTATAGATATTCCCTGGCTAATGTAGTTGTCAAGTGTCATCATCCGGAGGGTGGAGTTGTCTTATCTTTGTCGGGAGATCAATGGTCCACCTTTGCGGGTTAGACCCATTCCCCGATCCCGGGTCGGATCACGGAGCTCCAAACCCTATTTTAAGACCCATTTTTGAAAGCCTTAAGATCTCACCGCCTTATCAAGTATATATATAATATTATTAATATATTTTTAATATCATTCATGTGCAACTTGCATATATTTATGGTATTATAAATTTAGTAATAGATAATGAATTATTAATTAAAATTAGAAAAGTCGAATTGTAGATAAAGAGAATAAAAGTTTTAAATAGAAATAGTACCATATAATACTCATTTCGTGATAGAAATGATTTTTTCTTTATATGAAAATAGGTGCACGAACAAAAAGTACCATGTAATAATCATTTTCTCTAACTTGAAATTATTTGTTTGAATTGGAACACAACTTTAGATCGAACTGAAAGATAATTATTTTTTAATATTTTTATTCTTCTTCCCATTGGCAAATAAATGTATTTTTAAAAATAAAAGACAGAATTGTTCAATTAGAGTCTAGAGAAAACAAAAGAGTTTTTATTTATTGTAAATATATTTTTTAGGTATTTCAAAACAATCTTTTATTTCCGAATGTGATTTTCTTCATCTGCTCCAAACTCATTAATTATTTTATATTCACTTTTTCGGATACTTCAAATAATCTGTTAATTATTTTCTAAATTCCCCCCCCCACCACACACACACACAAAATACGTACAACTTTAAGTTCAGTTAAATAATCATAACAACTATTAAAGCCCTCACCAACTATAACAAAATAATATTAATTAAAACAATTACATTTGAAAATATCCCCAACTAAGCACAATAAATTAACATTAGTAAGATACCTACCGTCACAAAATACCTCTCGAAAAACATTATGCTATTATTATCAACTTTGTGCTTTAGTGTTAGAAATTTGACTGTTAGGGCGATTGACTCGAGTTACGGTTTGTATGTTACTATGTTCCATCCCCTACTATCTCTCATTGTACTAAAAAACCATTACGTTATTATTTTCAATAAATAACTTGAATACATTTTCATTGTGATGCATTCCTCATTTCACTATCAAAGATATATTTTCTCCTAATTCTAAAAATAACACCAAATAAAAATTTGTCATAGAAAATGTGGTTTGAGTAAGTAATGGTCACAATTAAGTCGTACAACACACATCACAAAAAAGCTTATAAACCGACTTTTAGAGCAGAGACAGCTCATACTTAAAAAGTTACAATTAACCTATCAAAAATCAAATTATTGTTCGCACCAAAAAGTGGAATCTTATATTTGATAGCTAAAAAAATTTAAGCCACAAAGCCATTGCCGGCCATAAGTTTCTGATTAAATTATTCTAAAGTTTAGATAAAGCTTCCGCCCTATGATGATTTTTGTGTTACACATGATCTCAACCTAATCACTACTTCACAGATATTTACAAAGAAAATATTAAAAAACATAAATATCTGACAATTATATAATAAAATAAAGAAAAAATATAAATATATCTTATTTGTTTTATTGAAATTAAATAGAAAATAAAACTTATAAGTATATAAACTTATAAGTATATAATATTATTTAATAAAATGGAAACTTGATTGAGAGCGACTTTGGTACAAGAATTAAGGTTCACTCATTTGAAGCAAACAGGTCATCAGAATGTGTGATTTTTTTGTCAAAGGAAATTGGTGGCTGTCTAGCAACTGCAGTCTTTGTTGAATAAGTATTTTATTTATAAAGTTATGATATTATAATATAAATAAAATATTATAAATCTAAACTAAGCAGTAAGTTGTCGAATTAAGTATAGCAAACTTGACAGTGGGCTTATATATGTGTACTAAATGCATAAGGTCTTGTACTCTTGTAGTTCGAACATTTTTTTAATTAAAATAAATTTCATTAATTCGTCAAAAAGAAATTTAAAATTGATTACAATATCTAGTCAAAAGCAGTTGCAAACCCCATATATCTTAAACTTATACAAATCTAAACCAAATTTCTTTATATTTGGACAAATCAAACTGATCCGTAGAATCAGAACATCGCAACTATTGACGCTGGACAAAATTCACGTACCAAATAAATTGATCTCGCTTCTAGTTTCATTTAATATTATGTATTGCATTTCACATAATATATACATATATTTTTAACTTATAAAATAGTACCCTAAGTATATATTTGGATTACTATGGTTAGAGAGTTAATTACAAATATGATGAAGTTTGCTTTATTTGCAGAAACTACCTTTTAAGTTTATTAATGATAGATATCCCTTTGTACTAAAAAAAAAAAAAACAATTATAGATATCTCTTTAGCTTTGGTTTCCTCGTGCAAGTTGGAGATGGGATAATTCTAAATAGAAACAGAAAAAATATTTATAGTTTATAAAATCATTTTTATAATCACACCTCAAGTGTTTTATTTTTTAATAATTTACCCAATTTTATATTATATTCATGGTTCAAAATTGGAGATGGCCTCGCAGGGGCACGTAGGCGTAGGTGCCCACAAAGACATTCTGTGGCTTTGGAATCAGCAATTCAAAAAAATCTCACATATTTATTACAAACTCACCACCTCTGAATAAATTAACCAACAAGTTGATCTCCACATATTCTTTTTTTAATCTCATATTGATTGCTTATTCTTTTTGCAGTATATATCCACAATATATATTATTTCTAAATATACATATAAATAAATAAATAATACTCCATCATATTCAAAGTAAGTGACGTTTTGACATTTTTAATGTTGGTGAATTTTTTTTTCCAATTACCCTTAAATGTATCATTTATCAACTAATTCTAATGACTAAATTTGTTTGGTTCCAAAGCATCATTTATGATTAATTAAGGATATATTGGGCATTTTAAGACAGTCCTTATGTATATTTTTTTTTCTTAAAATATCACTTATCTTGAATAGAAGTGAGTTTATACTTAACCTGCATATATTATATAAACTATAAAATAAATTAAAATAAAACATCCAACTGTTGAAAAGTATAGGGTATATAATTGCATTTAGCATGTGAAATAATCTACTCATGGACAATACCATCATACATTAAGAGAGGAAATAAAGATTATCCTTTATAGCATTTCCAATAGATTCTTTAAATTTGGTGTCAAAAAAAAATTACTCTTTTAAATTTAAAGAGCACCTTTTGCAAAATAAAGAGCATTTTTAAATTTAAAGAGTAATATTTTTGACATCTTTCAACACCCTCTTTTGCATTTGACTCTTTATTTTCTCTTTTTCTAATATTAATATATTATACCTAGGATATTAAAAGTAATTTATGATAATTTTCAAATTTTGTGTTTTTTTTTTTTTGGAAAGTAACATTCAGAAAATTCATTCATAGTGCAAGAAATCTAATGCAATTAATGATAGAGAGTTGTTTAACACTCCAAATTTGGAGAGTGAAAACGCATTTTCGAAATTTAAAAATTAAAATAAAGAGTATGTTGGAGATTGTTTTTGATTGACGACTCTTTAAAATAAAAAGTATTTCCTAATTAGAGAGGTTCTTGGGATGCTCTTAACAATCTAAATCAGAAAATGAAACAATATTTTCTTGCATTCAACTAACCATACATTGTATCAAAATAGCAAAAAATCAATTAAATACAATGAATTATACCAAAAACAATATTACTAATACAAACAAAAATTTACATATAAATGAAATTCGAATTGAACATCTCGTAATCTATATTGAACTTATCATTTTCGCCATTTAGTAGATTTTCAACCAGACAATGGGAAACACAATTTCATCAGAGTAATTTTTACATAACTAATTACGAAAATCTAATATTGTGAAATCAAATATCCAAAATCTCCCAAGAAACTGAAATTAGAAAAATTAAAAAATCCCACACATCAAGCATAAACATAACATAAGTTCTGCATATACTCTAATTAGTCACCTGTTAATCCCAATCCAAATCAAAATCCAATCCCAAATCTTATCCTAAAGCCGAAATTACATCGCAATAACTTGTTTGTTGGTAAAGATAATCAGTCCTCAATATCAAACGGCTAAGCATGAGTGGCAAATAATCAGATCGACGGTCACAGGAACGTGAAGAATTCGACCCGTTTTCTATCCGAACCCATTTCCTCCCTGTGAAATCTCCTCAGCGAATCAAGAATCCCTGATCCACATGCCTCGGCCCGACCCGGCTCCGTCCTCAGAAATTCTCGCATCGGCGTCGTTTCTCTTCTGGAAAATGACGAGTCCGTCGCACGCAAGGCCGAGTCTGACGGCGGTTGAGTGCAGATATTGAAAGATGATGAACAAATTTCATCGTCCTGCCATTACCACAAACAAATTATCACCGATCATTACCCAATTAAACATAATTCTCAAACGATTAAGAGAAATAATTATCATATTCTGAAGAAATTTGTGATTTAGAGAAAAACAATAATCATACATCGGATTGAAGATTTGAAGAAGCATTCCCGATCCTTAATCGCTTCCTCGAAACTGCAACATCTTCTCTGCCGCTCATCGTCTCTTCGATGCTGGAACTACTCTCCGCCGCCGGTGGCGGCGACCACGGCACTACCTGATTCTCCTCCACCACTTCCTCCTGTTCCCCCTCCGACTCTTCTTCACTGCTTTCATCACTTCTTTCATCAACGCATTGCTCGCATACCGATGTGGTGGGTCCCAGCTTAGCGCCAGAGGCCGACCACGGCGTCGGCCCTTGGCACACACGGCAGAGCAAATTCCTGGAATGACGGGCCACCAGAAAATTGGCGGAGTGCACCATAGCGTCACACTCCCAGCATAAGCTCGCCTGGTCTGACACACAGTGCATCCGCGCCTTCCTTTTGCACAACTCGCACCTCATCATGAAAAAAAATCCTCGTTTACCCTTCAATTTCTGCAAAAAATCAGATTCTCCGTTTGGCCAAAGAGAAAAAAAAAGTATGGGAAGGAAGACGATTCACAAAACCAAAAAAGGAAAAATAAAGAAAGATTTTTCTGTTTAATGAAGGAAAATATGAGAGAGAAACTGGTAACTGATGGAGAGAGAGTGGGAAAATAATGGATGTGAACAAGTGGAGAAGAAATAGGAACGAATTTGTTAAATTCAACTTGCAGTCAACCACAATAAAAGAAGCTTCATTTTCTTGTTCAAATGACGAAACTAACCTTCCTTGTATTTAAAATTTAAATATTAATTCTACTATAATTTATTCAAATATCAAAGTTTATATGAATAATGTTTCAATTATTTCAAATTGAGTTTGAGATCATCATTCTTCTAAAACATAATTTAAATTTGATTTAATCAAACTAATTATTATAAAACAAATATAGGATGTCAATTTGTGTTGTGTTCAGGTTCCTGTGTCGTGTCGATACATATAATTCATGTTATTTGTGTCAGATTTCTCAACTCTAATCTAACTTGTTTATTATTCGTGTTCTTCGACTCGACCCAAAATGACATGTATATTTTAAAATTTTAAATAACTCATCTATATATACGTGTGTGTTATATATGTTATCTTAGTTAATTTTAATCCGGAAAGTATATTTACTAGAATTTGATAAATTTTTTAAATTTAATATTATACTAACAACATATTTAATCATTAAAATAATTGCAAAAAGTAACATAATAAAATCACAATTATGTCAAACAGGTTAATTGTGTCATTTTAAGTTAACTGTGACTCAATCTATTTATTATTCGTGTGAGACCCAATTCTAACCCTAACTTGACAAACGACAACTCTAACCCCCTTATTACTACATATAATGATTGTGTCATGATAGAAATTGCCATCCCTAACTTTTGGCAGGGGCAAAGTGGTAATCTCAGGAGTGGGAACTTGAAAAGATATTCCTTGCAGGTTGTGGGTGGGAGTGGGGGTTTTGTCGTTTTGATGTGTGGGCGATAAACGACAGCGTACGAGGAGGTGTGAGCGGTGAGGGATGGTGCCAGATGTCGGGAATATGAGGAGCCATGAATGAGGTGTAGGGCCCACAAGGAGCCCTGCTTCCTCTGATTGGTGCAGTTTATGAAGATATTTTGATTGGTTGGTGGTGACGTGTCGCTAGGTCTGATTTGATATGCTGATGTGGATAAAGCTGGTCCAATGAAATTATGATGGTCATGGACCACGTGATACGCACATGACTGGAGGGCATTGGATTGGGCCGCTAATTCTCATTTTGTGAGTTGGATTAGGTCAAGGCAATGTAATTGATCGGCTTGAATTTCTTGAACGCCGAGATCCAATTTATAGTATTTAACTTTTAAGGAATCTGAACAGAATTCTGCGAATTCAGGGGAAATGGAATATATCGTTTTATGATTTGAAAAATATTAAAAAAAAATTAGTTTTTTTAATTAAATTTTAAAAAAATATTTTCTTTAAATATCATAAATATATAGTATAAATTATATAATAAAAGTTAAATGAGTCTGGTTTGAAACTTTGAATGGCTGTGGCAGATTGATTCAAAATTTCAAACCCATTACTGGCCCTCATCAACTTTTTTTTTTTTTTTTTTTTTTTTTTCATTTTTCTATATCTGTCGTGGACCCATGGTGTTAGTGGTGTAAACGAGTTTGAGTTCTAGCAAATAGCAAATTGAGTTACATTCATTTTAGGAATAATTACAAAAAGTATCCTTGAGGTTTGACCTAATTACAAAAAAACCCAAACTTTCAAATTTATAAAAAAAACACCCTGAAGTTTAATTCAGTGTTAAAATTAAAGGGTAAATTGTAATCTATATATATATAAAACAAAACTTTTACTATTTTTGTTTTCCTGCCTAAACGCACCTGCTAAAAACAAAAATTAATATTATTTTTAGTTAATGAAAAATATGTATAATATTCAAGGATGGAAATATAATATGCACGGATGGAAAATGTAAATCATTGACTTTTATAGAAAATATTTTTGGTATGATTATCAAACTAATTTAGGAATTGTTACAGTCTCATTATATTTGGAAAAAAAATATAACATTAACATATCTTAGTCAATATTTTAAAACACAATGTTTATGTTAATTTGTGTTAACCATTAATTATTCATCTATATATAAAGAGAGACTATTCTCGAATAGTAATCATAGAGTTTTTTCGCTCATTTTTTATTTCTAAAAATAATATATTTTTTGTTTTTCGCAATTAATAAATTATTTTTCCGGCTAAAATCAATTCCTTAATTTTCAGCTACCAAAGTTAATTCACTTTTCAACATCAATTATATAATGTTTCTTTTGACTATATCTATAGATATTTATTTTACTTGATGAACACAAAAAGATATTGATTTTCAAGTAATTATGATTTTGGTAACCTTATAAAATAATTTAACAGCAGCCCATGCATTAATGATATGTATCTGTATTCCATAAATTCTCATATTATTATTAAAATTTTTTAAAAAATACTACTTACATAATTATATATTTCATATTATTCGTTACTTCAATTTTTTGATCCTACCAAATTTAATCAAATACAATATCGTGCATAAATATTATATATATGAACAATTTCAAAATACATATTGTTCTAATTTTATGTATAAACAACATTTAATTTTATTACTGAACTTAATTTGTTTGCTGATAAAGTAATAAAAATTTTGTTATATCGTGTGAATCGAATTTATTAAAGTTTCTAAAAACATTGTTGAATTACAATGAAATATAACACTACAACAGAGAATTTAAAAAAATATCAAAATTGAATAGTAATTTTATAAAACTATTCAGAACTCATAATGAATTATAACATCACAACTGAGAATGTAATACAAATAAAAATAAACTAAAACAATAATTAAAAATGTAAAGCTCAGACATAAAAATAATAGAAAATATATAGTACATAATACAAATAATTTATTTCCTTTATTATATAAAGATATGGTAGTCCATAAATAGTAGTCAAAATGACTTTCCACCTGAAACATAGTTTATAAATAGTAATTTAGTTATGTGGTAAAAATATAATTTAGGTAAGTTTTAATATATCAATATATCATATAGAGACAAAATTTATATTTAATAAATAAGAGTGAAAATTGGTAAATTTTGTGCCATTACCCTATTTTTGGTATATTTATTTTTTTTATCTCTATATTTTCCGTCTATACTCTATAATGTTGATTTGTGTTTATGAAATATAAGATAAATATCATTTGCTTGCCAATTTTATAGTTTCTTAATTTTAAAAAATAACATTTTATTTTCTCAAAATGAATTTAGTACTTATTGAAAATCTGAAATCTAAAATTGGTTAAAATATTGCATGGATTGTTGATCATGTTTTAAACTTATCCTTTCAATTTCAGTTTGAGGATTCAAAATTATATCTTTACATTATGATACATATCTATCTATTATATTTAGAAAAATAATCAGTTGCACTAATTCTGCCTGAAATGTGTTAAAGATTGAAATCACATATATAATATATAATATTATATATTATAATTTAATAAATAATTCACCGTATCAATATTGTCTGAAATATTCACATACAAGTTGATATTATAAATGTATTCAAATTTGCATTATAAACCAATTTTAGAAATAAAATAGATGTACACATATATTGAATTTGTAAAAAGACTGAATATTAAACATTAATTTGTACATACTTTTTTTTTGAATATAAGATAAGTAAATACTTATTACGTAAAAGAAACAATATTTGTTATATTATCATGTTATATTTATTTTTGAATATCAAACATTAGAAGAATTATTGTTCATTCGTTTATGGTATAAGATAATTTTCTTAAATAACCATGATTTGAGTAGAATTATAATGTTAATAAATCAAATGGCACTCCAAGTTTATTTATTAAAATTAATGTTTATAATAATTTCTTGAATCTAATTTAATTTAGTTGTTGGAAATTATAAATAGAACACATAATTTTTTAAATTTTAAACAACTGATCAACAAGTGTTCTCATAGGTGTTCTTCATGTATTAAATTATTGTAATAACTATTATTTGATTATTCTTACATTGTTTTGTTTGGGTCAAGACGTGTTAACATGCACCACTTTTTTTCATTCAAAGGACAGGGCGTTTCGGGTTTTGATATGCCCGCCTAGCCACACCCTATTACCATTCCCACAATATATTAATTAATATCAAAATTATATAATATTTTATTATATACTCCGTGCATCGCACGAGCATTATACTACTTTTTCATTAATATAGCGGGATTTTGGAATGTTTTTTCGCTTATGAAGAGGGTAAATGTTAGACAAAATTAAACTTCAGGGGTATTTTTTGTAATTTTGAAAGTTAACTTGGATTTTTTGTAATTAGATTAAAACTCAATGGTACTTTTTGTAATTACCCCATCATTTTATTATCTTTCACTAATCGAGTCATACAAATTTTAACAAGCTTTTAACGGTCAATGTAAAGTTGAGTATTGGAAAACAAATATTTTTCTCAGCCTTATATGGTGAAAGTATTATTGTAGGTGGGTCTATGTACAACTCCATCTTTGTTTAGCCAACAAAACTTGATTGAAAGGACCAAAATCACGCTCATAAAGACATAAGGTCATAAGCTGTTTGATTACACACAATAATAACATCATTTTACGTTATAACATTATTACATACACATCAAACAGCCTACAAAAGTGACTAAGGTATAAATAACCTAAGTGGACAGCATGAAATTTGCCCGAAGACAGAAGAGATTAGCTACACTGTGCACGTTAAAAGCGACCAACACAAAACTTACTACTAATGCAACAATTACTCTTTTAACGAAAGCCGGGCGTTTTGGACCTTAACCGAGAGCTTCAACTTCTGGTCCTCCATGTCTCTAAAAAGTGCGAGTAGAATCGCACGATATACTTCGCACTTCTGATTTGTCCGTTCAAGCTCAGTAGAGAGTTCGAGAATTTTCTTCTCCTTCTCTTCCTGCAAAAGTGAACAGCATTAGGATTGCAAAGTTAAAAGCTTATGTAATTACAAGTACATGAAGCCGCTCGATTCAAATAGTTAGGACTGCAGACACGTCGCACGTCTTATCAAAACATGGAGCATGGTTGCATAAATAAGTTACATTATCTACGATATTAGTAGCTTTCAAACAATTTACAAAATTGAGATTTCAACAACTAAGCAAATAAATGGAAACCAGCAATAATGACAGAAGTATCAGAAAATTATTTAAAGTAAATTGAGTACTTTATTTTCAGTAAATTCAGCAATACTTTTTAACAATTTCAGGACTTATTTAAGTATTTCTAACTTTTATTTTAGCAAATTAAGCAATATTTCAGTAAAATAAAGGTGATTTTCCCTCCAACAAATTTGAGCTACAATCTCACATCTGTCAGCAATAATTTCAATAATTTAAGCAAATGTTAGCAAATTTAACACTAAGTGCTCGCTTACTTCTTTTGATGGGATGATTAATGATGATTGATTATATGACGAGATTTTGGATTAAGATTAAATTATTTAACAAATTTAATATGTACTTAATGATATATAAGTTAAAATTATTATCAAACGTGTACTTTGAATGATAACCATATGAGTTATCATGTCTTGTGACTCTTGTCTAATTTATCCTAAAATAATTTTTCTTTTTTAAACTAGTTTTTATTTAAATTATAGTATATGGTATTAAATAATTGGTCCTATTGGTCAAAATATATTCGAAAAATTTTAATCGGAAGAGTTGGATTATTTGTCCCACCTATGAGGTGGAATGAGTTGTCCAACAATAATCCCACACCATGTCGGCTTGGGATTTTATCATGGGTCTTCATGAAAAGTAAACGTGTGATTACGTAGGATATTTTAATATATTCAACCTAATCAAACAAAGTAAACGAGCCCTAATTCAATATCAAACTAATAACTTCTGCTGATAATTTGAAAAAGAGAAGACAAAAAAAAGAAAAAAAGATAGATGAAAAAGAAGAAACCAAGCCCATTAAAAGAACATATAAAAGAAGAATGAAGAGAGATGATAATTTGGCATTTCCACCATTATCAAGTGCTGAGAAGGTTTTCAACCAGGGTAACCATGTGTATCATGATTACCTTGATTAGTAACTCTAGCCCATTAGACAAAGGTCTCACTGGCTTTATTTGTATGTGCAAAATAAGGATTTTCAGGCCAAACAAGAATGTCCATAACTTTCTACATACTAAAACAATCATGATTTTCTATGTATGTGATTCTGTAACATCAGTGACAATTAGTACCATCTAGAACTTATCCAGCATTTCACTTGATCAAAAATCAAGCAAACTGAAACAAGTGGAAGAAAGTATTTATTATCTCGAATTAAGAGATTATTAGTGATTGGTGTATCTCTCTGACTAATATATAACACCCCTAGGTTTGGGCTATTTACAAACAAACACAGAGATGTTTCAAAAATTTTTTTTTAACGAAATCACCTCACATTTGATTCTGTCTTAAATTTAAGGGAGTAACTATAATATTTTTATAAATGTCAGGTTCAAAATTTTTTTAGCTTATGGAGGGAAGACGTAAGACGGAAACAATCAATCAAACCTCAAAGGTTTTTTTTTTTTTTTGTTTACAATTTTCAAAAATCTCTTGAGTTTTTTTATAATTAGCCCAAATCTTTTTTTTTTTTTTTTTTTTTTTTTTTTGTAATCATCCCATAGAATAACGAAAAGAAATAGTTCAAAGTATCTAACCCTGGATAAACTTGATGAAGACTGATTCTCAATCGCATGCCTCTCCTGATTTCCCCCATTTGCTTCATTGGTCCCCTTGCTCTTCACAGCAGCGACTCGTTTTGAAGCCTCTTGCAGAGCATTCATTGCAACATTGTAAACATGTATAGATTTTGCACCTTCTTCCACATACTTTACAGCCTCGTGGCGTAAATTATTATGGCGAACAATCGGAGATTCCTGAAAACTGCTCGGCAACCCAATAGCAGATTCAGGCATCGATTCACCAACACTTGTCTTTGCATTTTTCGTCCAGCGTTTCAGTACATACTCAGAAGGGAGCATAAGGACATTTTTCGCCCTAAATACCGACAGTACATGTCGACAAATTATACCTGAAAAATCAAACATCCGACAACTACATGTAGCTTTTGTCTGAAACACATCAAACCTAACAGTGTGAGCTTTGTTCTCTTCACCAAATTTAGCCACTCGATATGTCGTTACTGTCCCAGCGTCATCAACTAAAGTTGCGGGATTTGCAAGTGTTTCGAACAATTCCCCTTGAAATTTCATGAATATCTTTCTAGTATAAAGATTAGCAGCTTGCTTTTCCATAGGGGATGGTGTTTTTAAAACTGGTGTAGTGTTAGAAGTATCGAAGTCATCCTTTAATTCCTTTTCATGCAAATTCGAGACGGCCTTTTCGTACTGTTTAATTAACAACTGTACGGTGGTGGAGGTACTCAAAACCCCATCAAAGAACAAACTTAAGGCGTCATTGCATTCCACTGTCGATAATTCCCCGAAAAACACGTCTCTGAGAAAAACGGGAACCCATTGATCACGAATATTATATAAAAACTGAACCCATTCATTATCCATCAGGTAGTATCTACCCAAGAGATTTGACCAAGAAGACTCGAACTCCTCAACCGTGTCGGCTTCGTTGACGCACTTTCTCAACTCGAAATCGAATGTCGGATTTGCTTGATAGAAGACATTAGTCAACTTCTCCTGTGTCTGTCTGAAAATGCTCCATCTACAAAAACGATTGCGTGCTTCCGGAAGAACCTGGGCCACGGCCATCTGAATGTGTCGATCGAGCTCGATAGTGATCGAGATGGGGGTTTGCCCAGACATTGCTTGAAGCCATGTTTGGAGCAGCCAAATTAAAGAGTTGTCGGATTCATTTAAAATCAATGCACAACCAAAGAGGACAGGTTGGGCATGATGATTTATGCCGGTGAAAGTGATAAATGGTATCTTAGAACGGTTGGTCCTATATGATGTGTCGAGTCTAACAGTGTCCCCGAAATAGCTATAATTGGCCCGTGAAGTCGCATCAGTCCAAAAAACATTTCCACACTGCTCATTATCACCCTCGAATGCATAAAAGAAACCGGGATTCTCAGCCTGCATTCTTTTCAGATATTCAAGCAAATATTGAACCCCTGGCCCGAGGTTTCTTTGCCTATTGCTGCTATTATTCATTTTTGTCTCTCTGTTCAAAATCGGCTGCAACGAGCACCAAATACCATTATCAGAATATCCCTAAACCACTACTTACTGATGATGCATGACCAGTAATTTTGTCTTAATTGACTCTTACATATGCAAATGGTAGCAAATCAGTTAAATAAAGAAAAAACTGAAATGCGGCAAGATATAGAATTATACTCCATGACTTCTTAATTCCATCTATGAGTATAAAATCAATCAAATACAAAGCAACTCAGAACATCACTATCTTTACAATTATCAACAAATAGTGACACCAGATCAAATCTTCTTAATTTTCGTGATTTACTTTATGATTTATCTTTGTATTAGTTGTACATAACTCATTAGGAATTATTTTCAATACCTCTCTGTTTAGATTAGTATCTGTAGGAAACAATTGTTACTCTCTTGTTGTATCTATATCAATGAAAAGTGTAGAACGGGTATTCACTCACTCCACAATCTATTAGGGTATCGCCATAGCATCTTTAAGAGATAGGCATTCCAATTCTTCCCTCTATTCTCTCGTTAGCAGCGTTTTATTTTTTTTCCTCTCTATTTCAGACCTTATCAGTGTACCCAATCCACATCATATTATCTGGAATCGACAAGAGCAGCCAATGCTTAATCATCATTGGCTTCACTCTCCCCAAAATTTATTACGTTGATTGGTCAAGCCAAAACTTCTCGTGAAGCATGGAACCTCTTGGTCAATACATATGTCAAGCCACCCAGCAGAAGCATCAAACGAGTCAAAAAGCAATAGCAAATCAGAAAGGCTCTCAATTTCCCAAATCTGTAATACGAAAAAAAGTTTCATTTCTTGTGAAGGACGCAGAAAAGCAACACTTTTGACGGTAAAAATCTAAAGATGATGTCTACGGATGGTCCGTACCATCTTCACATCTTGCATTTCCAGCGAAGACTTCAACCTCTGAGTGACATCATGCAGATTGGGACATCCTGCATTTTCAATTCTAAAGTACAATGTTTCTAGCAATAAATTTGGTTTAGATTCCTCTGTTTCAGCTATTTATTTCAGCCCTTGTAATAACAGCCATAACTTGTCTTTCCCCAGACCCACACTTGTCTCTACTCAACCTCTTGAAATTATATTTTCAAATGTATGGGCTTCACCAATAAATTTATATATTTGATAACCACTACACTAGATATATTTGGTTCTATCCCATTAATCAAAATTCTTGAGTTAAAAATATATTTACAAGATTTTAAACCATTCCTGAAAGAATATTAAGAAGACTATAGTCTAATTAGTAAGAAGGCATTGTACAAACAAGTTTAGCATTACTTTCTCAAACATCTCTTCCTCTCACTGGACTCATGCTTTTGCTACAGCAGCTAAGTTAGTTAATCCCAATCCAATCCCCACCCTTAATCTTTCCTCTCCATTGTGAAAATATTTCTGGAACTACACAATTAAAGAGAAACCACAATCCACTTCGACAAGTGAACCTACAAGAGTAGAATGACAATTTTCTAACAAAGCGTTAAAAACTAAGTAATATCAAGAAATGGGAAAGTGGAGAGGATTTTATGAAAAATCGCAGTCAGATTCATGGTCAGGTGCAACTTCATGCTGCCCAAAAGCAGATTCACCGCAAGAATAAAGAAAAAATTAAATTCACAGCAGGTACTAACTGAAATTAAACAATTTTTTTTTTTTTTTTTGGAGAGGAACAAGGAAACAGAGAACGTACTATATGAGAAACAACCTAGGAGCTGTGTGTTGATCGCAGGATGAAGGTCGGAGGTGTGAGTTGGGGGAATTCGTCCAAAGCTTTCGTTGGTGTCGGATTATAATTTTCAAAATTTATTTAAGTGAAAGAGGCAGTGGTGGTGGTGCCGGGGTGGAGTGGCCGTGGCGAAATGGGTGGCGGCGGTTTCTCTTGTCCAGGAACAAGAAGTAAAAAAATTAAAAACGCACAAGGAGAAGACAAGAAAGAAAAAGGAAAAAATCCATATGATGATGATTACTTGTTTAACAAAATTCTATTAATTTTCTGATAAGGGTGAAATGTGGTCTGACTGACCTATTAGTATTGGGTTGAACTTATAAGGCCCAACATATTAGGGTGACTCTAGCTTTCAACGTTGGTGAAATAAATAAAGTGTATTGACAGATTGGGCCGACTGCCACGCCCACAAACATTGGTGACTGGCCAGCCGTGAGCATTGGGCCGATTTGGTAAGACCTAGTGTATGGCGGTTACCCTGCTGCAATGAGTATTGAACCGGCCTCTTGGGCTCAGCATCGAGTTGGTCCGCTGAAGGGCGTTGGTTTGATCTTGTAAGTTCGTTTGGACTGCGGCTGAAATACCGTAAGTCATGAAGAAGGAGGCCGAGCTGATCAAGTTCAGTTCGGCCACAGGAGTAAGGGGGCTTTGGAAGTTTGAGGCCTTAAGGGACGTGTTAATACATTGGCCCGAAGTAGCTTAGGCCTGGTAGTCTGAGACGTCTGAGGCCAGTTCGGACCGAGGTCTTAGAGGCGTAAAATTAGGGTTTTTAGAAGATCCGATGCTAACCTAATGATGACTCTGACACTAAATCGTAACGGAATCCCGGATTTTACGGAAACCCTAATCCTAGCTAAGGTATAAAAGCTCAAGCCCAAGTTCATTCTAAACCTAATCTCATTTTTACTGTTACATTGTTTTCTCTTGTCTCTTGCTTGTCTTCCAAGTCACTGACTTAAGCATCGGAGAGGGTACGTCGGAGCCCCCCTCCGGCCCCCCTTGTGCAGGTCTCGCGGAGGAGTTCGACTTGGAGGTTGATCGGCGAGAGGAGGACGTTTTTGGGAGTAACCAATTTCTAAAATTAATTAATTTTTAATTGATAAAAATAGATTTCAATTAAGAATAAAAATATATTTTTTAAATATTTTTCTAGTTTATCTTTTGTTTTCCTCCAAATTTTTACCCATTTAAATGAGGTGGCCCTAATTAAAGATAGAGAAATGAAAATTGGAGTCCACATGAGATTGAGATTTCTTGTCACACAATCATGTTCCACTTCATATTTTATTTGTAGATGAATGACACGTATACAACAAAGAAATAATCTTGTGCACGTGTCAATCATCCACTGCAATGGAATATGAAGTGGAACATGATTGTGAAACATGAGATATTGAGATCTGATCCCGTCCACATAGGTGCCACATAAAGAAGAAAAGGGTCCACATAAACCGGTCTGGCCAATATAGACGATACATGGACTTTTCCAACTATATTTTTAATTTTCGACACCAGAAGGACCAAAATCGAGATTTTTAATTTTTGCAATAAAACAACAAAAAACTATTTACAAAAAAACTAAAAAACAAACAAGCTTAAATCGGGTCAATGAGATTACCAGTTTCTGGGCTTTTGCCAACCAGGTGACAAGGGTTTTTTAGCCATCTGGTTTTAATACATAACCAAACCGAACATATGATCGGTTTCTGCGTAAACCGGTTGAACTGGCTGGTCCGGTCCAAGTTTCACAACATTAGTCTTCGGGGCTAATTGGTTCGGACCGACAACCAAGGTCTATTAAGAGGACCGACTTTTTTCATTGGTAAGGATGTGTTTACGAGGGATAATCACAAAAACTACCCTGATGTTTGGCCTTATTACAAAATACTTTAATTATTTTTTAAAATTACAAATACCCCTTAAATTGTTGCAAATACACCACTTGTCGTTTGTATCCTCTTTTTTTTTTTCCAAACGATAGAAATATATTCAAAACTCAACAAAACTTACACTGCCAACTGGCAAAATGGTCACCTTGAACATACATACATTGATACATGTAAAGGGGAGAAACTCCGTACGAGAGGTATAACCACCGTAAATCGAGGGAGCAAAACAAAAAACAACTAAAAAACACAAAACAAAAGAAAACTAAGCACTCCAAAGGAGACTAAACCACATCCGAAAGGAGGACTAAGGCACTCCTCAAGGGAGACTATCCAACTCGAACAAATCCGGGCACGAGCTACATCACGCACTGCAATACAGAAATTATTGACCGCCTACGAGATTCGCAAATCAACCGGTAAAATAAAGACTCAAAAAAAAATACAGAAAAAATCGAAAAAACGAAAAAATGCCTCTCCCTCACCCGATCTTCAACCGCAGCCCATCACCTACCCGGCTCCAACTCTCCTCTTTGTAGCTCCAACATCCGACTTGCCTCCACTCTCGATCAGAAAATCCGATCACCTCCGAATAACACAAGAGATATGCCTTCATTGGCTTCCACCATAAAGCATGGTTGGAGAGGGGAGGGGATAAGGGGAGTAGGAGGAGGAGAAGGGGTGGCGGCTTGGGAGGGTGAGGGAGGGTGAGGGGTTAAGGTTTTAGGGTTTGTAGTGAGAAGGGGGAGGAAAAAAGATAGAGAGAGAAAGGGGTGTTGAACAGTAAATCAGAACTTTTTTTTTTATCGTTTGTATCCTCTCTTAATGATGCAATTTGTTAAAAAAAAAATCAAATGTCAGTGGGGGCATTTGTAATTTTGAAAGATTACAAGGTCTATTTGTAATTTGACTAAATCTCAAGGTAGTTTTTATAATTAACGCTCTATACTTATGTTTCTCCCATTATCTGAATTAACTGCGGAATTTTGTTTGTCAAACACTGTTTTCCTACATACTGTCTTTCTTTTGAATTATAGTGTACATGAATTATGACACATCTTGTTCTCTCACTCAGCTTTGATCCAAACATAAATCTATGTGCGAACAAACTGAAACTAGTTTACACTTAAATACACATGCATGATGCTTCAGCCAAAAAATATGCCCCTGGATATGCTTATAGTTAGTTCAAGGGAGGCAAAAATAAGAAACACAAAACTAACACGCATACACAGAGCCGCCCCTCATCGCCCTTGTGCCGTAGAGATGGTCAGCTCGTTATTGGAGATCGTATCCGGTTTTGCAGACCTTGGTCTCCTCACCACAAAAGCCGGTTGGTTTGGGGCTGGAAGAGGACCGGTTTCACTACCAAGCATTATTACAACATTTGACATGGAGGGACGATCGTTAGGATCTTCTTGGACGCACAACAGTCCGATGTTTATGCACTTGATCACTTGATATTCGTCGCATAATTCCAGCATTGTTGGATCAACCAAGTGGAGGGTCTTGTTTTCACTCCACACTCTCCATGCCTAAATATAATGTTGCTTCAGTCAGAGACATGCAGTTCACTAAATGATCACAACAAAAATAGAAATTATATAAATACTAGTATTGAGGTTAGTTTAATTAGACCTAGCCTTAGCATATGTTTCTATGTTATAAACTGCACCTATTGAATGGTATATGTAAAACAAACACAAATCTCAAGGGGTATTTGTAATATCTCAAAGGTCTATTTGTAACATGATTTGTTTTCTTTTTGTAATTAGGCTAAACTTCAAAGGTAGTTTTTGTAATTGTTCCGTGAAAGTATGAGAAAGATACGAAGGAATAATGATTACACTCACATATCCTAAGAGATTTATGACTTCTTGAGAATGATAAAATCCTGTGTTTTTCTTGCCACTGATTATCTCAAGTATGACAACTCCAAAACTGAATACGTCAGACTTGATTGAGAATTTCCCCTCCAATGCATATTCCGGAGACATATAGCCACTGGATCAAAGCAACACAAACAAACTAGCTAAGATCATTTTATCTCCAATTCTAACAATAAGAACAAAATTATCAAGACTTACTAGGTTCCCACGACTTTGTTCGTACTTGTCTCTGTTCGTTTGCCTTCAACAATCCTTGCCAAGCCAAAATCTGATATCTTGGGGTTCATCTCACTGTCCAAAAGAATATTGCTTGTTTTCAGGTCCCTATGAGTTTGTGTTTTTACCACTTTTTTTGCCTCGTTTTTGTCTTGAATGTCATCATGGAAGGGGATTTTGAATAAGAGGAAACCCATCTAATAGTGCTAAAACGGGCTTAAAACACAAAAATCTGACTATATGGACCCTATTTATAAATTTGTTCTTGATATTTGGATTGAAAATGACATTAGGAAAGGAATGCCCAGATCCGAACATAAAACTGTTCGCATAATCAAGCCCGTAACTCCAACCAGCCAACTACTTAAATATATATATATATATTATATATTCACAATAGAGTTTTCTAAAATGCAAAAGTACAATTTGCATTGACTATATAGGCCAAACAAGTAATTTGAGGAGCGGGTATTACACTAACCAAATATGAAGGCGTCTAAGCTTCTGTTAGGCATGTATTGTACAGCAAGATTTTTCATTTTTCTTGATGCAGTATCCCAGAAGTCTAACAAGATTCCTATGTTGAAGTTTGGCGATTAAGGTAACTTCATTGAGAAATTCATCAATGCCTTGACTAGAGCAACTCGACAATCAAAGCATTATCAGAGTTAGAAAGTAAAGTCTATATGGAATAAATACAAAACTACCCTTGAGGTTTGGCCAAATTGCAAAAATTAACTTTGAAAATTACAAAAGCCACTCTTGAGTGTTTATGTTATTTTTCATTGCTACCGAAAATTGTCGTCAAATATTTTTACAATTAATCCTCATCTTTTCTAAATATTTTAACCGAAGAAAAGTTGGGGCCTATTTGATATATTTTTGGCGTGAAGATTTTTGGAACAAAGGGTATAATTTGTTATTGTTAGATATAGGTGTAAGGGGATAGTTTTTGTGAGTGAATATACAAAACTGTGGAAAATAAAATGTAATGACCTTATAAACAGGCCCAAATCCACCTCGTCCAAGCTTATTAGCATTAAGTTGTCTGTCGCAGATAAAATGTGTCCAACTTGTAGAAAGGAACATCAATTGTCATTTTCACCTACTTGTCTTCCACTTTCATATGAGAAAAGCAGCAAAAATTATTGCTCCCTCGATTTCCTGGAAAATTTCGAAATATGGTAATGTTGTCGAAATCAATTGAATGAACTGAAATGAAAAGCAATTTTCCGAATTCAATGGGCTTCTCATATACTTACCTGTTTTTCCAGCCATCCTCCTTCGGCATATGATATAGCTAACGCTAAGAACTAGCATAAGTCCAACAGTTGAAAAGGCAATGATATATTTTGTTGGCGACTTGTGCTTAGATCCCTCTGTGTCAATTTTTGATTTAATTATCTTAGATCTAATTAAAACAAAATGCTTTAAAATCCTATTTGTTCACTCTAAATGGTTACATCATGTGTTCATGACACATAGATCGCGTTAAATAATTAATAAAATGTATGATGGTTTATTATTAGGAAAATGGCATAGGAAAACTGAATCCAAATTAGAAAAAGGATGAAACGGTACTTATCGTTGGAGGTTTACTTTTGAAAGTTTGAGTTTGCATTTAATCGAAAGTCGAACTCTAGCTTAATTTATCAAAATATTTAGTTCATGACATTTTTCGTGCGATGTCAAATATTAATAAATATCAATTATATAAAATATTTAAATTATAAAACTAAAATTATATAGTTCTAAAACGCATATTAAATCTATTGAAATCAATAAAATCAACTTAAATGTTACAATATTTATGATTAAATGAAAAAATTACAACTAAAGTCAAAATATTAGTTTAAATCATATGAGTTAGCTATGAACAACACGATTTCATTTAATTTAACGAGATTCACCAAACGAGTTTAAACAAACTTTTAAAGGTTGAGAGCGTTTTTGCATGTCCACTCCATTCCTTGCGAGTAGTTTCACATGGTGTTACAGTTTACAAATGAATGTCACTTGATTGTAAATACTATAGAGAAAAGAAAATTTTCTAGTAAAGCCAGAAAAATATTTTAGAAGAATAAAGAGAAGATTTTGAGATTGCGATTGGATGTAGATGGAAAAGTAATGAATAAAGAAAGTTGATTTGATTTAAGAATAGTAAAATAATGATTGGTAGTTAGAAATGTGAGGAAAAGAACAAGGAAAGTTTTTTTAAATAAGTGAAAGTGGAGAATAGTATCAAGATATTTCCTAAAATTTTCATAAACAATCATATATTCGATGTAAAAAATTTCAATGAACGAAAATAAATTTTGTTTCTTATCCAATCGCGCCCTTACCTTTCCGGCAGCAATCGCCCCGATCAACAAACCCCAACGTCATCATTGGCGGATGCACTTGAATTCTCCGAGCACCGCACTCCCCAGAAGCCACCATCCTACTCTCAATATCTGATTCGAAACCGAATCGAATTCTCTGCCGAAGACTCCACCGATATGGATGTTAATCAATAAAAGACGTGTTAAATCCATTATCCGTCTCCGTGTAGCAACTGATATTTTCATTTTTCGCGCCGCAATTGGGGAGCTGGAAGTTTGACCTCACCATCACCGACGGTACGAGGCACGTGCTAAATGGAGCGCTGCAGTTCATCAGAAGGAAGAGAATTTGGCGCGTAATTTTGGGTGAAGAGATTTCCCAGCCTTTCCACGGGGCGGCCGCAGGTCGCCGGAAGGTTGATTAGAATGGTGTCGCTTGAGGGATTGGACAGGGAAGTCGGCGGCGGTGGCGAGGATTGTGGCGTTGGAGCTGCAATTTAGCTGGATTTGGCATCCGGAAGCCGAACGGGAATTGACTTTCCGATCGCCGCATGTGCAGGCGGAGGCGGCGGTGGTTGATTTTGTACCGGGAACAAGAAATAGACTAACGAAAAGGATTAAAGTGCAAATATGCATGTTTTGGTATCTTCTGTATCTTTAAGAGTAGTACACTATCATTTGGAGGAAAATTAAGGAAAACTGAATGGGAAGGCTCAAATGGATAAAAAAAAATTGAACATTTTGTTAGTACTAACAGGGTAATTACAAAAAAATCTAGAAAAGTTTCAAAATTACAAAAAAATCCTGAAGGGTTGATTTTGTCTTAAATTCAAGGATAATTGTAATATTTTTACAATTATAAATGAAAGATTTAAAAGACTTAAATGCAGATTTTTATAATTTCCAAAAAGCTCTAAGTTTTGTAATTACCGCAAACTTCATGGTAGTTTTTGTAATTTTTCTAATATTTATTTAACATTTTATTAATTTAAAAACAATTCCTGTATTCAATAAACTAGTAGACTAAGTCATACAAATTGTATTAGAACAGATAATTTATGGAGGGAAAAAGATATTTCAATGTGACAGCCACCACCTAAAGCTGCCGGCCTGAATTAGAGAAATTGAGCTCAAAGTTAAACTAAATTTTTGCAGCGTTGACCAACAAAGTGAAGTCAGTCTCTTCAAGGAAAAGCCGAAAGAGGGCCCACTTTAGCAGAATAAGTCAGATTCAGCTTACAAATTCCAAAAACGAGTACCCACTGTGTTTTTACCACTTTTTTGCCTCGTTTTGTCTTGAAGGGGATTTTGAATAAGAGGAAACCCATCTAATAGTGCTAAAAACGGGCAACACAAAAATCTGAAATTTGTTCTTGATATTTGGATCGAAAACGGGCAAAAGCGGCTCGATAGTCCGTGGGCATTTGGATCAAAATTATCTGTATTGTGCAAGAAAGTTATGGATAAAGGTTAGTTTTCATGGTGTTTATGTTATTCATTGAATTGAAGCTTATTTTCTTTGAAAAATGTTACATTTAGCCAACTTTGTTAGATTTTTGGAATGGGTATAATTTGTTATTGTTAGATATAGTGTATAGAGTGAATACGTAATTGTATTGTTGTTTAAATCGGCCAAAAATGTGGAATCGTTGTTTTCGCCAACAAAAATGGGGGGGTGGAGTGAGAGTGGGCGAAATGTGGGCAGAGAGGTGGTCAGTTGTGTAGAATGTCTAATTAATTATCTTATATCATGGCTTTGTTTGCAGGTGGTACATCATGTCCTATATTGATTGTGTGGGATGGTATTTGGGACTGTGACATGAATACTTATCGTTGGAGGTTTACCGGAAAGCAATCAAAAATTGTTCTTTTCCCGTGCGATGTCAAATATTCCGAATTATTGGAGAAATCTTATGCATTGTGTAAAATCAATCCCGATGATTATGAAATAGAATTAAGCAGTTGGTTTAGCTATGAACACATTGATCCATTGCCGCCATGTCCACTCACTGATGATGATGATGTCGAAGTTCTAGTTCGTATGAATAAAGAGAAGACTTTGTATGTGCCTCTTTGCTTGATTGCTAGGGAAAAGAACAAGGAAACTTTTGAGTCAGCTAGTAGCAATCATCAGGATCTTGTGGCCATTCAGACAAATGAAGCCGTTGTTATAGAGAATATGCCACGTCTCACATTCCACCTTGATAAAGGCAAAGGCATTATGGAAGAGAAACCTCATCGTCCTTATGATTTCGGTTGGCCTCTTTAGGACATTTTTGAACACCCTATGTTTTGGGATGACGTTGATAGTACTCCTACTTTGTCACCGTCACAATCTCAAGAAGACGATGGTGAGAAGCATGGTAGGCAAGAAGACGTGGAAGAAAAAGACATAAATGAGTGTGGGCAGAGAGGTGGCTACATGGTAGGCAAGAAGACATGGAAAAAAAAGATATACATGAGTGTGGGCAGAGAGGTGGGCAGCATGGTAGGCAAGAAAAAAAAAAGACATACATGAGTGTGGGCAGAGAGGTGGGCAGCATGGTAGGCAAGAAGATGTGGAAAAAAAAGACATACATGAGTGTGGGCAGCGAGGTGGGCAGAGAGGTGGGCATGAAGGTAGGCAAAAATATATGCAAAACGAAGGTAGGCATGAAGGTGGGCAGGGAAGTGAGCGATATGGTCAGCCAATAAAGAACTCAGTGGGAACATGTCAAAGTGGTGTGGGTCCTTGTTCAAGTATCCAAACAAGCAGTTGTAACTCAATTGCAGGAGAAGATGACATTGAAGAAGGCCAAGTTTTTCTTACCAAGGACGAACTATGTCGGCATCTTGCGATAGTATGTATGTTGAAAAATAGGCAACACATGGTGAAAAAGTCGGACAAAGTTAGATTTGTGGTGGGGTGCTTGGATGTGAATAGGCAACACGTGGTGAAAAATAATGTGGGCAGGACAGTGGGCAGGGAGGTGGGTATGATTTTTATTGAGAACATATAGTATGTGGGCAGACAAGTGGGCAGGAGCGTGGGCAGGATTTTTATTGAGAACTGATAGTATATGTGGGCAGACAAGTGGGCAGGAGTGTGGGCAGGGAGGTGGGCTTTTTTTTAACATTGATTTGAGTGTATTTATAGAATAATATTTGTATAAAAAGATTGATTATCTTATCCATATCTCCGGGAAGTAAAGTATTGAAAACCAATTTTGACAATGTGTCAAATAATACCACAGCTTGGCTTATTGTCCAGCGTAGAATATGTGGCACTCTATTCTTATTTTTTTGAACGGTTTTCGCACATATTTTGGCGACATCTGGGATAGCCTCATATAACCAAACTTGAAGAGCAGGGTGGAAGCCGTATATATCAATATGCTCAAACAGATGGTTCGGCTTTTGCATCTTTCTTTCACGGTAGCCCTTAAATCTTACTTTCATACAAGTACGGGTCTCCTTCACCAAAAACTCAAAGGCTACCCAACCCCAGGGATATGAATTGAAAGCATCTAAATCCTCAACTAAGTGGATATATTCACTAATAATTTTTTTGCTTTTCTGATCTCTAATGAGTAGAGCACTGTAGAGAAAATACAATAAGGCCAACTTCAAAGTAACATCCCCGTCACCTTTTAACCTTTATGAACAACTAACCAAAGCGTCTTCCACATCTGATAGACACAATGGTTCAATCCTTCTAAAAAAATTATCAAAAATAGTGGAAGTAGAAGGAATAATTGACTTAGGACCAAAAGAAAGTCCTGTAATCAACGAGAACTCGTTTACTCCAAACTCAACCTCTTTGTTGTTGATATGGAATATTATCTTATCGGCTGACTTGGATGTATCTTGCCTAAAAAGCAAATGTAGGTAAAGTTGGCCTTGGAACTTAATCTTTGCCACATCCAAAAAATGACCAAAACATAATTTTTTGAATCTATTGATGTTGTGATCACTGAGACACTCTCTAATTTTTTCCAATGTACTGGTCAAATTGCAACGAGCACTTAGCTTTGCTGGGAACTGATCATTCTCGTGGGGAACAAGTGTCATTTTATCAACCTAAAAACAAAATATAGATTTGTTAGTAATTGTAATAAGAAAATAAGAAATGAGAGTAAATTATGAAGTGGGCATACAAGTGGGCAAACATGTGTGCTAATTAGAAACTAACATGAAAGTAAATTATGAAGTGTGCATACATGTAACAGAAGTGAGTATAACTGTGGGCAAACATGTGGGCAAATTAGAAAATCACACATGAATAAATTATGAAGTAGGCATACATGTGGGCAAACATGTGGGATAATTAGAAAATAACACATGAATAAATTATGAAGTAGGCATGCATGTGGGGAACCATGTGGACACGCATATATACATGAATTTAAACAAGGTATGTGGGCAGAAATGTGGGCAGACATGTGGGATAGGTTAAAATGAACCATGGGAACACAAAGCACACAAAAATTCAGATAAATTCAGATACAACTAAACCATAATAAGAAACTCCCGGATTATATAATATTTCTCTCATATAACATCAAAGCTCTTTGCTAATTACATAAACATTAGATAATTTGCTCTTGATATGCCAAATAACCATGGGAACACATGCACCATATTCCAGTTTACCAAATCATTTAAATATTGTGTGCTATCTAAAACTCTTATCATCATCCTATCCCAAACCTAGTTTTTATAATCTTGTACAAAATTACATCAAAAAAACCAAACAAAATTCAATATTCAACATGAAAAAACCAAAACCCTAGTTTTAACACACCCACTTTACAAAAACTACACACAATCACTATACACACACACACACACACTAAACATACATTATGGAGGAAAATAAAAATACCTTTTTGAAAGAAGAACTTTGGAGCTCGTAGACGAACCGAGGTGCTCGAGAAGGGGGCGAATCTTGTACTCGTGGTGGTGTTGGAATAGAAGTCTACAACGGCGGCGGGCGACGGACGACGGGCGGTCTCGTGTGTGGGCGGTGGAAACGTGAATGGCGGTCTTGCTTTGCTTTTGAATGTTTTGAAACCGAAAGACCGTGTCTTTTGGTTTCTCTTCAGCCTTTTCATTTTCTTTTTTTTTTTTTAATAAAAGGGTATTTTGGTCTTTTTGGGATAAGAAAAGGGACAAAAATTTGATTTTAATAATATGGGGGCAAAAATCAAAACTATCTTAGGGAAAGGGGTATTTTATCAAATTTCCCTAGCAATATTATGGTTGAGAATATGTTGCTTGTACTGTGAAACACTTTTTCCCTCCTCCGTTCAATATTAGAAAATCTGTGGAATTGTAATGATACTTTTTTCTTAAATAGTGTTATGAATCTGTGAAATTCTCTAATTTGATTATTTTACTATTAAAACATGCGACTAAGGATTAATTTTAAAGGAAAAAAGTGATACTTCATACTTTCCAAGTATTATTTACGGTCTAATTTAAGAGTAGCGTTTTTTTATTCGAAAAATGTTAGTTTGTAAAGTGGTATTGTTTAAAGTAAAAGCTAATACTTTAAAGCAAAAACTGATATGTGTTACCTGCAAAGTAATGTATATAGTTTTGTTTTAGAGTATTACTTTTTAATCGAAATATCTCACTTTTTTTTTTTTGGTAAAGTAAGAATAAATACATGAAAAGTAAATCAACTAATATATAAGAATGTAACAACTATGTGGTGGCAAAGTATCACTTTAGACTCAAAAAATATCAATTTTTTTTTTTAAAAAAATTATCACTTTTACTTTGAAAAATATACTTTTGCAAAGTATTTTTTTTGGGACGGTGACAGTTTTATAATATTAGGCGGTCATATGTTACCATTTTAGACTCGAAAAGTATTATTTTTCATTAAAAAGTATCACTTTTACTCTGAAAAGTATACGTTTTTAAAGTAACAAAATGAATTATTTACTTGCAAAGTTATATAGGCTTTGTTTAACAGTATCACTAATATAAACCTTAGTAGATCCAAAACGATTCGGGTATGTATAGATGTGTTTTCAAATGCAATTTTTCACTTTCCAACTATTCCAGAAAATGAGTTTATGTTTGTTTAGGAAATTCTCAATAGAAATAGAGTTATTTTCAGTTTTCATTTTTTTATGGAAATATTCTTTTGAAAACACAATCAAACAATTTTTCACTATAATCACGCAAATATATGTGAAAATACACTAAAATCACGCAAATCTATATCAAAAATACATTCAAAAAACTATAACCAAACATATTTTCATTTACAAACAGAAATTCAAACAACAAACCAAATATATTCTCAATTCTCACACGAAAACCAATAAAGTTTGAAAATTTATTTTTCAACATTGAAAAATGGAAATTAATTGGACTTGAAAACACATCCATACATCCCTGAAGTGTTCAAATTTGTTAGGAAATGTGTTTTCAAGAGAGGTATAATACATATATATACCCACTGGATGTGCCTAAAGTGAAAGGGAGGGAAATAAGAAACACAAACCAAAAAGGCAAAAACACATACACATAAGACATAACCGCCCCTCATCGCCCTTGTGCCATAGAACTGGTCAGCTTGTTAATGGAGATCGTATCCGGTTTTGCAGATGAAGATGAAGATGTGGTAGAAAGATGTCTCCTCACTACAAAAGCCGGTTGATTTGGGGCTGGAAGAGGATTGGTTTCACTACCAAGCATTATTACAACATCCGGCATGGAAGGGCGATCATTGGGATCTTCTTGGACGCATAGTAGTCCGACGTTTATGCACTTGATGATCACTTGAGGTTTCTCGCATGATTCCAGCATTATTGCATCAACCAAGTCGAGGGTCTTGTTTTCACTCCAAAGCCTCCATGCCTAAATGAAATTTAGCTTCAGTTATAGACCATGTAGAAACTATATAACCACAACAAAAATAGGGATAACCACAAGTACTACCCTAAGATTTAGTCTGATCACAGAAAACCTCAATTATCTTCCAAAATTACAAATAACCCCTTAACAGAATGTTTGTGTCTTGCAAATTGCAATGAATGGTGATATTTGTAAAATAAATGCAAACTCAAAGGGGTACTATTTGTAATTTTAAAAAAAAATGTTTTTTTTGGTAATTAGGCTAAACCTTAGGGGCAACTTTTACAATTATCTCACAAAAACATTACAAACAATTTGAAAAATGATAATACTCACATATCCTAAGAGATTTAAGACTTCTCGAGGATGATAAAATCCAGTGTTCGTCTTGCCACTGATAATCTCAAGCATGACAACTCCAAAACTGAATACATCAGACTTGATTGAGAATTTCCCATCCAATGCATATTCCGGAGACATATAGCCACTGAACCAATATTATTCCAATATAAGATCTTTTTTTAAGTATTATGTCCAATTCAAAAAACAACTACGAGTCTACGATGGACTTACTAGGTTCCCACAACTTTGTTTGTACTTGTCTCTGTTCCTTTGCCTTCAATAATCCTTGCCAAGCCAAAATCTGATATCTTAGGATTCATCTCTTTGCCTTGATAATCCTTTGCTGATAAAAATACAAATAAATATTAACTAAAAAAATTGAAAAATTTTACCTAGTATTTTTTTTTAAAAAAAAGGGGGCCGGGCTGGCCCCTGAACTTAGGATGAATGATCCTCAAAATCTGATATCTTAGGATTCATCTCTTCGTCTAAAAGAATGTTGCTTGTTTTCAGGTCTCGATGAATGATCCTCAGCCTTGAATCTTGGTGAAGATACAGAAGCCCTCGAGCTATCCCCAAGATGATGTCGAACCGTTTCCTCCAGTCTAATAATAAGCAGTTATTTTGATCTAGCAAAGAATGTCATCATGAAAAGAGATCTTTATGTATAATCAAGTCAAAAATTCTTAAAAAAGGTTAATTACAATAAATACCATGGAAGTTTAATCTAATTACAAAACCGGCAACCCCCCAGCTATCTTCCAAAAGTACAAATAACCTTTGATATTTGTTAAGAAAATGCAAACTTCAAGGGTGTGTTTGTAAATTTGAAATATAGCAAATATTTTCCCGATGGACTAACCAAATAGGATAGCATCTAAGCTTCTGTTTGGCATGTATTCGTACAACAAGATCTTCTCGTTGTCATTAATGCAGTACCCCAGAAGTCTAACAAGGTTTCGATGTTGAAGTTTGGCAATTAAGGTAACTTCATTGAGAAATTCATCGTTGCCTTGACTAGAGCAACTCGACAACCTCTTCACTGCAATTTCATGTCCTCCTGGAAATGTTCCCTGCGAACATCATTTCAAAGCATTATCAAGTTAGAACGTAAAGTCTACATGAAAATACACACTAATATAAAAAACAAGAAGGGAAAATGTCGTTACCTACCTTATAAACAGGCCCAAAACCACCTCGTCCAAGCTTATTAGCATCTGAGAAGTTGTCTGTAGCAGATAAAATGTTGTCCAACTTGTAGAACGAAACATCAATATTGCCCTTGTCATTATCATATTCATGCATCAAGTTATTTGGTTGTCCTCCACTTTCGTCTCGGTTTCCTGGAAAAACAAAAGAGAAATGGTGACTTTATTGAAATCATTAAATTGACTGAACTGAAGCAAAAAGCAAATTAATTTCAATATACTTACCAGGTTCTTCAGCCATCCTCCTTCGTCGATATAAAATGTAGCTAGAGCACAACACTAGTGCAACTCCAGCAACTAAGACGGCGAAAACAATTACATATCGTGTTTGCAACTTTTTCTTAGATCTCTCTGAGGCATTCCCTCCCAAGTTTGTCTCTGCTGGAGCAGGGACAACAAACATTTAAATTAAGGGATAATTACAAAAACCATCCCTGAGGTTAACGGTAATTACAAAAAATAAACGAGAGACGTTTCAAAATTACAAAAAACCCTATTGAGGTAACGCATACCTTCAGCACAACTCGCAATTGTGTCATTCCATTGATAGCTTTTATTACAGTAGCATCTTTTATGTCCATTGTCTTTGTAATGGCAATCTGAATTAGGCAAGTTTTTACAGTCGGTCGATGAATCACAAGTAGGCTCTAATGGAGGTTTCCAACTTATCTCTATTTGAATTCCATCTAGAGTCTCAGCCTCAGAACTAGAATTTCTATAATCACCATTGTTGTAGCACCAGTTAGTCACAGTAAATGGCAATGACTGGTTCAGCTTCAAAATTTGGCTAGAATTACAAGTATCAGCATTTCCAGAGTCTACTAAAATAACAAAACGACGTTTCTCTTTATAAATGCCAACCACTGCGTAACTGCCACTCAATGCTAGGAAGCTGATTTCACCTGTGGAGTTATTACAGTTGAAACTATAGTACAAAGGATCACCACATGTGGGCCCGGTGCTCAGAGGATAGGGTATCGAGTTGGTGACACAAGGTCCACAGATTCGTGATGTGGAATTTCCTGTAAAATAACAAAATATTGCGCTTATTATTAACATAAGCTTCAAGTTCAAAGCAGATAAATAGGTCAATCATAAATGTAGTGAAAGTGATTCGATAGTACAGGAAGAAAAGTCTTCAAACCTCAAGCCCTTAAGGCTTCATTTGAATTAATAGATATGAATTCAAATCCTTAATAACAAATCAAACTCTTTTTGGTGATCTCATAAATAAAAGGATTTTAAATCCTTGAGCCCCTATTTTAAGCTATTTTTGAATCATTGTGGTGGATTTCAAATCCATCTAAAAAATGGAGTCATTTTAAATTCTTCCTCCGAATCCTCTACTCAAATTCAAATCATTCGATCAAAAATGCAACCTTAGTAACATCAAAGACCCTTTCTTGGATAAATGAAGTGAGATTAAAATTTTAGTAATTAAAGAAACAATATGACAATGGTCAAACTCGTGTGACATTATTATACCTAAGGGATAATAACAGCAACAATACTTAAGGTTTAGGTTAAATTCGACAAAAGAAAAAAAAAAAAAAAGTCCAGTTATCTTTACATTTGTATTCGTTTTTGAAATTCAGTGTACTCAGACAATGTATCACTTTTTACACCAAAAGTATCACATTTTATACTAAAAATATCATCTTTTACCCTAAAAGTGCAATCCACCGCACTGTGCGACTGTCTAATGAGACACCTACTCATAGAAACATATGTTAAGGCGTATTTGCAATTTTATAAGATGACTTAATTTTTATTTATTTTTTAATCAGGTTAAAACTCAAAGGTTACTAGGCCTAATACAAGCTTTTTCCTATCATCAGTAGAAACATACAAGGACACTGGAGCTTATTCTACAGAAAACAATAGAAACGTAAATGACATTTGAAACGCTGCTAGCAATTATTTTAAGAGACATTCTCATAATAGTACTTGACAACATATATAGAAACTGGCTAAACTATTGCAAATTTTTTTTCCTGAAGCCGTCGGGGTTGGCAATAATAAAAGTCTTGCAAAATTACAATTTGCAAAAAAGTCTCATAACTGTAAAAAAAAATCTCGATTTCAGATCTTTAGTCGTCAAAAGTTGGAAAATTTGTCGGAACAAACGTGTCCACATTTCCGGTCAGACTCGCTTATGTGAGTGAACATCCTCCAAATGAGTTTTTTTTTCTTGAGTTTTTGTCGTAATCAAAATACTAACTCACTTAAACTTTGACCGAAAATGTGGACACGTGGATATTTCTAGCAAAATTTTCAACATTCGGCTACCAAAGTACTGAAAACGAGAGTTTATTGAAAGTTACCGGAACTTTATTCTGCAAATCATTATTTCTGCAGGACTACTATTATTTGACAATCCCTACAACAACAAAACTAGAATTGCAATTTATCTGTGGAAATTTGAACATTAATGAAATACGAAGGAATCACCTATAGCCGAAGAGGGTACACGCACAGAAAGGCGGAGTCTAACATCCGCGTATCCCTGACGAAGATTCGCAAGATCAGACGTCCAAATCCAACACTTGGCAGCAGCATTACCAGTTTCCCTGTCACCAGTATTAACTCCTGTATAAGAATATGCCTCACATTTGCAATTACTCAAACACTCCGCTTTGCAGTCTGCCTCTTTTTCAGCCCGATTAAATTGTGTGGCTCGGCCCACTACGTTCATCAATGATACATTCAAAAAAACATCTTTCTGGTCAGTGCTCTGATGAGCATTGCATATTTTCGATGACTCCCTTTCGCAACCGTCTGAAGCTGGCCTAAATCCAGGCAGACACTGGCAGATTCGCTCGTTTTTCACGTTACAAGTCGCAAATTTCCCACACGCGTCGTACACGCTGCACCGATTTTCAGGTTCCGACCATAATAAGGACCAATTTCCACGACTGAAATAATAGTATTGGATATGTCCCGAAGAATTCATCAAAAGCCTCGAGTTATTGTAATCCCAAACCCGTGTATAATTAGGAAAAGGTATAAATCTATTGCTGGATCCGTTCCCAAGTGGTTGATGACTTTTCTGATCCAATCCCTTGTCGGAATCTAACATTTGGGCTACAACATAAGGTAAGTCATTATTATACATCGAAAGCGTACCAGGCTCACCACTTTTCCAGTGAACCGTTGATCTGTTCTGTATGGTGTATACACCTTGATCAGCCTGGAAAGTAAAATTTCCAGTGCCAGGGTCACTTGGGCCAATCCACGAAGTCAACTTTATATTATCTTTCATTTTCATACCAGGGAGAAATGTGTCGGTTGGAATTTCAAAGCTTTGCCAAACATCCCTATTTTTGCCATCAAAAAGTATCAAGTTCCCGGAATCCAGTAACTGCAGTGTCCTGTTGAAAGTCCTAGACTTTTCAAGACTTGTAATTGGGAAAATTGTTCCATTATTATTACACCATACCTTAATATTCCCATCCACATCAAGACCAAAGACTCCACAAGAATCAGACAATGGCTTATCCCTGTTGGCAACCCACACAACGGTTCTTGGACTGGAATTGTAATACCATATGCCTACATATCTGTTGTTGTTTTTCTGATTATTACCTTCAGGCGTGAAAAAACCAAGTTGGAATCTTTTTCCAGCTGATACGAGAGTGTCACCACTCCCATTTAATGGATTTCTCACATTAATGCTGTTTCGGGCCTCACATTCCAGACTACAAATGAAATTTTTATTATAGTGATGAAGAAGAACAATAAGATGGAAGGAGAATGCATCAATACATATGATATGGGCTATGGCTCATCAGCTTCCAGATACTAATGATAATGTGCCAATTACCAAGTCTTCCCATGAAGCGAGTCGATGCATTTATTATTGGCAAATAACTTTTTTTTCTGAGACAAAGTGAGTTGACAAGACAACGATGGATCATTTTTTATAGTAGCCACTAACCATTTTATTATTGTGGCTGACTTTTTGTAATCAATCCCCGCATTGGACAAGTTCAAATCCTCTATTCATTAAATATTTTATCTTTCTATTTTAACCATATCAATACATGTCCGGAGAATTTTCATTGTGAACCAAATTAATTGGATTTATTGTGAACCAAATTACTGATGATTAAATGATACATAAAACAATAGAACTTTCATTTGCATAGCAGCAAAATATCAATTAATTTTCTGAAGGGAAAAGATATAACAATGAGGAAGAAATTTGTTTTGGTGGCGCATTCCATCGAACAGTTTGTGGGCAAGGTTCAACAAATTGCTCTCACCAATAAATGAACTCAAACCAGATGCATTCGAAAGAAGAAAAAAGGAAAAACATGAGAACCCTACCACCCAAAGCACCTTGAGGCAGAAAATTAGCTCGCTGCAACGGGCCTCGATTGTAATTGACGGCAACCTTGGTGCGGAGGAACACTCCTGAAGCAGAAATGCAGGTCGATGGAGGGAAGCTCTGTGTTGTACCATGGTGGATCGAATGGAGTCCTGTTGAAAAAGAAATGGATAAAAGTGTGAGGGTTGGTATGTTAGAAAATGGGCATTACTTAGTTCATTTTTATTCGCATGTTTGATATGCTTTAGAATATTTATTTCGGCTGTCAAAAAAAAAAAAAGAATATTTATTTCGGAATTCCTATTCTTAAGAGTAAGAGAATTTCCCTCAAAAAAAAAAAAAAAGAGTAAGAGAATTGTTATTTCTCTCTCCTCCATCGATTTAGCTATTTTTTTTTTGACTATAATGGGGGACTTTGGAGAAGGGATATACGCACTCGTATGAGATCAAACCCGAATCATTCACCCTTTACAACACACGTCTCAACCACTAGAGCATAAGGTTGATCCCCCACAAGATTGATCCCTTCGATTTAGCTATTCTTAATCATCACGAATGACTCAAAATTATATTTTTATTGAAATTATCTTTCTATAAAACACTAAATAATTGGATATAATCTATATTCCGAAAAGTAGTGTTACAAATAAAGAAATTATTTATATTTTTTTCTTGAAGAAAAAACATTAAAATTTTATTATTTCAAAGAAACTGAAAGATACAGGGTTCGAACCCTGGTCAACACTCTTACGAAGGGTTAACGATACCACTTGAGCTACAAGTTTGTGGTAAATTTTATTAATTACTCAAATCATCCAAGATATGGTTCAAGATACAAAAGGGTGGAGTACTCCACACTGATGGACTAACAAAAGAAAAAGCTTCCTTTGCTAGTTCAAGAGCAACCATATTGCCGTTTCTACAAACAAAAATTACCGAAAAGGCAAGTTCACTTTGTAATAAATTCTGACATTCTTTCAAAATATTGTCATATTCCGAAATCCCATTCTCCGAACTAGCTAGTCCGTCCACTATGTACTTTGCATCTGTCTCGAGAATTAGATGTTGAAACCCCAAGTTTTTTGTCCATGATAAAGTTTCTCTAATCCCAATTGCTTCAGCCTCAAGAACTTGGTATAGCCCCGAAAATAAAAATGTTCGAGCGACAACAAATCCCCCCTTATCATCCCTTACCACCATTGAAATACGTATTGAAGTTTCAGTCCTTGACAAAGATGCATCAACATTGCATTTAAAATAGGGGAACTCAAGTGTCTTCCATCTAACCTGCTGCTGAGAAGTACCATCATTCCTATCGTCCACCTAATCAACAGAATTAGCAGCACACCAACTCGATAGAACAGATAATGTTATTCTCACAACACCAACTGCAACATTATGTTTCTTGTTCCATATTTCATCATTTATTTTCTTCCATAGGCCCCATAATATCATGAAAGACTTAGATACAATCCACACATCCGGATGGTTGAGCACATTCTCCACAAAATCATTCATAGATTCAGCTGCTCCACTCCATGCATCAATCATCTCCTTCAAGCCTGCCTTCTCCCAGCATTCTCGACTGAACCTATACTCAAGAAATATATGCCACCCTGTTTCGTAGTCCACATGACACAGGGCACAATTACAATCCACCACAACATGTCTCCTTGATAGATTACTACGACTAGGAAGGTTATCCGTACATACCCTCCAAATAAAAAGCTTCACCTTTGGAGGGATCTTTAATTTCCATAAACTTCTCCACATACCAGAAGAGTCTCCTCTAACTTGGTTACCTTCGTTCAATGCAATTCTATATCCACTCTTAACCAAGTATTGACCATTTTCGAAAAATGTCATACCCTTTTGTCCTTATTAGCAAGATTGTTTAGTGGAATTCGTACAATTTGTTGTATATCCCTCTCATTAAAAATCTCCTCAACAAGCTCGATATCCCATTGTCGAAGGTATGGAATCAATAAATCATTTACTCGAAGGTCTCAAAATTCTGGTCGAACAGGGGTTAAAATAAAAGAAATTTGAATCATCCGTTATCCATGGTTCCCCCCAAACTTTAATCCGAGAACCATCTCCAATCCTCCATCTCACCCTTTTATTAAGCACCACTTCGGAACTCCAGACACTTCTCCAAATAAAACTAGGAAAAGAACCTAGTTTTGAATCAAGAAAATCCCCATTTGGAAAATAATTGGCTTTGAAAATTTCTATCAATATTCAATAGTTAAATCAAAATTTGGATATAGAATTCTTTTGTTGATTTCTTTATTTTGTTATAATATATATATATATAATATGATTGATATCGTAGATATAAATGTGTGTGTATATATATATTATTTAACGCACATTAAAATAAACTTATATCAATTTATGCATAACATATTTAATAAAATTTATTAAAAAAAATCTTGTTTAAGAGTAATTTGATATTTAAAATTAATTTTCTCAAATTATGATTATTTATTTATAATTATCAATCAAAATATTTAAATCAAGTAAAAAAATCGTCATCCATCCAACTTTCCATTTCTTATACATATCACTCATAGAAATAGTGTTGTTACATCATTCATTTCATGTTGTTATTTCATTCCTAAATTTATTTCATTTCCACCTAATACAATTCATTCATACCAATCATATCATAATACTGTTATAATCAATTCATATTAACCGGCAACTCAGCAATGTTTCGTCCATAATCCATGTGTTTCTTAAATTTAATGTCAAGCAAACAAAACAAGTAAATTTTACATGCTAATATTGTTATAGGCTTATAGGCTTATAGCAGACCACTGTACTAAATATTTGAATTTTTCCAACTTAAAAAATATAGTTCAAAATTAAAAGGAAAAAAAGACTAAATTTATAGGCCAATTTACATGACTAAAAAAATAATTCTCCCTTTTTTAAATATTAGATTGTAAGTTGAACGAAATTACTAAGGTGGTGATTGGATTAAAAAAAAATTATTTTCGTTCCGTTAGAGAAAAAATTTACCATAAAATGTGAAGATGCGATTGCTTATGATTTTTTTTATTTTTGTTCCGTTGAAGAATTTTTATTTACCAAAAATGTGAATGTTTAAGAAAATTTTCATAATATACAGTATTCACTCACTTTTATTTTTTTTCTCTCATCAATCACTTCTACTCATTTTCCAGAAAAACTCATCTAATCACCAATCATTTTTATCCATTTTCATTTTTCCCATAATCAATACTATTCATTCACTCACATCTTTTTAACTACCAATTATTATTCTACTATTTCTATATCAAATCAACTTTCATTGTTACTTTTTCATCTCATATCCAATAAGACTCTCACGATTCATCTTTTTCCTTTTCAATTTTGTTTACTATTATTCTCTAGTAAAAAAAAATAAAACGAATTGCACCTTGATTGCCTAAAACAATTTCAGAAAATATAATATTCACTCACTCCATTTTCTCTCACCAATCACTGATAAGGGTCTTTTTATGCATGTTTTATGTGTATATTTGAGTAGAATTCGAGTTATTTTATTGTTAGTTTTGTAAATTTTTGATTGTACATAGTTCATATTACTCCGAGGTGATTTTATTGATGTAGATTGACCATTCGGGGCTAATTTTGGTGAATTTCGGACCATGGATTCATGTCAAAACATACCGGGAGTTTAAGGATGCAAATCGAAATTCCAAGCCAAACGCGTCATTTCGGGGCCTTTTGGTCCAACACGGGCAGGGGTTTCTATTTCCGCCGGAGCCAAAAACTCGAAATTTTTGCACAAAAAACAGCCCTCCAACACGGCCTGGCCGTGTTCCCCAACACGGCCGTGTTCGGGAACACGGCCTGGCCGTGTTGGGAAGCACGGCCATGTCGATCGAGTTCTGCACAATTAAACAAGACGTTCTGGCCGTGTCGGGCGACATGGCCGTGTCCGGGACCTCTTTTTGCAACTTTTCTATACGGAATTTAGGGGAAACTCACCAACCAATCCCTTTTGGCCACTTTTGTACACCTTTAACACCCTATTTTGCTGAAACATGTCTCCATGTTCCCTCCCTCATCACTTGAATACAAGAATTCACCAACCAACAATAAAAGTGAGGGTGATTGTTTAACAAAAGAGAGTACTATCAATGTATTGGTGTACAAAAATGTTGCCTATAAAAGCCAAGGGTTGAAGTTGGGAGAGGCATTCATTAGATACTCAGGAAATATTCATTGTATTCATTTCATTAAGTAGAATTGGGATCAAGGCGTCTTGGAGGAGAAAGCTTGGGGCAATATTGGAGAAGAAGGCTTGGAGCAACATCATCAATCAAGAAAGAAGTCAATTGAGATTTTGAGAAAGATAAGTACACCATGTCTACAATACTTACATCTTCTTGTGTAATTTATTCTTTGGTCAAAATCATGTGTAGCTAAACTCCTAGTGTTTGAATGTAATGAACTCTAGAATGGATTTGTGATTAAGGTGTGTATGTTTTTATTAAAATCTTCATATTTTGTGTGATTCACTTATATTATGCTTCGTTCATTCGAATTGATATATGCGCAATATTGATTTGAAGTTTATTTTTCATCCGGGAAATCGAGAGATTCATGGTGAAATAGAACATATATAAGTGAAAAGAGTTGCATGCAATCCTAGATATAGACGACATAAATCTTCTGGATTATGGTCAAACATAATATGGGAATTCACAAATCGTTATAATGTTGTCTTGTGGGTTTTAACTAGAAAGAGATTTCAGTTAATCAACTTGAGATTAGAAGTTTTTCGCCTTGAGAAAGGGTTTAACTTAAATTGGGAATTTCTACGGTCCACAAGACATGAGATTTTATTAAAAGATGTTGGTTTTTTGCTTAAGGGCTTACGGTTGTATTTTTAACTTGTCAAATCACAAAAACATTCTAGAGGGATTTACATTCAAACACATTTCTATCTCTTGATTTCTTATTTTACAAATCTTCCTTCATTTTTACAATTATAATTTGTTTTCCTTTTTCATCAAACAAAAACTCTGAAAATTGTTAGATTAAATAACAAAAAGACGGTAATTATTAGTACTTACAATCCTCGTGGGAATGACACTCGGTACTCAATAATCTATACTATAAAACGATAGGTGCACTTGCCTACGATTTTAAAGGTAGCTTTTGAGCCATCAATCGCATTTATAAATTTTTCTAAAAAACAACAAATCATTATTACATATTTTTATACAAATTTTACTATTCACCCATTCACATATTTCTAAGTATCAATCATATTCAATCATTTATTTTACTATTTCTATATAATATCAATTTTCATCATTACATTTTTATTTTATATCCATTCATATTATCAAAATTCATTCTTTTTTTCCTCGACAAATTTTTTATCACTATTTCCTAACGGAAAAAAATATTTATTTAGCGAAATATGTGAAGCCCCCGATTTTTCCGAGTGTGTAATTGATCCTTTTATCCTCTATGTATTTTATCGACTATTTTACCGCGTCACTTTGACGGGTAAATATTAATAATAAATATATTTTTGCGTTTAATTTCATTTTTATTTATTACTTGTGATCATAATCATTTAATAATTATATTTCACATTAATGATCACTTGATTGATCATTATTACTATTTGTGTATTTATTAGTCACCTTAGAATTTTAAGTGATCATGAGACTTATAAGTGATCAAGGAAATCACTATTTAATTGGGAGATTGATATTATTCATCTATTATCATCAATTTTGGGACAAAATAAAAATACCCTAAATACCTATAATGGACGTCAATAGTGAAATTTTTGGTGTAGAAATATCTTCCAACTCTTGTACACATACACCTTATGTTATTCATCTTGTGTATAATTACACCATTAATTCAAACATTATACACATTATCTTATACATCAATTTTTAATTATATTTTTCCCTAACTTATTTTATTCTTACAAACATTCCCCTCTTTTTCCCCAACACCCCATTCTTGCCCATACTTTGACTACCCCATTTGTCTTCATGCAAGAGACAATTTACAAGCTTGAGAAAAAAATAATCCTCTCTCCTCTCCCTCACATTGTGGACGGCCATTAGGCCAAATTTTACAAAAAAATTGTCAAAAATTTCATCCAACACATTAATCACTCAAGCTAAATCCTCTTCCTTCTCTCTAAACATTCTCCTCCCTCTCTCTACAATTTCCTTCACATCTTCAAACATTCTTCTTCATATCTTCAAGAAAACATTCTTCATATCTTCAAGAACACATTCTTCATATCTTCAAACATTCTTCATATCTTCAAGAACACATTCTTCATATCTTCAAGAACACCTTCTTCATATCTTCAAACACTTCCTCTTTCTTCAAGAACACAAAGAATTCTTCCTACTTCTTCATAAAATTCGAACACCCCTCTCTCACAAGGTAAGAAATTTTGTTCTTCAATCCAACCTGATATCCTATAGCTCATCACCTTCTCTTCTTAACTTAAGTTCAATTTTGGTTTTTGGAGGTACACATAGAAGACTACATAAGGACATGCAAGCTTTGTGGTCATCTTAGAAGGACCTTGAAGATAAATTGTTGGAGAATTGGACTATAAGGTAAGATTTGGACACTAGTGCCCTTTTCCTTCCTTCTTCCTATTTTCTTCAAATTTTAACACCCCTTTTTCATTTTTGAGAAATAGGGGCTGACCTTAAGTGGTTTTTGAGGGTGAGCAAAAATTCCAACTTTGAAGCTTCTACTAGTTCCATTTCATCTACTACACAAGGTAAGTGTAGTATTTCCAATTTTCTTCACCTTCTTCTTTTTCTCCTTAATTTTTAACTCATTTTTCTAACTCTTAATTTTTGATATTTCTTGACTTAGGGATGTCCTAAGTGAGTTTCAATCAAGTTGTGAAATTTATCCTTTTATTTCGTAACTATCCAATTTTAAGGTGGGTGGAAAAATATTTCCAACTTCTAGTTGTTTTTACTTAAATGCATGTAGTCTTTTGATCTTGAGCACTTGAGATAGATATATATATATATATATTATGTATTGCATGTTAATTTTCTTGTATCAAGTTGTGAAAATTCTCAAGTGTTGCTAAAAAATGCTATTTATTGAAATTTAGGTGCATGCATGTACAATTTATTGTTGTATTTGATTAATTCTTGTATGAAATGGACATGCATGTGTGTGACCCTTAAAATACATGTTTTGTATTACTTATAACCTGGACAAGTCGAGCATAATTGATCAAATTTTAATTTTTGGACTTAAAATGCAAAAATAAAAAGTTGGTGGACTTAATTGCAAGAAAATAAAACTTAAGGGACCCCTCTATAATTTTCGAATTTTGGGACTGTACTCAGGTTCAAAAATGGTGTTTGGACATTTTAACAAAGTTTTAAGAGTTTTTAGATAAATAAAATCAACCTTTAAAAGCCCAAGGACTAGATTGTAAAATTTTAGAAGTTTAAGGGCTACATTGTAAATTTCAAAACTGTACCAGACCCTATTTTTAAAATTTGAAATTTTAACTCTTAAGGGACTGAAAATAACATATTTTAAGTGTATTCCAAAAATCCAAGTGTTTAGAGCTTGGAAAGTAATTTTATAAAAATTGAGGTACCAAATTGTAAAAGATTAAACTTGAGGACCCAAATGAAATTTCCAGGACTTATACAGTCCATGTACCTGGAAATACTAATTTAACTATAACTTAATGATATTTTGGACCCAAGGTTCAAATTTCATAACAATTGGACCCCTAAAAGCCTTAAAGATAATTATTTTAAAATGGGACAAAAATGAGATTTTCAAAAGTGAAGGGACCTATACTTATTTCTTTTTAAAATTGTTTTTGTCCCAATATCCCACGGACCTTAGTGACATTTTCCAACTGGAATCACATTAAAAGCCCTTCCGGTTTGTGAGTTCCAATTATTTTAAACTTAGGGCCCGAAATGATAATTTTAACAAATTTGGGGCCAATGTGAGAATTTTATAAAAACTCGACCTCAAACTTTAAAAACCTGAATCTATGAACAATTTAGAGAATTTAGGAACTAACCTCATAATATTTCAAGGTCGGGACATTTATTTATTCAATTTTTAACCCCAAAAGTATTGGTTTTTACAAAACGGGGTTAATTGTAAATTTTCTTTTTAACAAGGACCTAACTCAAATTATTTTTCTTTTAATGAAATAGCCCTGGACCCTCTGACTTTAATAATTAATTAAAATATTTTATTTTCTAAAAATATCCTTGACTTATCGGATCGTCTTGACCGATTAATACCCGATCGCGGGGCGACTTCCTTGTCTTGCGATTTCGAATCTATAACGGCACTTATGTTCCACCTAATCTTTCAAGATATCGAAGATTGCTTATCCTCCAGATAATTATCTTCATCCAAATAACTCCACCAACGCCATAATTGCCACTCGCAATTTTCGAAAATTTTCTTGAACTGCTTCCCTGAATCAATAATACTCGACTGCCTGGTTGACTACCTGAACTTGTATTTACTTTCCTGTCTGAGTAAACTTGGAGTAAACTTGGATCGTCGCCGAGCTCACAAATCGGAATGGATACGTCGGGGGATGGAACCGACAAGCGGCTAGCTAGCTCCTTGTGGATTTTATTCCACTCTCTGGCCCCATCGTCCTAATCCCGCAACTGAGGGACGGAGTTTGTCCAAGGGAAGAGGGGCGTAGTACTTGAGGTATAATCATGATTATGACAACTCATCTCCTCCTGTTTTCTAACCTTTAGATGAGGACTATGTTGAAGATGTCGAACCGGCCACAGACTGATTACCCTCGCCCCGCCTGTCGAACTTGCATCATTTTTCTGATGATTGTACTTATTTCATGTATTTCTGCTGATGTTGGACTCCCATTTATCCTGCTACTCTTTTCTCTCTTTGACTGTAATTTAAGGGCATAGGACCCTTTGACATTTAAGATTGGGATATTGTGTACTTTACATTTTAGTTTTGGCCTGTAAACTTATTCAGATAATTATGTCGGATGTATTTGGATGTTGTTGGACCTTAAGATGTAATTCGTACTTATGTTTATTTTATTTCCGTTGCTTTAGACTCTATTTCATTTGGGATTGTTGTATCATTTGTCTAGACTGTTGGGTTTATTTCTGTTTAAGTGGTTGATTGTCGTCGCGTTCTGTCTGGGGCGTGACAAAATATATCAAATCACACCCTAAATCATTGAATTTGTTATGCATCCTTATAGAGCAAGGAGGTTTCCAAACAATTTCAAAATGAGATGCCTCGGTATTAATTTGTGTTTTCAGTTTTTTTGTTTGATGAGCAAGAACCAAGATTCTTCAAAATGATATTTTTCTGTAATATATACATGTAGGGATAATTACAAAAATACTCCTGAGATTTGGGTTAATTACAAAGAAACTCAGACATGTTTTAAAATTACACCCTTCATGTTTCGTTTTATCTTAAATTTAAGGGGGGTAACTATAATATTTTTGTAAATATCAGGATTTTCTTTGAAATATTTTCAAAAATCATCGGGAAATATGTAAGACGGAATCCAACCTCGATGGGGTTTTTGTAATTTTCAAAAAACCTTGGTTTTTTTGTAATTAGCCCAAACCTTAGGAGTATTTTTGTAATTATTCCTATACATGTATGTAAATATACACAAGTAAGTATCACTTTTCAGGCCTCATTTGGATTAACAGATTAGGAAAGTGTTTTAACATATTAATTGATTGTTAATTGTTTATGCTGAACTTATAAAGTTCTTAAAAACATCTTATTGAAAGTTTTAGAAATTCCTTAAAATATTTGGAAAAACTTACCTAAAGATCTTATAAGATCTCAAAATGTCATGTAACGAGTTTACAAGCGGTTTTCCAACAACTTGAGAGATCTCTCAAAATTTTCTTTAAAATATAATCTTATTTTTAACAATCTTATAATTTTGACTACTTTAATTACATAGTTTTCATTATTAACATCTTAAATGGTCCATCACCTTCCAAATACTTGAACACTTGTTTTTAAAATAAGATCTAACATCTTATAAGCTCCAAAAATATCTTATCATGTGTAGGAACTTATTGTTAGCAAAATTTGCAGTATAATTTATATAATCTGGAAAATCAAAAACTGAATTGAAATAAAATTACAGAATTACAACAACTAACTTTGAATAATGGAAATTACATAATAAATTTAAACAGAAATGGCCCGAATCGCGTGTTAAACACACTATCCTTAAAACAGATTCGTCCCCTATTTTGGACGTATGTTTCCTAGGATAGGACGGGAAAACCAGAATACCTTTTACCCGGCGAACTGAAGAGATGCCTGAACTTATCACCTAAAATGCTGGAGGCCAAAAAGAAGTGCAACAATATGCAGAGAAAAATATGAAAGTGCAGACTTCGAGTGTAGTTTAGATTGCTGGAAACTCAGCTATTTATAGAGCTGAAAATATCTGGAATATTAAATCAATTGTTATTACCCAACAATTCAAACCTGTTGTTACACATCAATTAAAATTATTGATGTTACAAACATCAATTTGCAGGTTATAGGAATTAATTCTATGATGTTACAGATTATTTTTTAAAATTCAAAATAAAATATGTTATATTACAAATTTTAAATTCGAAAATTAAAAAAAAATCTACAAAACATAGGCTAAACTATGTGGCTCGATTTCGGTGCGACATTCGTGTCTGCAGGTCGTGCTCGCACACAAGTGCGTGGTTCGGAGCCCGAACCAGACCGTGATTTGCACCCCCTCTGCGGGCACGCATGTAGAGAGAGCCTCTATGCAATATAATCTTACACCTTAATAAAAGGTAGCATTATATACAATAGTTTCAAAAGCCTTTGTTTTCCCATGTGGGACAAACCTTCCTCCACTTAATTTCTCCTTCATCCAAACACCAACTTTGGACAAACAAATATTCTATTTTAATGTTCTCACGGAGTATAACAAGAATCCACTTTTACTTTTGTCGTTAGACAATCGAATTCCCAAGAAAATCGCACCCCAAACGTGCATTTCCTTTACTTTTTCAACAGTCCCTTGCATGAAGAAAATTTTGAGGATACAAAGATTTGGTAGGTTTTGTAATTGTTTCTAATATTTATTTCACATTTTATGAATTTAAAAATAATGGGAAGATCTCTTGTGAGACCGCCTCACGGATCTAAATCCGTGAGACGGATCCTCACATGATCCTCCATTCTCTCTCTCCTGGACCCCCCTCCCTCTCTCCTCTCTCCTCTCACCTATCCATCTATATCTCACATCCCTTCTCATTGGTCCCCACATTCTCTCTCTATTTGACATTCTCTCTCACTGGTCCTCCCATTACTCATGTGAACTAATGACATCCCTCTCTTTCTTCATATCTTACTGTGGTCCCCCTCTCTTTATATCCAAGGTTTTATATACAAAAATCTCACCAAAATACTATACTTTTCACTTAGAATTGTAATATTTTTCATGCAAATAATATCAATTTCATTATTTTAAAAGCAAATACTTTTAGAGTATAATTGATACTTTTGTAATAAAAATTGATACTTTTTTTTAATATAAAATGATGTTTGTTTTAATAAGAAGTGATACTTTTCAAATAATAAATGATACTTTTTTAATAATAAATGATACTTTTTAAATAAGAAATGATATTAAGTGGTATCTTTTTTTGATTAAAAGTGATATTTATTTTAGTAATAAGCGATACTTTTTTAGTAAGAAATTATACTTTTTTTATAAGAAGTGATACTTTGTTTTAATTAAAAAATACTTTTTTAAATAAAAAGTGATATTTTTTATATAAGAAGTGATACTTTTTACATAAAAAATTGATACTTTGTTTTAATAAAAAATGATACTTTTTAATAAAAAAGTAATATTTATTTTATAAGAAGTGGTATTTTTTACATAAAAAAATGATACTTTGTTTTAATCTATGTTTTGTTTTTTAATAAAAAGTGATACTGTTTTGATAAAAAGTGATACTCAAATTAGAGCTGAAAACGGTAGAAAAATAGCGAAGTCGAAGATCACACGTCCCACAACCAGTCACACAAGGCCCACAGGAAGGGCATCAAAAAGCCCATACGCCACCGCAACACCTCTACTAAAGGGATGGACCCCAAGTTTTTGAGGAACCAGAGGTACGCAAGGAAGCATAACAACAAGAGTGAAGAAGGCGCCAGCGAGGAAGAGTAGATTTAATATTTATGTATTTATCCATCTCCTCATCTTCTGAAAATAATGAGCAAGACTTAATTTTTGTATGGGCTAAAAGTAATTTTGTAACTTCCAGTTAAATGGTGTTCTTTGATTTTAATTGGTGTTGGTATTGAATTAAAAAACTGGAGTGGAGTTGTGAAGTTTTATTTTGTCATCTTCTTAGTTCTGCTGCATTTTTCATTATTCTCATTCCTCTCTCTCACGCAGAGAGAGAAGAAGAATGAAAAAAACAGAGAAAAGATAGGGTTTTTGGATAAGAGTTTGACAGAGTGGAAATTGTTGTCAGGCCAATCAACGCAGTCGGGTGGGTATTTGCCACCTTGATAAGCCCGTGGACTTAATGTGAGGATCCGTCTCACGGATTTAGATTTGTGAGACGGTCTCACACAAGTTTTTTGTGAAAATAATTCATGTATCCAATCAGAGACGGACGCATAGTCCCTGGTATGGGGGCACGTGCCCCCACAATTCTTTTTTATTACTATGTATAATTATTATTTATTTTTGTATACATTAATTAGGTTTAGGCACAACAAACAAACCTTGCCCCTCCACTCATCTCGGTAGTGCCGGTTAATTATGTATTATAAATTTTTACTTTTTAATTTTTATACATTAATTAGGTTTAGAAAAGAACAAAAAAACCGTGCACCCCCTCCAATAATATCGGTAACCGCTGAGCACTATCCCTAATAAAAGACCCAAGATTTCAAGAAAAAAAGTACTCAACAAAAAAAAAACAATCCTCTGGAATAAAAATCTAAAACCACCATTAGAATTTCGAAAAGATATTGAGCGGTGCTTCAAAAGAGCATTAGAACACTTTCATTAGTTCTTCCACAAAAGATGGTAGAGACTAAAAAACATGAGGTGTATCCATTAGTCTATTTGCTTATAATATTTGCATTAGTTCTTCCGGTTACAAATGCTACAGTTGTAATACATTTTCAGCAATGAATATCATAAAGAATCGAATACGCAATCGAATGGGAGATCAATGGATGAATGATAATTTGATTGTGTACATTGAGAAAGAAGTTTTTGCTAGTGTTGATAATGAGTCTATTTTGCAAATATTACAGTCTATGAAAACTCGTAGATTTCAATTGTAAATGCTAGATTGCTTAGTAATAAAAAATTTATTTTTGATGTATATTGTGCCCCCCCTGTGCAAAATTTCTGGATTCGTCCCTGTATCCAATAGTTTAGTAGACGTCCTGGACCTAACTCGTACAAATTGTATTAAAACAGACAAGGGCGGAGGGGGGAAAAAAAAAATTACCCTAGAATTTTTTTAAAAATTTTAATTATAATTTGTATGATTTTTGTGTATCGGCCCATTCCGTTTCCGTGTATCGGCCCACCCATTTTTTATTCCTGGCTCTGCCCTTAAAACAGATAATTAATCGGGGTGGGGGCCTGGGGGTAATATTTCAAATGTGACAGCCACCACCTAAATATTTTCAGCGTTGACCAACAAAGTGAAGTCAATCTCTTCAAGGAAAAGCCGAAAGAGGGCCCACTTTAGCAGAATAAGTCAGAATGAGCTTATAAATTCCAAAGACTAGAACAACAAAGCTTACAAATCATTGTCATTTTTTTTTTTATAATTTGGTGCTATTGGATATTAAAATTAGTAAAGACAAAACAAAACATAATACTTTACCAAATTGAATTGGGAACCACCTATGGAACAAATCAAATACTTGTGTGATACCGTCACATATTGAATTTGAACCAACTTACCCACAAGCCAAAAATTTTCGTGAGACCGTCTTATGCCAACTCTCGTAAATGTATAGTGGTTCGAAGTTCTATGCAAGTATAGAACAACCTGAGTTTTTTTTGTTTTTTTGTTTTTGAGAGGAGAACAGCCTGAGTTCGAAAAGTATTATTTTTACTATGAAAAATATTAGTTTGTAAAGTGATATTATCAAAGTAAAAACTAATACTTTAAAGCAAAAACAAATACTTGTTACCTTCAAAGTAATGTATATAGTTTTGTTTTAGAGTATCATTTTTTAATCGAAATATGTCACTTTTTTTTGGTAAAGTAAGAGTATATACATGAAAAGTAAATAGATTAATACATAAGAATGTAACAACTGCAATATCAAAAGTATCACTTTTATAATATTAGGAGACGATACAACATTACTAGGGCGCGGTGGCATTTTTGTAATATTAGAGTGGTGAAATAGTATTTCTAGGGGTGGTGGCATTTTTGTAATATTATGCGATGGCAAAGTATCACTTTAGACTCGAAAAGTAATACTTTTTTTAAAAAAAAAAGTATTACTTTTACTTTGAAAAGTATACTTTTGCAAATAATTTTTTTGGGACGGTGACAGTTTTATAATATTAGGCAGTCGTATGTTATCACATTAGACTCGAAAAATATTACTTTTACTCTGAAAAATATATGTTTTAAAGTATCAAAACTGATTATTTACTTGCTAAGTTATAGAAGCCTTGTTTAACAATATCACTAATATAAGCCTTGATAGATCCAAAAAAGAGGTGTTCAAATTTGCTAGGAAATGTGTTTTCAAGAGAGGTATATATATACCTACTGGATGTGCCTAAAGTGAGAGGGAGGAAAATAAGAAACACAAACCAAAAACACATACACATAAGACATAACCACCCCTCATCGCCCTTGTGCCATAGAAATGGTCAGCTTGTTATTGGAGACCGTATCCGGTTTTGCAGATGAAGATGAAGATGTGGTAGAAAGACGTCTCCTCACTACAAAAGCCGGTTGATTTGGGGCTGGAAGAGGATTGGTTTCGCTACCAAGCATTATTACAACATCCGGCATGGAGGGGCGATCGTTGGGATCTTCTTGGACGCATAGTAGTCCGACGTTTATGCACTTGATCACTTGAGGTTTCTCGCATGATTCCAGCATTGTTGCATCAACCAAGTCGAGGGTCTTGTTTTCACTCCAAAGTCTCCATGCCTAAATGAAATTTAGCTTCAGTTATAGACCATGTAGAAACTATATGACCACAACAAAAATAGGGATAACTGCAAATACTACCCTGAGATTTAGTCTGATCACAAAAAACCTCAGTTATCTTCCAAATTACAAATAACCCCTTAACAGAATGTTTGTGTTTTGCAAAATGCAATGAATGGTGATATTTGTAAAATAAATGCAAATCTCAAAGGGGTACTATTTGTAATTTTAAAAAAATGTTCCTTTTTTTTGTAATTAGGCTAAACCTTAGGGGCAATTTTTACAATTATCTCACAAAAACATTAGAAACAATTAGAAAAATGATAACATTCACATATCCTAAGAGATTTAAGACTTCTTGAGGATGATAAAATCCTGTGTTCTTCTTGCCACTGATAATCTCAAGCATGACAACTCCAAAACTGAATACATCAGACTTGATTGAGAATTTCCCATCCAATGCATATTCCGGAGACATATAGCCACTGAACCAATATTATTCCAATGTAAGATCTTTTTTCAATTATTATGTCCAATTCAAAAAACAAGACCAAAATGTACTGCGATGGACTTACTAGGTTCCCACAACTTTGTTTGTACTTGTCTCTGTTCCTTTGCCTTCAATAATCCTTGCCAAGCCAAAATCTGATATCTTAGGATTCATCTCTTCGTCTAAAAGAATGTTGCTTGTTTTCAGGTCTCGATGAATGATCCTCAACCTTGAATCTTGGTGAAGATACAGAAGCCCTCGAGCTATCCCCAAGATGATGTCGAACCGTTTCTTCCAGTCTAATAATAAGCAGTTATTTTGATCTAGCAAAGAATGTCATCATGAAAAGAGATCTTTATGTATAATCAAGTCGAAGATTCTTAAAAAAGGTGAATCACAATAAATACCATCAAATTTTAATCTAATTACAAAACCGGCAACCCCCCAGCTATCTTTCAAAAGTACAAATACCATTTGATATTTGTTAAGAAAATGCAAACTTCAAGAGTGTGTTTGTAAATTTGAAATATAGCAAGATATTTTGCCGATGGACTAACCAAATAGGATAGCGTCTAAGCTTCTGTTTGGCATGTATTCGTACAACAAGATCTTCTCGTTGTCATTAATGCAGTACCCCAGAAGTCTAACAAGGTTTCGATGTTGAAGTTTGGCAATTAAGGTAACTTCATTGAGAAATTCATAGATGCCTTGACTAGAGAAACTCGACAACCTCTTCACAGCAATTTCACGTCCTCCTGGAAACGTTCCCTGCGGACATCATTTCAAAGCATTATCGAGTTAGAAAGTAAAGTCTACGTGAAAATACAACACTGTTACCAAAAAAAAAAAAAAAGAAGGGAAAATGTAGTTACCTACCTTATAAACAGGCCCAAAACCACCTCGTCCAAGCTTATTAGCATCTGAGAAGTTGTCTGTAGCAGATAAAATGTTGTCCAATTTGTAGAAAGGAACATCAATATTGCCCTTGTCATTATCATATTCATGCATCAAGTTATTTAGTTGTCCTCCACTTTCATCTCGGTTTCCTGGAAAAAAAAAAAGAGAAATGGTGATTTTGTTGAAATCTGTAGAATATAAAACTCTGAATTTCTCTATATTATTGAAGTAGCTGATGCCGGCTTATATAGACAATATAAATCAACCTATTCCTAATCAAAGTAGAAAACCTAGTCTAGTTAAAATAGAAGTCTAGATATTCTAGAACATTAAATCTCCTATAATGAATATATATATATCTATAACAAAATCATTAAATTGACTGAACCGAATAAAAAGCAAATCAATTGCAATATACTTGCCAGGTCCTTCAGCCATCCTCCTTCGCCGATATAAAATGTAGCTAGAGCAGAAAACTAGTGCAACTCCAGCAACTAAGACGGCGAAAACAATTACATATCGTGTTTGCAACTTTTTCTTAGATCTCGCTGAGGCATTCCCTTCCAAGTTTGCCTCTGCTGGAGCAGCGGACGACAAACATTTAAATTAAGGGATAATTGCAAAAACCATTCCTGAGTTTAAGGACGTTTCAAAATTACAAAAAACCCGGTAACACATACCTTGAGCACAACTCGCAATTGTGTCATCCCATTGATAGCTTTTATTACAGTAGCATCTTTTATGTCCATTGCCTTTGTCATGGCAATCTGAATTAGGCAAGTCTTTACAGTCGGTCGATGAATCACAAGTTGGCTCTAATGGAGGTTTCCAACTTATCTCGATTTGATTTCCATCTTGAGTCTCACTCTCAGAACCAGAGTTTCTATAATCAATATCATTGTAGCACCAGTTAGTCACAGTAAATGGCAATGACTGGTTGAGCTTCAAAATTTGGCTAGAATTACAAGTATCAGCACTTCCAGAGTCGACTAAAATAACAAAACTACGTTTATCTTTACGAATGCCAACCAATGGGTAACTGCCACTCAATGCTAGGAAGCTGATTTCACCTGTGGAGTTATTACAGTTGAAACTATAGTACAAAGGATCGCCACAGGTGGGCCCTGTGCTCAGAGGATAGGGTACCAAGTTGGTGACACAAGGCCGACAGATTCGTGATGTGGAATTTCCTGCGAAATAATAAAATATTGTGCGTATTATTAACGATTAGCCTCAAGTTCAAAGTACATACCTCGATCAATCATACATGTAGTGGAAGTGATTCAACAATACATGAAGAAAGTCTTCAAACTACATCCCTTAAGTTTTCATTTGAAAGTAAGGATTTCAAATCTTTAATAGCAAATCCATTGAACTCGTTTAGTAATCTCATAAATCAATGGATTTCAAATCCTTGAGTCCCTATTTCAAGCTATTTTTTAGTGATTATGGTGGACTTCAAATCTATCCAGGGAGTCATTCGAAATCCTTCCTCCAAATACTCTACTCAAATTCAAACCTTCAATCTAAATGTAACCTTGGTAACATCAAAGACCCTTCCTTGGATAAACAAAAAAGAGGCCTTAAAATTTTAGCAATGAAAGAAACAATTTGATAATGGTCAAACTTGTGTGACATATTAGGCCTAAGAGATAATAATAACAACTATCCTTAAGGTTTAGCTTAAATTCAGAAAAAAAAAATCCAGTTATCTTTTAAATTACAAATACTCCACTAAGGTTTGTATTCGTTTTACAAATATCTACGTCCACAAGGTGTAACTAGAAATATATGTTAAGGTGTATTTGCAATTTTAAAAGATGGCTCAAATTTTATTTATTTTTTAATCAGGTTGAACCTCAAAGGTTACTAGGCCTAATTCACAAGCTTTTTCCTATCATCAGCGGAAACATACAAGGACATGCTGAAGCTTAATCTACTGAAAATAATAGAAACGTGATTGACATTTAGAAAGCTGCTAGTAATTGTTTTAAGAGGCATTCTCGTGATAGTATTTGACAACATACATAGAAATTGGCTAAACTATTGCAATTTTTGTCCTATAGCCACAGGGGTTGGCAATTATAATCTTGCAAAAATTACAATTTGCAAAAAGTCTCATAACTATAAAAGAAACTATCAATTTCAGTTCTTAGTAGTCAGAAGTTGGAAAATTTGTCCGAAAAAACAAAATGTCCACATTTCCGGCCAAACCCGCCTATGTGAATGAACATCCTCCAAGTGAGTTTTTCTTTCCACATAAGTGAAATAGTTTCACACATCCGCAGCTTTGGCCGAAAATGTGGACACGTGGATATTTCTAGCAAAATTTTTGACTTACTTCTACCAAAGTACTGAAAACGAGAGTTCATTGAAAGTTACCAGACTTTTTTCTGCAAATCATTATTTCCACAGGACTACTATTAATTGACAATCCCTACCACAACAAAACAAGAATTGCAATTTAGCCGTGGAAATTTGAACCTTAAATGAAATATGAAGGAAAATTACATCACCTAAAGTCGAAGAGGGTACACGTACAGAAAGGCAGAGTCTAACATCCGCATACTCCTGACGAAGATTCGCTAGTTCAGACGTCCAAATCCAACACTTGGCAGCAGCATTACCAGTTTCCCTGTCACTAATATTAACTCCTGTATAAGAATATGCCTCACATTTGCAATTACTCAAACACTCCGCTTTGCAGTCTGCCTCTTTTTCAGCCCGATCAAATTGTGTGGCTTGGCCCGCTACTTTCATCAATGGTACATTCAAGAAAATGTCTTTCTGATCAGTACGCTGATCCCCATTGCATATTTTCGACGACTCCCTTTCGCAACCATCTGAAGCTGCCCTGAATCCAGGCAGACACCGGCAGATTGGCTCGTTTTTCACATTACAAATCGCGAATTTCCCACACGCGTCGTACACGCTACACGGATTTTGTGGTTCCGACCATACTAACGACCAATTTCCACGACTGAAATAATAGTATTGGATATGTCCCGAAGAATTCATCAAAAGCCTCGAGTTATTGTCGTAATCCGAAGCCCGCCGTGCATAATTAGGAAGAGGTCTATATTCAATGCTGAATCTGTTCCCAAGTGGTTGATAACTTTTCTGATCCAATCCCTTGTCGGAATCTGATAACATTTGGGCTACAACATAAGGCAAGTCATTATTATACATGGAAAGCGTACCAGGCTCACCACTTTTCCAGTGAACCGTTGATCTGTTCTGTATGGTGTATACACCTTGATCAGCCTGGAAAGTAAAATTTCCAGTGCCAGGGTCACTTGGGCCAATCCACGAAGTCAACTTTATATTATCTTTCATTTTCATACCAGGGAGAAATGTGTCTGTTGGAACTTCAAAGCTTTGCCAAACATCCCTATTTGTGCCATCAAAAAGTATCAAGTTCCCGGAATCCAGTAACTGCAGTGTCCTGTTGAAAGTGCTAGACTTTTCAAGACTTGTAATTGGGAAAACAGTTCCATTATTACTACACCATACCTTAAGATTACCATCCACATCAAGACCAAAGACTCCACAAGAATCAGACAATGGCTTATCTCTGTTGGCAACCCACACAACGGTTCTTGGACTGGAATTGTAATACCATATGCCCACATATCTGTTGTTGTTTTTCTGATTATTACCTTCAGGCGTGAAAAAACCAAGTTGGAATCTTTTTCCAGCTGATACGAGAGTGTCACCACTCCCATTTAATGGATTTCTCACGTTAATGCTGTCTCGTGCCTCACATTTCAAACTATAAATAAAAAATATTATTATAGTGATGAAGAAGAACAATAAGATGGAAGGAGAATGCATGAATGCATATGATATGGCTCATCAGCCAGATACTGATGATAATGTATCAATTACCAAGTCTTCCCATGAAGCGAGTCAACGCATTTATTATTTGCAGATATCTTTTTTGAGACAAAGTGAGTTGACAAGAAGACAACTGATGGACCATTTTTTATAGTAAGCATTTTATTATAGTGGTTGGCTTTTTGGACTATACAAATATCACCTCACAATTCGTTTCACACGTCAAAATTGAAAAAACAAAAACAAAGGGGAGGAATCGCCATAGGGTCTGGGATAAACCCGGATCCCGTCCTACCAAAAAAAATAGGACCCAGGATCCAACTTGCCTCAATCCCCGCATCCGTTGGGACAAATTTGGATCCTCTATTCCATTAAATATTTTATTTTTTATTTTAACAGTATCAATACATGTCATATGTACAGGATTAGTGTTATTTTTATACATATGACATTCACAATTCATAAAAGTATAAGATAGAAACATTAAATTGAATAGAGGACCTCGATCGCTTATGGACCCGCCAACCCAATTAATTTTTTTATTACTAATAGCTGCAAGACTATACTCCTCCACAATTTAATTGGATTTGTTGTGAACCAAATTACTGATAATTAAATTATACATAATCAATAGAATTCATTTCCATAAAAACAAAATATCAATTAATTTTCTGAAGGGAAAAAATATAACAATGAGGAAGAAATTTGTTTTGGTGGCGCATTCCAACGAACAGTTTGTGGGCAAGGTTCAAGAAGCCAAATGAAGTAATTTGCGTCTTTGTGGAACTCAACAAATTAGTCTCACCAAGAAATGAACTCAGAAGCCAGATGCATTCGAAAGAAGAAAAAAGGAAAAACATGAAAACCCCACCACCCAAAACACCTTGAGGCAGAAAATTAGCTCGCTGCAACGGGCCTCGATTCTAATTGACGGCAACCTTGGTGCGGAGGAACACTCCTGAAGCAGAAATGCGGGACGATCGAGGGAAGCTTTTGTGTTGTAACATGTGGATCGAATGGAGTACTATTGAAAAAGAAATGGGTAGAAGTACAAGGACATGATTGGGTATTTTGTTTAAATATTGTAAAAATGAAATGGATTCGTCAAAATATGGTAAAATCTAGGAGGATTGTGATTTTGTTCGTTGGCCCATCTAACTCCAGCGTGTCTCGCCACCCCGTCAGAGTTTTTTTTCAATTTTTAATAGGCTTTTTGACGCTTTTTAACATCAGATGTGTCATACAACACTTTTTATGGGTTTGGGGGTGGAGTTGAATGGGGTGGGATTTTAAGATGGGACTTTAGTGCGCCACCCATTTAATTTGGCTGAAGTGGGGTTGGAATTTTATACTATAATTTTATATTATGGAATTGTGTGGATTTTAGTGGAATTTGGTTATTTAAAAATATAATTAATATTTTTTATGAAAATAATAAATTAATCATTAATTTATATGAAATTAAATTTATATTAGCAAAAAAGTTTCATAAACTTTGCAAAATATAATTTTTGTCAAAATTTGGAATAATTTTAAACAACTATTTTTAAAATATTTATTCAACAAACAACAATAATTTTTTTGATCAAAATCTTTCAATTTGACATAATTTTAAAATCACATTTTTTAACACAAAAAAAAATACTATAATTATAAATTAATGAAAACTAAACAACAATGATTCCCGGTAAAATATTATCATAAAGTTTTTTTCTTATTAATTTTCGATAAAATTAAAAATATTAACAATTGAAATTATTTTAAATCAACTATAGTTACTCTACGAGTTATTATTCACAAAATTGAGGCAGAATGTATTGAATTGTTGAGATTATAAGACGATGCGTGGGGAGATGTACATAAGAGAAAAATATGTTATTTTTTCCTTTTATACCATAGCCAAAAAAAACAATTATTACTATTATTGGAAAATAAAATTTGAATTTCGAGGGGGAATGGTGAGAATTTATCCTTCATAAATCAATCTTATAATTCCACTAAAATCCCACCAAAATCCATTTATAAAAGAATTCCATGGAATTCCTTGAATATTTGAGGATACTGGATTTTCATGGAATCCATTAAAATCCAAATTGAAGACATCAAGATTTAATGGATTCCATAAAAATTCATATTGAGGACACTTGGAATGTTATGGAATTCTAAATTCCATTAAATTATATGGTTGGGAACACTCCCGTTAGTGCATTTTTATTCACATGTTTTGACATGCTTTAGTAATTGGAATATTTATTCTCATAGGAATTCCTATTCATAAAAGTAAGAGAATAGTCATTTCTTATCTCTTCCGTTTGTTTTGCTATTCTCAATCATCATGAGTGACTCAAAATTATTTTTTAATGAAATTATTTTTCTATAAAGGACTAAAAAATTGGGTATATTTTCGAAAAGTAATGTTACAAATAGAAAAAATAATTTATAATTTAAATATAAGTTATATTCAATGTTTTAATAAATCATAGTCAATTTCTATGAATTTTCAATAGTTAAATCAAAATTTGGATATAGAATTCTTTTGTTGATTTCTACATTTTCTTATAAAAAATATTTTGATATCGTAGATATATATATATAGGGATGGGATCTCATGTGGCATCTTTTTACCATGTGACAGTGTGGACAGATCTCATCCATCCATCATGTTCAATTAATGGTTCAGATTACACCATTTTTCAATTATTTTATGTGTAAAAAGGGCAAATCGGTAAAAATAATACCATATTTACTTTCTTAAAATCAAGGGATATATTCAATATCACCTTTCCATAACAGACACGCCTAATCATGGCAAAAAAAAAAATGAATTCACCCTTTATGTGTATTTTGGTGTACAAATATTTATAATATTGTGCTCTGGATGCATTGTTTCGTGTATAGATATGTATATTTTGGTGCTAATATAACATGAAATATGGCGTATTTGGATGTTTATTTGAGACTAAAAATTGGTACTTAAATTGGTATAAAAAATATTGACAATATTGTACATTGGAAGCATATTTTGGTGTATACATGTGCATACTTTGGTGCTTTATAATCATAAAAATATGGTATAAAAATAATACCATTACGATATCCTGAAATCATATTTTGGTGTACACTTGTCCGATATTTGGTGATAATATAAGTATTCAGTAGTACGTTATTAGTTGTTTAATTGAGAATATTGTATACTAATATTGACAATATTGTATATTTTAAAAATTATTTTGTGTGTACATTTGACTGATTTGGTATACAAATATGCAAATTTTCAACATTACGCGTTGCCTGATAACACCCACGTGTTTGCAAATATCGATAGAACAGATCCAATTGAAAAATACATAAAACAAAATTGCCAAAAAAAAAAAAAAACAAACAATGTTAACATCAAACAAGTCAACCAAAAAACGAAAAATGATGCAACAAATGCATTTGTGTGTCGCATAAAAACTAACTATATACCAACAATTGCCTAATTGTATACCAATCTATAACTAAGTTTTCATCAATTCATATCCACAATTAAAATAAAAACAACTGAATTAATTGTATACCAACTATTTACTAAATGTATACCAACTTATAGCTAAGTTTTTATCAATTCATTTTCACGGGTGCAATAAAACCAAATGGGCCAAAAACAATATAAGCTACAATTTTCTCAGTTTGGGTATCGAAGATTTCAAAGCAGATTTGACAGTCTTGGACCTCTTGTTAACATTATGCGCACCCTCGCTCGGCCCGGAGATGCAAGTCTTTTCATGTTTCCTCTTGCCATTGAAAATTATAAACCTGGTATTGGGAAACATGAACTATATTAAAGAATACGAAACTCAAACACAATATATCAAAAAAAAATACACCAACTAAACTAATTGGGCACTGTATGAACTCTAATTGTATGCGAAAATAATATTATTTAAACACCATTCGTCATTATGCATTGCATGGACATTATATACACATTATCAAACTTTATCAATGCATCAAAACACATATTCATGTCGTTATAATAATGCTAAATATGCACCAATACATATATCCATGGCTCTTTTTTCCCCACAGTACGGGGTTAAACAAAATACCACAATATATTTAACTATATGCCAACGGTAAGAAAACATATACCATTCCTAAGTAAAATGTACACCAAAATAACAATGACTGATTCACCAACAAATACACAAAACAATTATATGTTCTACTTACTGCAACTAACTCCCAAAACCCAGAAAAAACATCATCACGAAACGACATAAAAGGAAGAAAATTCAAGGGATAAACCCTTTCTACAAAAATATACAACCAAAAAATTGAAAAAATCGAACCAGAATCTGACCTTTACAAATACTGCCAATGTCGTTTTGGATTTTTATGTCGAATGAACCCTGACAATCTTCGAAAACTGACGTAGAAATTTTGTTCTCGGCGGCCGAGCGGTAGAATGAAGAAGGAATAGAAGAAACTGTAAATTGGAAGAAAGAGACGAAAAAAAAGGGGTTTGATTTTGTGTGAAAAATTAGATTGCAAAAAAGTGGGAAAGATTTAATGAAATCCCAAAGGGGGGGTTATGGGGGTTACCAAAAACTGTCGTGTGATTATGTTGATGAAATGTCCATTGTGCCCTTAAATGGGCTATATTCAATATAAAAAAAAAAAGAAATTCGAAAAAATATTGGTCTTAGCATTAAACATGATAATGGCTTAGATTGGTCCACACCACCACATGGTAAGACCCTTGCCACATATGATCATATCCCTATATATATATATATATTATTTAACATACATTAAAATAATCTTATATCAATTTATGCATAATATATTTAATAAAATTTACATAAATTTTTTATTTAAGAGTAATTTAATATTTAAAATTGTTTTTCTCAAAGTATTATTATTTATTTATAATTACCAATCACGACATTTAAATCAAGTAAAAAAATGGTCATCCATCCGTTTCTTCATTCCTTGTACATATCAATCATATACATAGTATTATTAAATCTTTCATTTCCTGATATTATTCCATTCCTAAATTTTTTACATACTCACCTAACTCCATTTGTTCATACCAATCATATCATGGTATTGTTATAATCAATACACATTAACCGGTAACTCAGCAATGTTTCGTCCATAATCAATTTGTTTCTCAAATTTAATGCCAAGCAAACCAAACAAGTAAATTTTACGTTAGTATTGTTATAAGCTCATAGCAGGTCATAGTACTAGATATTTGCATTTTTCCAACTTAAAAGATATAGTTCAAAATTAAAAGAAAAGAAAAACTAAAACTCTGGCCAACTTATATGACTAAAAAAATAATTCTCCTTTTTAATTATTAGATTGTAAGTTGAACAAAATTACTAAGGTGGTGACTGGATACATACATATATATATATATATATATATATATATATTTTGTTCCGCTAGAGAAATTTTTTCACTAAAATGTGGAGATGTGATTGCTTATGAAATTTTTTTATTTTCGTTTCGCTGAAGAGCTTTTATTTACCAAAAATATGAATGTTTATGAAAATTTTCATAAAATACAATATTCACTCACTTTCACTTTTTTCCTCTCATCAATCACTTCAACTAATTTTTTCAAAAAAACTCATCTAATCACCAATTATTTTTATCCATTTTCCCATAATTGTACTATTCATTCACTCACGTCTTTTTAACTACCAATTATTATTTTACTATTTCTATATCAAATCAACTTTTATCATTACTTTTTCATCTCATATCCAATCAAATTCACATAATTCATCTTTTTCCTTTTTAATTTTTTTTACTATTATTCTCTAGTAAAAGAATTAAAATGAAAGTATATTCATTTGCACCTTGATTGCCTACAAAAAAATTCAGAAAATATACTATTCACTCACTCCATTTTTCTCTCACCAATCATATCTATACATTTTTTCTAAAAACAACAAAGTCATTATTACACATTTTTCTACAAATTTTACTATTCATCCATTCACATATTTCTAAGTATCAATCATATCCAATCATTTATTTCACTATTTCTATATCATATCAATTTCCATCATTACATTTTCAATTTATATCCATTCACATTATCAAAATTCATTCTTTTTTCCCTCAACAGTTTTTTTATCACTATTCTCTAGCGGAAAAAAATATTTATTTAGCGAAATATTTCCAATCTCACCCTAAATCATCGAATTCGTTATGCATCCTTATAGAGCATGGGGTTTCCAAATAATTTCAAAATGAGATGCATCGGTATTAATTTGTGTTTTTAGTTTTTTTTTTTTTTGGTTTGATGATCAAGAACCAAGATTCTTCAAAATGATATTCTATTAGTTCAAATGAGACATGGGTTCTAAGCTAAGACCGATAGGAACTAATCTTAGCCATTTATTGAAAATATTGAATGAATAAGATCTTTCCACCCTTTTTAGGTAACTAGTTTGTAACTGTCTTTATTAAGGACAATATAGTAGTTTTTATTCCAGCGATTTTATATGGGGTATGTTTATAACTGTCTTATTTAATGTCTTATTTAATGGCGCATTTTAGGATCATTTTTAGTTTTTTCTTTTTCGGAATCCAGCATATTTGGTGTTTTTTGCTGCTCAAACAACTTTTAGATAATATATAGTTAGTTATTTTCTATTGCAACGTTTTATGACATAGTGGGGATTAAGCATAATTAGTTTTCTCTGATGTTTAGATAGGTCTTAGACAACAGATAGTTATATATTTTTCATTGCATTAATTGTTTATGACACTTATTGCATAATTGGATATAATGTACTGCACATTTAGTTTGTACACACTGCATATATAGTTTCTAGACAATGCATAGTTAGTTAATTGTTGTTGCATAGTTTACCATATTTATTGCATAGTTGGGATATAATTTTATTGCATATTTAGGTTTTTTTCACATTGTATAGATAGTTTCTAGACATTGCATAGTTAGTAGAAATTTGATGCATTGATAGCTCCCATAGTTGATTTTTGTTGGAAAGCTTTAATGACAAATTTTCTTTCCAATAGTGTATCCATTTTTATGGGATTGTGGAAGATAATGACATTTTTTTTTTCAATTGTGTATCATTTTTTATGGGATTAGATGTCCATTAAGGCTGATTTTACTTTGTTACCTTTTCTTTAATTAAATGAGTTATTTAATCATATTGTTTATCCATCTAATCGCAACCACTCAATGATTCAATCAATGGCTAAAATTAGTCAAAACAATGTTGTCTTCTAAATGATTTAAAATGGTTTTAATATTTTGGATCTTCTCCTTATATACATGTATGTAAATATACACAAGTAGGTATCACTTCTCAGGCCTCATTTGGATTAACGTATGACGAAAGTGTTTTCACATATTAAGTGATTGTTTGGCTGAACTTATAAGCTCTTAAAAATATCTTATTGAACGTTTTATAAATTCTTTAAAAAATTGGAAAGACTTATCTAAAAGATCTTATAATTTCTCAAAATGTCATGTTACGAGTTTATAAGCTATTTTTCAAAATTAAATCCAATTAATGTTTTACATAACCAATTCATGCAATTCTATGGGTTCAATTCCTAAGTTAGTCTATTCCTCCTCCCGGTGGCACATAAACGATAGATTAATAACAATTGTAGATCTTCCGATACGTTACAACTATTGTCAACTCCCAAAAGATCTATGAATTGAATGACTCCCCACAAAGGTGGTGTTGAAGATTTGTAGGTCTCCGTAAACTAATAAAACTCTTTACACCGTTTATGTCTGAATTCGATTTTCGTCTTTGTTAAAACTCCTCTCCCGAATCTCGCAGCACTCAAATTCATAAAATAGAACACATGAATCAATTAAAAAAAATAATTAATCTAAATTTAACATGAATCCACAGTTTTGATTATGTCATAAGATCTGAAAGATTAGCCAAATATTGATAACAAATTCATAAACAAACTTGAAATCAACAATGTGACATCATTGAAGTACAGACAAGAGATCTAAACTAAGAAAGAAAACCCCCTCTTGTCAGGATATCTTCCTTCCAAGCCTTCGAAGCTCTTGTGCTTCCGTAGATGTGAAAAGCCTCGTGGTATTCTTCGTAACCTAGCCCTCCTATCTCAAAAGACATTTGATCTTGTAATCCTGTGTATTTTGGTGTGTTGTATGTTGTATGAATGTTGTAAATTCGTGCAAGCCTTAGTCACATTTATATAGGTGCTTGGGGAGATCAATGGTAGAGTTCTGATAGGATTAGGAGACAAATTCAATTGTAGACACATTGCACGACCGTGTCAACCCACATAGGTGGGTCGTAAGATCGGATATGCTCTTAGGGTCTTCATGGCAATTGTAACTCTTTCTCTTAGCTTTCCATAGCCACTTGAATAACCTCAATATCAATTTTTTAGAAAAAGTTATGGCATAAATTCTAAACCCTGTCAGTGCTGAAAACTGTTAGCGCATTTGGATGTTTTTGAAGGAAATTCCCTTTTGTTCAACCGTCCATACTTTTTTCCTTCACATTTTTGCTTGTACCTTGTCTTTTGATATATCATTTGAAATATGCTATCACCTTGTGTCCAATTTAGCTCCATTTTCTGCAAAATTTACAAGAGTACGCATTATCATGCCCAATAAAGGAAACCAAGTAAACCACACTAAATATATATATGCAAATGCATTAATTATAAATCTAAATAAGTCTTTAAATGCACGTATATTTTACGCGTATCAGTAATCTAAAATTAAATTGATTATTGATATCTGAGAACAATTTATGCTACATAATTACTCTAACTATACAATATATTCTAAATATACAATATATATATATATATATTTAAATATGCAAAACAAATGTGATGATTCCGCCCAACGTGTTGTTTGTTTGATTGGTTTTCGGTATGTATGCGATTCAATATGTGGTGATTTTGCTGGTAGAAATGAAGATTTCAATGGATATCGATGGGTTCTCTAGTTCTGTAGGTTTTTGGCGTGAGAGAGGAGAATGAGGTGGTGAATGCGTGACTCTAGGATACATGATCAAAAAACAGGTTTCATCCCTTACAATTAGCATTAATTAGCTAGACAGTTATTTTTGGTCTAATTATGCGATATCTATTATACCTAGAGCTGTAAAAAATGGCTCGGTCTAATGGGCTAGCCTGATCGGCCTGATAATAGGGCTGGACTGGGCTACGATTTTGTAGGCTTGAAAAGATCCGGGTCTATTTGGCCCGACCCATTAGGCCCGAAACACCGGGCCGACCCGGTCGACCCGAGGCAAATTTAGTGTACTTTAAATACATGAACAAGACTGGGCACCACAAAATAGTGCCCCGAAGAAATTTCGGCCCGGTCCATCCCGATTTTCCCTGGCCCGATAGGCTGGCACCGGGCCGACCCGACCCAGACACTTTAACAGCTCTAATTATACCCCTGGGTATTTTTTTCCTAATTTTTAATGCTACAAAAATTTGCTAGATCTTGACCTTCCATTATTTCTCTTGGATGATGTAGATGTGTCTGTTAGTCCAAGTAGCTACGAAAATCTAAAGGGGGGTGATTAGATTTTCCGATTTTCCAATTCACGCCCTTTTTTCAAATATGAAGATGATGACCAAAATAAAAGTGCAGAACTGTAAACAATACATGATGATTTATAGAGTTTCAATCGACCTAGGGCCTAATGCTCTACCACTTGGTATGTCCGAATGGATTTCGAAAGAAAAAAAGTATATTAATAAATACCAAACTATTACAATCTTTTACCTGGAAGAGTGTCACACTCTTCTTACAACTCCACATATGAAGATTGCCACAATCTTCGTACAACAATGAAGAGCACCACACTCTTCAACACATAGAATCAACTGAGTGTTTCTTACCACAAGAACACTAACGAGGATGTCTTGTTATGATAATTTAAACCAATTCTAGATTACAACTCAAATGAAGTATACAACTTTGAAGTGCAAGTATAATAAAAAATGAAGTCTAATACTCAAAATGTGCATGTGCAAGACTTAGGCTAAATACAACAAGTATGTGAAAGTGAAGAACAAGGAGTTTGCTTGTTATTTGTATACATTATGTTGTTGTATTGTGTTCCTTCAAGCCTTCAACTATTTATAGAAGAGCTCTTCGATTTGAATTCCATCATTAGGCTCCTCTACTTGGAGATTGAAATCTGTAAAAATTACAAATCAAATGTAGAAAATATCTGTTAGAAATTAATCCCACAATTTCATGAAAAGTTGTTTGTTGTGGGGGAAATTGCAAAATTGGTCCTGTATCTATAGGGATGTTGCAAAATTAGTCCTGTAACTTTTAAAGTTGCAATTTTAGTCCTATGACAATTTTGCCCCTTAGCAAAAATAATAATTTTAATTATGTAATTTTTAGAATTTGACAATTTTGGTCTTTTATTTTTTAGTTGTGGTAATTTCGGTCGTATTATTGGAAATGGCCAATTTTGGCATATTTCACGTGTTTTTGTATTTTCATAATTAGGAAATAATACACGTAGAACTCATATCTCGGATTTTGATTCATAAATCTAAAATTCTTCCATCATTAGGCAATCTATAGTAATAGATAAATTCTACCCAAGTAAATAAAATATAGGTTCTGATATTATTTTAAACTTGATCTTAGGTATATTGATTTTTGGCTATCAAGGGCATTTTGGGAATAATTAAAATATTGAAATAGCCTTTAGGACCAAATTTGCATCAACTTAAAACTTACAAGACCAAAATTGGACAAATCTAAAACTTACGGGACCAAAATTGCAAAAAAGGCAAAACATACAGGACTAAAATCGCAACTTCAAAATTTACAGGACTAATATTGCAACACCCCTATAGATACAAGACTAATTTTGCATTTTTCCCTTTGTTGTGCAACAGATAGTTTCTGCTGATAAAAACTCCGCATTCCGAGAGAAAATCTCCGGCCACCGAGTCTCCGTCTGTGAATGAGGTTAGAGTCGCATCCCCGCTGTTGTTTTTTCCTAAAGCTACATCTCTCTGTCACAGCCTCTAATTCTGTTTCTCGGAAACTGTTGCGTACTACAAAGCGGAAGCAACTTAATGCTATTCTCAAGCACATTAATCTCCCATTCTTCTGCTCCACCACATTCCCGCTTCAGATCCGGGCGGGCCTAGGTTCGTCTTAAAAAATTGAAACCAAAAAGGTTCTTCCAATTAAGGTAAGTGGTTTTAGGTTTTGTACTTTGACTCATTGAATTGAGTTAGCTGAAATGAAATATGTAATTTGAGTGTCGTGTTTCTAATTCCTGTTCTCTAGCTTCAATACCTTGGTAACATGCACTAGGGCACCGCACATTGTGTACTTTTTTTTCTATAGTTGGTGTTTTTGGTGTATAATACATAGAGATGAAAATGGGGAGATAACGAATTTGGTGTTTGCCAGTTTATCCACTCGTTAAGTGAAATTATTTCGTACATACATAATTAAACAGCTAACATTGTAAGTATATATATATTTCATGGCTGTAAGTATATATATACATATACACTTATTTGCTCCATACAAAGCAAAAGATGATACTGATGCATCTGGCTGATTAGATTAGAGTTAAAGTTCCTTTACAACTATGTTGATTGAGATGAATTAATTTTATAGGTGGACGGAAGTGATGGCCCCTGTATTCTCGAAAGCTTCCTGGCGTAGTCTATGGTATTTGTTCCGGGATTTTTCATCGATTTCTCACACAAGCAGTACAACATTGACATGGGGCAAAATGCTTAAACAACCTAGTGTATGATTTGTTTGCTAAAAGATTGAGATGCATTTCCAGTTTTTATTTTGCTTAGTGACTGACATTTTGTGGCCTCACTGACTTGGTACTTAAAATATCTAAGATGAGAATTTTCATATTATGATTTTCTAGCAGAATGACTTGATCCATGCTTGGGGACTAGATATAGGGCTTGGTTATTGTGCACAGGCAAATAATTTATCTATGCTTGTTTATCATCTTTCATTCTCTCAGTTTCACACTTTCACTCCATAATTACTTGATAACATACATCCCTTGCTTTCAATTCACAGGGAGATCAAACTAAAAAATAAGAGGGGTAGATTATAAATACATTGTTCATTATGGCCTCGCAACACTAGGGGAACCTGATAAGGTTATTCCGATATATAATCCTTTTGTTGCTTGATAATTTATATGCTCTTTTTATATCATTCATGTTTTTACATTCTCAGTTTGATCCCAGCTTAGCTACTACTTGAGTTGGCGAGTAAAACTGTCTTATATTAATATATTAAAATGTGTGAGTTATAATTTTTTCCTTGAGAATTTTCCTTTTGCAGTTTTGAGTTAACTGAAATAGAGTTTTTTTTTTAGTACAATGAGGGAACCTGAGGAGGGGACACGCGCACCTGTATGGGATCGAACCCGTGTTTATATATATATATATATATATATTTCATATTAAATTTCACTTTTAATCGATAAATTTTAACATTTATATATTATTTTGTTTTCTTTTCTTTTGCAGAATAGGTGTGATTCTTCAGAATTCAAGAGTATTTGAATTATGTGAAGCTTTTCCCTGGATAAATCGTTGTTATTATACATGTAAGTATTTTTTTCACATTTGTTATTCAATTGTTTGATACAAAACATAAACTAATCAAATTTCTTGTTAGTTTGAAACAGGAATTTAACAATCGACGAAGAGCATTAGAAGCATATCGATTATCATCCTTTGGATTATTCTCCATGTCTTTAAACAATGTTGAATATACCAGTTTTTAGACGAAGATGTAATTTGATTTCGAGTTTGTTAATGACTTTGGTTTATTAAATTGGCTATTTATTTATTCTTGTTTTTAGTTAATTTATTTTTTGTTATTATTCTCCTGTTTGGATACTATTAATAATATTGGATTTATTATAAATAACATCGTAGATCTGCTGGCTATATGTAGGGACAATCGTCAATTTGGTAACCTCTAATTAAAAAGCATTACAAATTTTAGGACACAAAATATGAATAGTGTAACTAATTTAATGACATAAATTATAAGAAGTGTTGCTAGATTTAATGACTCAAATTCTAAAAGCATAGCCAATTTAATGACAGAAATTTGAAAAAATGTCTCCAATTTCGGTGACGCCATAAAAAACGTAAGTAAGTTGACGACACTGATTATCAGATGTGTCTCCAGTTTAGTGACATTATTATTCAAAAGCGTCATAAATTTAGCGACGCTCATACTTAAAAATGTCTCGGATTTGACAACGCTATTTCATTAAAAGCGTTGCTAATTTAGTGACATAATAATTGATTAGTGTCGGGAAATTATACCTCAAAAAATGTAGGTCTATTGTAATCGTGACAGAAAATAGCGTCACCAAATTAATATTAATGACGCACTAAATAAAAGTGTCACGTTTTGAAATTTACCTACGCATAGAGCTTGTGTCACTAATATTTTCGTGACACCAAATTTAACAACGCAACTAGTGACACTTTTACAAGCGTAGGTAATATACTTTGTGACGCTAATAAGTGTCTCTAAACGGAATAAAAAACCTCACTAAACACTGTTTTTTTTGTAGTGATAGCTTAATCGAGGGCACGGTCGACCTTGGGTTCGACGGCCGCCTCCCATGTGGACTATCACCCTTCAACAAATTGTAAGAGAAAAAGATTTGTTTCAAATTGCAACTTCGGATTAAGGTCGTCCGGGTCGATCGACCGCCCACCTGGCCGATTTCCATGTTGCACTCCTCCAAAATTTCTTCTGTTTCGTTTCTGTTTCAATTTTCAATCTTGAGGCACGGTGATGGCTCAGAAGCTACTCCTAAAAACGGCCTAGGCAAGTGCACCTATCGTTTATAGCAAAGCTAAGCGAGTATCGAGTGTCATTCCACGAGGACTATGATTACTAGTAATTACCGTCTTTTTATTATCTAGCCTACAAATTCGTCAAATAGTTTGTTGCAAAATAAAATAAAACAAAATCAAATAAAAGTGGAAGAGGCAACTAAGAACACGAAAGATATCAGATACACTTGGATTGGAAGATGTTGGATATAAATGTGCTTGAATGTGAATCCCTCTAACGTCTTTGTGATTTTACCAAAATAAATACAACCATAACCCTTAAGTTTTAACCATCCCTTAACATATTTTCATGCTTCATGGACCGTAGGCATTCCTAAATTAAGTTAAACCCTTTCTCAAGGCGAAAAACTCCTAACCTCAAGTTGATTAATCAAATCTCTTTCTAGTTAAAACCCCAAGATTGCATTAACGATTTGTGAATTCCCATATTAGGTTTGACCCTAATCAGGAAGATTTATGTCGTCCCTATATCTAGGATTGCATGCAACTCCTTTCACTTATATTGTTCTATTTCACCATGAATCTCTCGATTTCCGGTGAAAATAAACTTCAAATCAATATTGCGCATATACCAATTCGAATAAACAAGCATAACATAAGTGACTCGCATAAAAACATAAGAAAATATATTAAAACATTCAAACCAATGATCACAAATAAGTTCTAGGGTTCATCACATTCAAACACTAGCGATTTAACTCATGATGGATTTGAGAATGAAAACAACAATTAAACAAGAAGTTTCTTTCGAAATCAACATGAATACTTGAAGTTAAAACTTCCAAAACCAACATAAGACTCCCCTGTTGGAAGTATGATGATGAAGTGGTGGAGTTCATCTTCTTCTCCGAGCGATCTTCAATCCTTGTGCCTTAGCGCCTCTCCATGGTGATCCAAGCCTTCTAACTCTCTTCCTCACTACAATATGTGTTTCTCCTCTCCAAAATATGAACTTTCATTCCTAAAATCTGATTTCCTTGTATATCAATGAATGAATATTACATGAATTCCCCCTTCAACCCATACTCTTGGCTTTTATAAGCACCATCTTGTGAAATACCATATTAACAAATGCCCCATTTCCATGCTTGTTAGTTGAATCATTGTGTGCACATTCATGGTTGAGTTGGTTGAATCATTGTATGCACATTCATGGTTGAGTTGGTTGAATCATTGTATACACATGATGATTGAGGGAATATGGGGACATGTTGCAGCAAAATTGGGTGTTAAAGGTGTATAAAAGTGGTCAAAAGGCTTGGTAGGTGAGTTTTCCATAATTTTCACATGGAAAAGTTGCAAAAAGGGTCCCGGACACGCCGTGTCGGGCAAAGACGGCCAGGCCGTCGCACAAATTTTTTCAAGATACGCCCGACACGCGGTAGTGTCAGTAACACGGGTGTTGCCGTGTTGTACGACACTCGGCCGTGTTATGCGACACGGCCAGGCCGTGTTCGGCCCTGTTTTGTGCGATTTTTCCGAAGTTTTTCGCTCCCGGTGGAACACGGCCGTGTTGCCCAACACACCCAGCCCATGTTGGACCAAAAAGGCCCCGAAATGACGCGTTTGGCTTGGGATTTCGAGCGTTTTTGCATCCTTAAACCCCCCGGTATGTTTTGACATGAATCCATGGTCCAAAATTCACCAAAATTAGCCCCGAATGGTCAACCTACACCAATAAAAGCATCCCACAGTAGTATAAACAATGTACAATCAAAAACTAATGAAACTAACAACAAAATAACTCAATTTCTACTCAAATACACACATAAAACATGCATAAAAATACACTTATCACACGGGGTGCCCTCTAGGGCGACCGGTTGGCCTCGACACAAAATTGTTGTCCGATTTTTCAAAAATAAACTTCAAGAAATACTCCAAAAAATTAGTAAAAATCATTTAAATCGTAAGTATTTGGACAACATTTGGAGTCGTTGTTTTGGTGTAAAACTCAATGATATGAAATCATCAAAATTACGATAAAAAAATTTATCTAACAGTGTGACAATGTCCCTATAGTCTCACCTAAGGCTATGGTCTCACACATGGCCGTAGCCAGGATTTCCGGCCAGTGCGGTCAGAAATTCTTTCATTTTTGGCAGGACGAATGTTGGGCCGATATTTGAAAAAAATTAGAAAAAAGGCAAATATGAAAGTCGTATCTTGAACAATTCTTTGCGGGTTTTCATAATCTTCAATTATGATTTCTCTAGAATGAACTTTTTGGATAAGTGACTTCTCCAATAATATATTTTAAATTAACCATCAAACAACTATTATTATTATTGAATAGATTTATATACATAAATTCATTTGAAAAATACTCAAAAACTGCATTATTATGTTTGGAACATATGTCTTTGTACATAACAATCAAGACAATTATTTATCCAAATACCTTAACTAAACTAGGTAAATTCTTAATATTTTGAGCCAAGACAATAAAATTTATTAACTTTTTAAATTTAACACAATTTTTTACATGAACTAGACCTTCGGTTGAATTTCCAGTGCGGTCCGACTCAAATTTAACAGGATCATTCCGAAATCGAGTGCGGTCCGCCGACCGCACTCGTCTTAGCCTAGCTTCGCCCATGGTCTCACAGAATCCTCCACACACACAATAGATCATGTTTGGGCAAGCATTTGATATTCATGACTTTTTTTTTTTTAAATATATACAAGCTGACTTATTCATTTTGTTTTTATCTCTCAAAGATAAAAAAAACCTACTCATGGGCTTGTGACATGCACCAATAAAGCGACCAATATTGAGAGACAGGCCTACAAAGATGAGGGAGAGGTAAAGAGAGATAAACGAATGTGTTAGTTCGACGACACCGATGGCTCGCAGTGGTGGAATGGAGACTAGGTAGAAACGGAACCGAATTACACGGTCCGATTCGGTCAAAACTGAAAAATGAACCAAACTACTCGACACTCGATTCGAGATCGATCGTTAAAAGCTTCGTTTGAGCTCGGTTCGTTAAAGTAATGAACTGCTTGAACATATTTTTCCGTTCGATAAGATTTAAAGCTCGGTTCGAGCTCAACTCGATTAGTAAAAAAAGAATAAAATATATGTAAAAATATCAAGCTACTCGAGCTCGATTCGTGTTCGGCTCGACCAAAGCTCGTTCGAGCTCGATTCGATTAATAATCAAACAAGCTCAAACACAATTTTTAAAGCTCGATTAAAATTCAAACAAGCTTGAACAATACCATGTTCGCCTCGACTCGACTCGTTTACACCCCTACTCATTGGTCCCCCCTATTCTCTTATCTCTTCATCATCTCTTTATCCACGTATTATCTCATGCCTCCCTCTTTCTCTCTACATCACAATCCTCTTGTAATCCCCTCTTTCCCCTCTCTATACGCCTAAAACAAATAAAATTGATTAAAAAAAATATCACTTGTTATGAAAAAATATCACATTAGACTCGAAAAATATTATTTTTTATTAAAATAAAGTATCGCTTCTTATGAAAAAATATGACTTTTTATTAAAAAAATATCACTTCAATGATCACTTATTATGAAAAAGTTCACTTTTTATTGAAACAAAGTATAACTTCTTATGGGAAAAATATCACTTCTTATGAGAAATGTATCACTTCTTATTAATAAAATATCACTTTTTATTAAAAAAGTATCACTTCTTATTAAAACAAATATTACTTTTACTTAAAAAAAGTATCACTTTTTATTAAAAAAAAGTATCATTTCTTATTTAAAAAGTATCACTTTTATTAAAATAGTATCAATTCTGATTTTAAAAGTATCACTACTTATTAAAACAAATATAATTTCTAACTAAAGAAAAAGTAATATTTTTTATTAAAAAAGTACCAACTCTTATTTAAAAAGTATCATTTTATCAAAATAAATCAGTTTTTATTATAAAAAAAATATCAATTTTTATTAAAAAAAGTATTAATTATAATCTGAAAAGTATACATTATATTTTAAAAGTTTAATTTCTTTATGTATTTTTTTTCATGCGAGGAGAGAAAAAAAAGGAGACCATGTATGTATATAAGGAGACCGTATATATACATTTATAGAGAGAGAGAGATAAGGGGATCACAAACACACACACAAATATATAGGATATGAATCAAATAGGTCCTCCTACTTGGGGTGAGTCTATGAGGACACATTCTAACCATAGATTAACAATTTTGAGTGGTCCAGATTTTTAGGGGGGTTTTATGTTTATTTTTTTTTGTTTCAGCAAGTAAGAAGGGTAGGATGGTCATTTTGCATTATAGAATCAGTTATTGAGATTTCATTCCCTCTTTCATGCGATTTCACCCACTCTTCACGCACTCTCTCTCCGCCGTTTGATTTCAAAAAAATTTTCTCATTGCTTATGTAGTATAGGGTTGTTGCTTATGACTTGCTTATGTAGTTAATGTATCTGTGATGCATGTGTAGTGTATATTCGTTGCTTATGTAGTATACGCTTATCGCTTATGTAGTATGAGTTTGTTGCTTATGACTTGCTTATGTAGTTAATGTATTCGTGGTGCATACATAATGTATATTCCATGCTTATGTAATATAGACTTGTTGCTTATGTAGTATGAGTTTGTTGCTTATGACTTGCTTATGTAGTTAATGTATATGTGATGCATACGTAGTGTATATTTGTTGCTTATGTAGTATAGGCTTGTTGCTTATGTAGTATGAGTTTGTTGCTATGACTTGCTTATGTAGTTAATATATTCGTGGTGCATACGTAGTGTATATTTGTTGCTTATGTAATATATGATTGTTGCTTATGTAGTATGGATTTGTTGCTTACGACTTGCTTATGCAGTTAATGGTATATAAAAGCACCACATCTACACAAGCAACAAATTACATATTCATAAGCAAACTTCGAACTGAAGTCGAGCTCTAGCAACTATGGCAAATTGTCTGCAACTTTTTCACACAATAGTGCGTTGAAGAAGAAGGATGAATGATTTCTCACAGTAGTGAGTTGAAGAAGAAGGAGGATGATTGTTCACATTGAATTGCTACGAGATTTGGAAGGATTGCCCTTGTTCTATACAAGCGAGGGTGACTGGTTCTTGTTCTCTCATGAACAACGTTCGAAGAAGAATGAAGATAAGAAGAAGGAAGATGGGATTTGTTCACGTTGAATTTGATGTGAGATTTGGATAGATTGTATGATCATAATGTGAGCATTAATCCCGGTGAATATGGGTAATTTTGTAGGATGACTAATTTACCCCTTTCTCTAATTACCAATATTTAATCAATTTTAAGCTCTAAAATCACAAACATTGAAAAATCTAGATATGTGGCTATGATTGGTCCCTATGGACTTACCCTATGAGGTGGTCTCATATAACCCTCTCCTCAGTATAGGATATAGATCAAATATGTCCTCCTACTTGGGATATATATATATATATATATATATATATATATGGGGACCATACATATATGGAGAGAGGATGAATATATATGACCGTATATATAGCTAGGGAGAGATGATGAAGAGAGGAGGGGGGACTGCATATGATAGAGAGAGAGGTCTATTGTAATCGTGACAGAAAATAGCGTCACCAAATTAATATTAATGACGCACTAAATAAAAGTGTCACGTTTTGAAATTTACCTACGCATAGAGATTGTGTCATTAATATTTTCGTGACACCAAATTTAACAACGCAACTAGTGACACTTTTACAAGCGTAGGTAATATACTTTGTGACGCTAATAAGTGTCTCTAAACGGAATAAAAAACGTCACTAAACACTGTTTTTTTGTAGTGATAGCTTAATCAAGGGGTTGGGCCGGTCGACCTTGGGTTCGATCGGTCGCCTCCCATGTGGACCAGTCACCCTTCAACAAATTGTAAGAGAAAAAGATTTGTTTCAAATTGAAACTTCAAACACCGGTCGTCCGGGTGGTCGACCGACCGGCCCACCGGTCGATTTCCATGTTGCACTCCTCCAAAATTTCTTCTGTTTCGTTTCTGTTTCAATTTTCAATCTTGAGGCACGGGGTACCCTCTAGGGCGACCGGTTGACCTCGACACAAAATTGTTGTCCGATTTTTCAAAAATAAACTTCAAGAAATACTCCAAAAAATTAGTAAAAATCATTTAAATCGTAAGTATTTGGACAACATTTGGAGTCGTTGTTTTGGTGTAAAACTCAATGATATGAAATCATCAAAATTACGATAAAAAAATTTATCTAACAGTGTGACAGTGTCCCTATAGTCTCACCTAAGGCTATGGTCTCACAGAATCCTCCACACACACAATAGATCATGTTTGGGCAAGCATTTGATATTCATGATTTTTTTTTTTAAATATATTCAAGCTGACTTATTCATTTTGTTTTTATCTCTCAAAGATAAAAAACACCTACTCATGGGCTTGTGACATGCACCAATAAAGTAATTGGTAGATTTTTAAAAAAACTAAAAGTTGTGTTGAAAATTTGCCAATTACTTCAAATATTGAAAATAAATTCAATACAAAATAAAAAATCTGGAAAATTATTTAAAATATGGAGATTTGTCTAAAACTATGAAAAATGGATTAAAACTGAAAACTATTGAAGACTTTTGAAATATTTTACCAAAAAATTGGAATTATTTTAAAATCCGAAAATTATTTTACCAAAAAATCGAAACTTTAAATTGAAATAATTTTAAAATAATAGTAAAAAAAACTATAAATCGAAATTATTTTAAAATAATAGTAAAAAGATTGAAATTATTTTGAAAATCCAAAAATTATAAAGAAAATATGGAAATTATTGAGAAAACTATAAATCAACTTTTACAAATCGACATTTATTTAAAATATTTTAAATTCCAAAATAAAATAAAAAACTCAAAACTCTTTTTAAAAATTTGAATTTTTTTAAAAAATTCTGGAAATTTTCTAAATATATTCAGATTTTAATATCCCGATTTTGGAATAATTTTAAGACTTTAAACAAATACTAGATTTTTTCAAAAGAAATTTCAATATTTTCTATATTTATTTGATTTTTTAAAATAATTTTAGTTTTGTAAAAAAATTCTATGTTTTTACCCTTTTTATATTTTATAAAAAAATTCAGATTTTTTGGTATGATATTTTAAAAGTCTTCAATACTTTTCAATTTAATCAGTTTTTCAGATTTTTAGGTAAATAATTTCAAGATTTTTTATTTTATATTGAATTTATTTTTAATATTTAAAGTAATTGGTAGATTTTTAACACAACTTTTAGTTTTTTAAACAAAATTTTAGATTTTTAAAACTTTATTTAATAAACAACTTTTTGAAAATAATTTTGGGTTTTTTTACTTAGAATTTTAAAATATTTTATATAAATTTTAAATGCTTAAAAAGTGTATTTAATTTTCATATTTATTTTTTTAACAATTTTTCATTGTAAATTCGATTTTTTTGTTGTTTTAAGTTTTGTAAATAAATTATTATAGTTTTTATATTTTAATTTTTAGATTTTTAAAATAAATTTAATCACATGAATAAATTCCAAATTGAGAAAAATAAAAATTCTTTTCGAGTTAAAATAAGTTATATGATCAATTTTGCCAACTAGGTAAAGTTACATGATCATTTTTGCTCATAACGGGTCCAAGTCAGCCTCATAACGGGTCATGTGCCAATCACGTGATCTTTTGTGGCCGGAATTTGTAGCTCCGGTCAATTGAGGACCAAAATTGCGACAATTTTAAAGTTATAGGACTAAATTTGCAAAACACAAATCGGACAGGACCAAAATTGCCAACTATGTAAAGTTACAGGACTATTTTTGCATTTTCCCTAATCACCTGAATTTTGGCCGTTTTACATTTTACAATCTAAATTATTTATTTTTGTAAGTAACAATCTAAATTTTGTTTGTTTTTCATTTTGCAATCTCCGATCAGTTGGAGTTGAATATTTAGTAATATTTTTTGTCACCTGGGAGAATATTCTTGGAAAATTTCATTCTTAAAGTGAAAATTCTACAAAATTTAGGTTATTAACTGATAACAAAAATAATTTAGGTTGCAGAGTATAAAAATTGGCGAAGTTCTTATACACATTTATTTTCTCTTGTTTTATATAGACGTCTGTAAACATCCAAATTTTCTTTTCCACCTTCACCTAAATCTCCGAATTTCCACTGCGACCCAGATCACCACATTGATTCCACCCTAATCCCAAATCTTAACACCGCCAGAATCGGTGCCCCCTATCGATCCAATCCTCCCTCTCTACTATCGGTGGCCTGATTATTAGCCGTCGCAGGCAATAAAGAGGAATTCTGAGAATCGCCTGTCCTATTGCTGATTCATCTTTGCCATTGGAGGTTCACTGTTTGAACTTAAATACAAATTCGTTTTAAACTTAAATAATGGGATAAAAAGCATATTATTGATTAGTACTTTGTTTTTATCTCAGTTAATTTGAGTTTTTGATTGGTATAAATTTATAATTTTAAGTTTACACGCGCTTTTCCTTCGGGAAGACACGAAGATCATTTAAAGAAGAGCCTTGCTTTGGGTGATACCATTTGCTAAGTGTTGCAGCTATGGAAGTCTGAAGATGTTTGAATCGGTTGGTGCTCTGTCCTTTTCAACTCAATTTTTGGTTCTAAAGGGCTAGGACGAGGATAAGCCTGAACTTCTATGCAGTGTTGGTGACCCTCTGAGGCATTCTGAAAGCTGTTGCAGTGGGGCTGTTGGTGGTTAAGAAATTTTTGATTATTCTCAAACTTTTCTCTAAAAGCCTAGCAAATGGCTAGCATTGAACCTTTCAATCGGTAATACATTAACCATTCTGCCATTGAAGTCTCATTGATTTAGTGTCGTTGGTTGACATTCCTCAATCGTTTGTTTAACATGAATAAATAAATAGCTTGGTGAAACTTGCGGCAAGAGCATTCTATGATGACATAACGACGAAAAGTGAAAACCAGACAAAGGCTGGAAGAAGTGACAACAGAGGGATTGCCGTGGTCATTCTTGATGCTCTTACAAGGTAATTTTTTTGTTCCAGTTTTACTTTATTTTTGTTTTTTGGTGCAAAACTGGGGAAATTCTTATTTATCTTCATTGAGTGGTTGCACATGTTTGGTGCATTATTGAGTTCCTTGATGTCTTACACTAAAGTTATAATACTTCCTCTTAATTTGCATTTTGTGTTATCAAAATGAGAAAGAACTGGAGTGAGTGAGTGAAAATCTCCGTTTTAAGTATGAAAATGAAATGGGACACTGCTCGGACCTCGGTGCAGTGTCTTCTAGGTATTTGAGTGACTATTTTTATGTTTATGTAGACTCATTAGAGATTGCAATGTTGTTTTAACTATATGTTCTTCAGCATGAGAACATTTCAAGTTACAATATACCAAGTTATAGTTTTTTGTCTAAACGATCTGTAACACATTCTTTCACAAGGTAGTTGGTATTTTGGTATGAACTGTGTGCAAATTTGAAGTCTGGCTTTGTATATTTGCCTCGTTCGCTTTTCTCAACCTATAAAATGTGGCTATGGCAATGTGCATACATCAGAGAATGGTTTGGGTGGGTGATTAAACTCTATCCTCAATCTGGGTTTGTGGTGGAGAGTTATACATCTAAGAGCAGTACAATGGGTGAAACTTTTGAGACCATTCTTGAACATATGATTACCATCAAGCTTTCTAAAAAAGAGAACCAGTTACTTCATGAAGGGTGCTTAGACTTTCTCCAGGTAAGAGATAAGGATGTAGCACCTACGTAAAGTTCCTATTCACCGATTACAGCTCATAGAAAGAGATGATCATTAACAAACGAAAATGAATGAACCTGGTTTGTCTGGGGCAAAGCATCAGTTTCTGTTTACCATATGGTTCTTCTGAGGGCACACTGCTATTGTGATCCAGGAAATGTAATATCACGCACCAGTCTTATACAGAAAAGCATTACAAACATAATTCCTCATGTTTCAGATACAAAAAAAAATGAAACAGAAGTCTTTCCAACATAATTTCTGTACACTTAACCCTAATAAATTTTTAATTATTTCTCCAAGTATTTAAGTATATCACTATATCCTACAAACAAAAGTACTGCAGAACAACAAGAACCAGGTGGTCTGTCTTTGGAGTTTAAGAGACATATAACTTGGCACTGTTACCTTCTTGTACTATCACACTTTACATGTACAGAGTATGCAATGAAAAAGAATAATAAGAAACAGGTATAATTGCGAAAAGGTTGATACTTTAGTACCTAAAAGTTACATTATTTTTCAATTTGTTGTATGTTAAAATGTCTGACTTACAAAGTTCTAAGAATTTATAAAAAGTAGTTAAGACTTGATCCCTGTCACACTCTGTGAATGTAAATTTTTCGTTAATATGTGTTTGTGTTATATTTTATTCATTAATTTATTACATACTTGAAAGATAATGCAAACTGAGCAAGTCTACAGACTACATAGTAGGTATCAAGGCAGTGTGAATAGATTTGTGTCAAACTTGGTTCCTGTTTTAAAGCACTCGGTGTTCACGTTTTCTCAATGATTTGATACTAAGTGGTGAGTTATTATTATTCATGCAATTGTAGGAATATTCAAGACAAAACTTATCATAAATTTGATTGATTCAACTTTTAGGTTTCATTTTGTCTTGAATCTTTCGCTTATGGGAAATTACTGTCGGACATAAATTCAAATTTATTATCACTTTGTATTTATTTTTGTTCTAGACGTCAGTGGGTTAGGGAAGAAGATTTGGCTAAGGACTTGAAACTTCACACAAAGCAACTTCGTCGGATTCTGAGATTCTTTGAAGAAGAAAAATTAGTCACTCGTGACCACCGCAAGGAGGTTTACTCTGCTGGTTCAGCATTATGGACTAAATCTTTGTCTCCTTTTCTTGTCATTGTTTTTCTTGTCATTCATTTAAAATTCTCTGTTTGCTAAATTTCATTCATTATTTGTATCTACCAGGACTGGTCATTCCAGATAACAGCTGATCAACTGGATTATAAGTATCTATATTGTGTGTATAGTATACATATTTTGCACATATACACATAGATATATGCATACACCAGTGCGTGGTTATACTGAACCTCATACATTTGGACAAGCTATCACATACTTGGAAGTGTGGGATTCTATTTTAACTTGCTTGATATGGTGTCTTAAAGTTCACTTTCCTAAAAGGGGAAGGATCACAAGAATTGGTCACATAGAACCAATCTGTTTATCCAAACCAGTACCTCACTTGAAAGAGCACAAGTCACCGATTTGCTCCATGTCCTCGGGTTCTTGACTCTTCAGTAAATTGGTTTGTGTACTTGTCTTTCAAATTGAAGCACAAATCCCTCAGTCTTGTCTCCCAGAATGAAATCAATGAAATGGACTTGATAATCCCTTTTTACTTGCTTGATACCTACTTTTTAGATCAAGGTAGGCATTTTGTCCATTCATTTCTTCATTGAAGGTCACTTTATCTATGTGAAAGACGACACTTGAGTGTGTTCAAATTCTGAAAGAGACTTGGGGTTACGGAAGGAAATTGATTATTAATTTTTTTTCACTTAAGTTGGAACGATCATTGTTATTGTTGAAGTGGAAGGACTCTTTAAGCCATTTTATGGCAGTGGACCATACCACAATTACTATTCTGGTTGTTTTGATCTTATATAACAAGATGGAATAAAAAACGTGGGAATTGCCTTCTTGAAATGGGCACTCTCTTATACCAAACATGCCTCTTTTATTTTGTAAAAAGTGTATGCCTTTGAGATGTGAAATATTTTGGAATTCATGTTTTTTCTAACTTTATTTTTTTTAATTACCTTAGATCAGATATATAATTATATTACTAGATGAAATCTGCTTATTAGATGTGATTTGTCACTGAAAACTTACTCAGTGATTAGTGTTAGGTTTCCATTGGTACTTCTCTTTGAATATATTTCTTGTTTCTGTTGTTGCCTCATTGATATTATTTATCTTCTTCAGACATCCAAAGGTGCAAAAATATACAATGCTGCAGTGGCTGCCACAGTTGATGGTAAAAAAAATGGAAGAGAAGGCGACGATAAACTTAAAATGCATACGCAGTCCTATTGTTGTCTAGATTATGCACAGGTTCTTAACTCCCCGAATCTCCAAAACTAGAAAATATATTTTGGTATAGACTGATAAGTTTTGCTATTTGCGGACACTTCAATATAAATGGATTGGGTGATCTAAGTTCATATAATCAGTGTGCATATTTGCTTGTCAATTTAAAAGCACTACATGCCTTAGGAAAACATTTATCTAGATAGGACATAAAGAAGTTTATATATTACTTTGAGGAAATTTAGTTGCTGACCTTGCGGGTTGCTTCTGGGAGATTAGAAAGAATGAGGGATTTACAGAGGAGAGAAGCACCAAGACTATCTGAGGAGTGAGTGACAAGAAAAAGCAGGAAGGACAGTGGAAGATATGTAGGAAGGAGTTCTTCATACAGAAGAAAGAGGTGGGTGGTAGTCAATTGGAAATGAGAATAAAGCTTTTAGGCTGATTCACTTTCTAGAGGTGATGCTAATGAGTGTGAAAATATGCTTTAGCACCTTTGCACAAGCAATCTTACTTGGACTTGGACTGGAGCAAGGTGTAACAGATGTCTCAAATATAGTTAAGACTTGTGCAATATAAACTTCATACTTACATTCTTGATAAAAGATTATGCAATACCTCTTGAAATATGGATTTGAAATCCGCCTTTAGATCAATTTGTGTACAGATCGGGTAAACCAACTATTCAAAATTTGGGTAGGTTCTCAATCATAGTCGTTAAAGGCTCCCCTCGCCCGAGTCTCAAGGCCTTGGGCCTTTTCAAGACCGAGGGTGCCGATGTTGTCGCGCGCCTCTGCCGCGCTTCAGCACCCCTCGGTGCGCCTCAGTGACAGCTTCTTTAAGAAGTTTAAAAGAGCACTTTTTTGTTGGCAAGAAAAGCGATTTTCACTATTTTCCTTTGGGTGGGGGATGCTGGGACAAAAACAGAAGAAAAGAAACCGAAAAAAGGGGCTAGGATTTTTATAGAAAATCTTCAGTTACTCTCATACTTGGACATTTTTTAACCAAATTTGAAGGGCAATCAGCCCATCATACTTGAATTATGCTAATATGCTTGTTTTGAACACTTTGTCTATTTTAAATTGAGATTGGTACTTAATTTGGTCGCTTGAAGTGTGTTTTAATCAAATTATCGTGTATGCGACGCGTGCCTCGAGGCGGTACCATGGCCTTTGTGCCTCGGGTGCGTCTCGCGCCCTTAAAAACTATGTTCTCAATCACCTACTAGTAGAATTAAATAGAATTTGGTTGGTTATGGATGTATCCATTTATGAATTGTGTCGATTCAAAACTTAAACAAATACTGATATCCGAAAGAAGACCATATCAGTAGTCATATTGTGTTGCAGATAATTTAAACCAGTCCAGTCTCCACCTGTTCTCCAGGTGGGAACCCAAATGTCCACGTGCGCTCTCGTGTAAAAGCAGATGTACCCTTGCCTATGGGCCTACATTTAGCTGTCTGACTCTTGTGAACTATTTGAAATGGATCTATAAAATTGATGATTAGAAGCATTGCTAGCATAATTAAAAAAAACAAAGATAAAAAGAAGAGAAAGGGAAAAATGCACCTATGAGGCCCATCAAGTTATATGAGTAGTCAGGTTGGTGTAGGAAGTGTTTGAAGAAATTCCTGACAGAACTTTTGAGATAACTATGAGTCGTTGCTGGTGAATATGGGCGAATGTTTCAATGGAGTATATAATTACACCCGGTTCCTTATATTTAATGTGTCCTTGTTCATATAAACGAACCCAACTCAATTATACCTTATAGCATAGGCTATAATCGTCTATGGTGGGAGTTATGTATCCTCAACTCAACTCAACTAAGAGTGGGTTGTCCAAGTGACAGATAACGTGAGAAAAGTTTTAACAACTATAAATTGGATATCACAATGTTGGAAACATTAGAATACTCTCAGTTTATTATTTTGAGATCCATAAAATCTGTTCGATTGAATCAGATGGTTTTAGTACTTGTCATCTGTTCTATCTCAGTTGGTTGCTAGTATTTGTATCGGATATTCTTTTATTTGTATTTGTTCTTTTCGTAATGCTATAGTTAGCATGATGGCATATGGTAATATAGTGCTATTGTAGATGTATATAAACTCCAGTTGAATTAACTGTTCAAATTAATCTCCCTTGCAGATATATGATGTGGTGAGGTACAGATTACAACGCATGAAAAAAAAACTGAAGGATGAACTGGAGAGCAAAAACACTGTTCAGGAGTATATATGCCCAAACTGCAGTAAGAGGTATCTGGTGCTGGCAAATATCTTAAATTTTTGTTCTTGCTTTAGCTTCATGGATCCTGAAGAGTTTGATAACTTCTTTGACATGAACTCCAGATATACTGCCCTTGATGCACTACGATTGATCTCCTAAGTGATGAGTACTTCCACTGTGAAAGCTGCAATGGGGTCCTTGTGGCTGAGAGTGACAAGTTAGCTGGTCAAGAATTGGGAGATGGAGATGATAATGCCAGCAGACGTCGTCATGATAAATTAAAAGACATGCTCACAAAGATGGAGGTTTGTCCTATTTTTAAGTTCATATTATCATTTGGGGCTGATAGTACTCAGCCCATTTTTAAGTTTTTAAAGGAGAGCAGAACTAACCACCTTTCTTGTGCTAAGAAACTCCTGTAGCACATTACCATAAAGATGCTGATTCTAAAGTATAATCTGTTCTTTTGCTTATTTATGCTTTTTCATTCAAACATTTAAGCATCTGGACAACTATTCAAAGATTATTCTTTACCACTAAATCTTAATCAATTGAATTTTTCACATCCACGTTCCTGAATTAGTCTAACTCGATATACTTCTATTACTTGTGATTTCATTTTTTAAACACCTCCCAACAAGATCCTGAGTAAATGCCTCAAAATATTTGAAAACCAAAGGCTTATACAGAATTGTTTTGATTTATATCTTTGATAGTCAAATTTGCTGAACAACAAGATTTGCTGAACAACAAGATTGGCTTTTTACAATTAGATGAAAGAAGTGTTGCTAAAATGTGCCTAAAATGAATCTTTTATGGATTGAATATAACTGTGTAAGTTGAGTAGGGAAATGTAAAATTAAGTCAGTTGAGTTAGGGAAATATACAATTAAGTTAGTTGAGTAGGGAAAAGTAAAAATTAAGTTTGTTGAGTAGGGAAATGTAAAATTAAGTTAGTAAACCAACCAAATGGAAATAGAATAATCCCAAAACCCTTGTTATCATTCCTGTTTAAGCCTAAAAGGAGATAATCCCAGAACCCTTATTATCGTTCCTGTTTCAGTCTGCCACCAGACTGGTTTCCTGATCACCGACACCATACCTCCCTATAATTGCTTCTGTTTTACAGTCTTCGTTAGTATCACAATAAATGATCTGCCAAATTAATTACTCCAAGTGTTTGCTCTGATATTTTGAGAGTTTCATTGATGTTCGCTGGTAATGTGAGTGTGTTATATATGTTTGTGTCACTCTGGTTGGTTTTCCTCTGTGTCTATTGTCTGTTATTCAGTTAGATCTGCTACTATATGCACCTTAGGTAGTGATGATAGTATTGATGGTTGCCATGATGGACAAAGTATCAAGTGATTGAGTCTTTCAAAGGTGCGGTTTGCTCTGGATCAGGGGTCAGACAGAGAGAGACTTATTACGAGTTGAGGATTTTGCCGTAGCCTTTAGTGGTTGACTTGTGTCATCCACCAAAGAAGCTCAACCAGAGGAACAAGAATGGGAGTTATTAACATTGATAGTGGAGGTTAGAGATGAGGGATTCTCACTCGATCAGTTATGCCATTCTCTTTTGCAGCAAGAGGGGAAAGTTTATATGAGAACGATCTCCATGCCCTTTTTCTGTCTGAAGAGCAGCTACAGCCAATTCATAAGTCATAACATAAGTCTTTGAAAGAAATTCTTAGGTGGGAAACAAAAGCAATACTGGTGTTGAAAGCACGCATAGATAGGGTAACTAGTCAGGGATCTGCGGTGGGAACTATGGAATGGACATTCACTTGTAAAGATGCTCGACTTTTGTTATTGGGTAAACTGAATGAATTTTAGGATGAAGAGTGGACACAGAATGGTCCTTTTGAGGAAAGAATGATTTAGAATTTAGAAAACAAGTTATTGATACTAAAACTCATTTTTGAGATAAACTGCAATTGCGTATGACTTGGAAAAGAAGTTGGCAGGGAATGAAAAGTTTATCCAAACATTCTTTAGTATAATACAGAGTTAACTCCTGTTGCCCGTGATACAAGGATACAGATCAACATTTAAGGTTTACTGCATCTCAATGGGACAGTAGAATCTCTTTATCACACGATTCAGTGAAATATCTTGAGTTTTTTGTCGAATTTGTATGGCAATATGCATGCTATGTATCAATTAAGTGAATTTTGTTTTGATAGGGAATATATCAGTAAAAGAAAATAGGGCCAGTCTTGGTCGTAATCTATGTATTTCTTGTATAGCTATTATGATACTCTTGGCTCACCTTCATGTGAGTTTGCTATGAACTTTTTGATACCCTCGACCCCACAGTACAAAGCATATACATTTTTAGCTATCACTATCAAAATGGCATTTGTGAATTTTTTGTGAATTGTAAGCAGAATATGAAGTTCAATTTTTAGATGGGGTGTGTCTTTATGTTCAAGGTTATGGGAAGGGTCATTTACTTGGGGAGTTGTTTGGTAGCAAGGTAGAAAGGCAAAGATTTTAATAGGACAAGGACAAATTTGAGAAGAAAGCAAAGACACGGTCACTGGGTAAAGAAAACTCATGATGATAATGGAATTCATGTAATAATCAGTTATACTAAAAAAAATAAATTGCAATAGATTTGAACAATTTACAAGATTCTCTTCTTCTTTCAATCTTAAAACCTTTCTAGTTTAACTATGATCTTTCTCTAGAATAAACTCATTAGTTGCAAGTACATATGGCCTGTGGACTGTGGGTATTTTTCTTGTCCTGTGAGGATCTCAATTCACTGAAACTTGGGAAACTGGGTGATAAGTCTACTATTGGTTTTTCTGTCCACAATGTCGTTATTGCCCGACCACTAGGTTGTCAATATGTACTGTCTTTGATCATCGAGGCTTGTCTTGTCTTGGCGTTTGTTTTAGGCAACTTTTGTGTCAGTTGATAGCCGCTCATACATGCAATTGCAGTTTTATATTAGGGATAATTACAAAACACCCCTGAGGTTTGGGCTAATTACAAAAAAACCCAGAGTTCTTTGAAAATTAAAAAAACCCTTGAGGTTTGATTCCGTCTTACATTTTTCCCGGTGATTTTCAAAAATATTTCAAAAGACCCCGACATATACAAAAATATTACAGTTAACCCCCTTAAATTTAAGACAAAACGAAACCTGAAGAGGTTTTTTGTAATTTTGAAACATCTCTGGGTTTTTGTAATTAACCTAAACCTCAGGGTGTTTTTGTAATTATCTCTTTATATTATACTATAGTTACGATCTCATCTTTAATTTTGGTATTTTATTTAGTGCAATCTGAAGCGGTTGTATATCTCATTTTCAAAGGATATATTGGTATATGAAAAGTTAAAAGAGTAGACCAAATCTCTTCAATTACCAAGTAATAATTGTAAAATCCGTAGATAATGCTCCCTTTCTTGAATGTTTACTTTCGAGAGTAGTCCCATTAATGTTTTTGTGACACTTGGATTTTCATAACTTTTGGGGTTAAAAATATAAATATAAAGAGGATCCCTACTTCTCGAACTGTCAGCTCAAGTCCTTGTCAATTTAGAAGTGAACTTCAATACGTGGTCTGTGGTCAATAAATTGTTAAATGATAAATGTGCATCGAGATTTTTAAAGAAACTACCTGTGATAAATATTTGATAATAACGTATTGTATCAGAATGTTAAGATTTAACTTGCCTTTTTCAGTTCAGGACTTGGCTATTTCTAGATTAATGTCAAATCTGCAATTTACTCGAACTTTTATTTCAGTTTACAATCTTTCATAATCCAATATTGTTATCAGATTTTCTATTCTTACGGATGTATCTTTTTACGTTGACATAGCCGGAGCAACTTGGTTGAGTGAATATGATAACTGTATATTAAGTGGTGATGATGTTATACTGTTTCGTGAACTATCAAAAATTACCTCTAACCAATTTATTATGAAAAGTACTATTTGAGTTCACCGTTCCATAGATGCATCTGGGTTTCTATCGCATTTGTATCTTTCTCATCACTCGTAGTTCGTGAATCAGTGTATTCGGAGGGCAGTTTACTTAATATAATAGTGCCCTACTGACTATTAATATGGTCTACTAGTATCGACAATGATAATGAAACTCATCTCTTAATAATACAAAATCAATAGAATTATCATGGATTTGGGATGGTACTTGGGAAGCAAAGGAGCGATTTTATGGAGAGCGGTTATTCCTATTGTATGTTGGTCCGTTTGGTTGGAAATAAACAATAGAATTTTCAACGATAGTGAAGAGTCAGTTTTGGAGTGTTGGGATAGGATTAAGATTAGGGTAGCTCATGGATAATAGGGCATAAAGATTTTAATCGTTTGTTCATTTCAGACTTGATTAGAGATTGGAAATTAGCATTATGATGTGTTAGGTCACATTTGAGACACCTCGGGTGGATTCCTTATCCACTTGTTGTAACTTCTTCTTGTAACTTTTTATTACATTAATATAATTATTGTTTCTTAAAAAAAAAAAAAAGAACAACACAATTCAAGTTAGTGGAAGTCCATGTCTGGAAATACGAATGTTAATTAGCCCTTGAATATTGCTTCCTCCGTCCCACTTTTATCTACTACTATTATTTTGCCTGTTATTTAGATGATTGTTGGAAAACGAAAGTTTCATGCATGTTTACACTATTTCCTTCAAAAGTATTGTTTAAGAGTTAGTGGTGTCACATTTACTTGTGAATGAGACGATATTTTCCAGGGAAAAAAAATCAATTAAGCAGAGTAACGTTATTTCGGGGGCATCCCAAAAAGGAAATAGGAGTGATTAACTTGGGATAGTGGGATTATTATTTACGAAAAGTGAGGATGTGTGAGCCCATCTTAGGATGAACTGTATTTGACCATGCAATGGCTATGTAAGTTTATCACGATGAGATTTACACCAACCTGGTAATGGCTAGTCTATATATGATGAGCGATTTGTAAGGTTTGCATTTAGGCTTTTGAACTGTCCATTAGTTTTGTTTTTGTTCCTTCATTTCCATGCAACATATGTTTAGACAAGGGTTCATGGGCATCTTGTGGTCACATGGGGCTTGAGTTTGAAAATTTGTTTCTGCTTTATCATGGATTATATTGGTCCTGACATGCTCCTGCCTTATCAAATCATATTTTTATGCTCGATTTTCGACACTTGTGAGGTTAATATTCTCTTCGAACCTGTCTCTTTCCATAGGCGCGCATTTTTTTTTTTTTTTTTTCTATGATTAGTTTCTTATATAGTTATATTGTTTGTTCTCTACCTCACCCCCTCCCCGCAAACAGAAAAGCCAAAACACAAAACCACCAGGCTAATTGGCTCCATCAGTAATTGCTGTTGTAAAGGGGTTCACTGTCTCAAACGAGAGGATATGTTCAAATCCTTACCAGATAGACTGTGTAGTTTATACACTTAACAATTTGAGATTCTATTGTGGTATTTATGCATTTAAAACTTTTTCATTAAATGGATTAAAAACGTTAGAATCTAATGTTTATCTCTTTAGTGAATGAAATTTTACTTTCGTGCCCCCCAAACCTTTTCCTCTACTAAATTGTGGAAGTTTGGTGGAGTATAGGAACAGATTAAACCACTTATGGATCAACTTGGAAGAGTTAAGGATTTGCCTGCCCCTGAATTTGGAAATCTTCAAGCTTGGGAACTTCGAGCGAATGCTGCTGGCCGAGCTGCAAATGGAGATAGCGCCAATGACCCTTCTCAATCTTTGCATGGTCTCGGTTTTGGTGGAACTCCTATGCCTTATGTTGGGGAGACTAAGGTGCCTCGTTTAAAGTTTTTTTTCCTTTAGTTTAATAAGTTCTTTGCTTCTTTACTCTTGCATGAGAAAGGGCTTGATATATTCATCAGACAAATATAGTAAGGAGCGTGTCTCCTTTATTTGTCCTTATTTCACTCATCTCATTTTCCTTGGATGACGTAATCATTCATTGAGATGTCAAATGTATTTTCAATCATCATAGATTAGTGTATATGTGCAGATTAGATTGCATGCTTCCTACTAAATTTGGATTCTCAAGCCAGAGTTAAGAGTTTTTAGGAAAAGCAATGATGAAGCTTATACTGTGTGATCCTGGATTGCAAATAAGTAGTTTGGAATATTAGCCGAGTACATCCTACTGTTTTTGTTGTAAGTCAAAATGTGCTACTTGAGGTAATCACATTGTGCTAACGGTTAGCATGGAAAAGTTTTTTTCCCCAAATAATTCATGATAATTAGAAGGAACTTTATTCATTGAAGAAACTTCTGCTACTGTGAAAATTTAAAGCTTGAGTTTGGCAGGTTGAAGTTGCGTTCTCTGGTGCTGATGAAAACGAAGATGTTAAATCAGCAAACACAAATACACCTATGAAAGTTTTGCCTCCATGGATGATCAAGGAAGGAATGAATCTTACAAAAGAGCAACGTGGAGAGACCAGGCCGGCGGCAAAGATGGGTGGTACAGCTACAGCTTCAGAGCTACCCGATGACAAGAAGTCCGCAACTGTAAATGAGGATACAAAGAATGTAACGGTTAGTTATACAGCTTGTTATGTAAATTTTTTTCCTGGGACTTTTGACTTATTTAATACATAGGAGTTGTTATACTCTATTGCTGGTGATTAACTTTGTACTTAATCCAACTCCCATTCTTTAATTACTATTATTATTGTTTTGTAGGATGAATATATTAAAGCATATTATGCTGCTGTGCTTGTGCGCCAGCGTGAACAAGAAGAAACAGTCAAGAAGGAAGAGGAGTCACCTAATACTGGAATCCCCAACGAAGTCTATAATACACCCTCTGAGCGCCAAGTTGGCATGAAATCAAAACGTGATGCCGATGATGAAGGAGATGATGAAGAGTGGGAGGAGGGTCCTCCTGCAGGTATATACAATTACCATCTAGCCTTCTATCTTTTACTACTAACTTTCTTCTAAGAGCATTATTTAGAAAAAACAGAAGCATGTTATCTTCGAGTTATTCAGAATAATCAGCAGAACTTTGGCATGATAAGCAAAGAGATTGCAAATCTTTGACATACTAAGTTTTTGTTAAAGAGATGAATTATGATGCATGATTACTATGATGAAACTAATTTATTAGTCCAAGATGGCAACTTGAGATACAGAAGTGATCAATGAACTACTATATATATATCATGTGCAATGTATCCTAATACTTTCTGACGATACTATGTAGTCTATGTTATAAGTGAAGTTTTTACGCCTCTTTTAAACTTTTTCTAGACGTGACATCTTTTTGCCAAACATCATTGTCTCTGGAGATCAGGTAGAATGCTAATTTTGTAAAAGGATAACTACTAAAAAAGCCCTGAGGTTCAGGCTAATTACAAAAAACTCCAGAGGTTTTTGAAAATTACAAAAAGTTCTTGAGGTTTGATTCTGTATCAAATTACCATGGTTGCTATGCCTTCAGGTTTTATTTTGATCTGTTATAATGATTTACATGAACATTGGATTGCAATTAATGTGGAAAGTTGCTTAACATGGCGGTATTTTTTGCTAGCCTTTGACAGTGGGTGGATTATGGTTTATCTCAGGTAGCACATCTGAACCTTTTAAAGTGAATGACTTGAATGTAGAAGCAGAAGCTTCTGAAGATGACGAGGATGTCAATGACTGGGAGGACGGGTAAAGAACCAAAAGCTCCTGTGCATTTCATGAAATTTCTACGTCTTGGAAGCTTCGTTTTTGGCATCGAAGCTAATTTACTCGTCTACTCACTGTAAAATGTGGATTGATCGAGTACTTGTACTGTTTTTTGCACTTTTCTCTGAACGGCTTACTTTTTGTTCTGACGCTGTTAATATAGAAGTAAACCCCAGAAGACCAAGATATTCATCGACAAAGTATTGGTACTGATGCAGCTGAATAGAGGATTAGATTATGTTTTCTCATGATATATTCCCATATGCAACAAGAAGTTGTAGTAAAATGGTATTATAGATGCTACACTTGGTGTAGATCCATTGTCTTTTTACCTATCCATACACCTGGAGTAGGCATGGATAACATTACATGAAAAATGGCGTGGTTTTAGCAGTTGGAGTCTTCTATTACAAATTTTGTTTTATTTATTTGTGTCAAGTATCGTCAATATGTATATAAGGGTGTTCATTCGGTTCGACCAAACCGAACCAAAATTTTGGTTAACCAAAAATTCGGTTCATCAAAATGCTTAACCGAAAACGGAACTGAATTACACGGTCCGATTCGGTCAAAACTGAACTTTTTTTGGTTTTTACGGTTTGGCTTCCGGTTAACCGAATTTTAGTGAAAAACCACTAATTTTTATCTTGCTGTATCGGTTTCTTGAAAATCGAACTGTACTTCAAATGGAAGAACAAAAAGCTAAAAAATTGAAGCATACCACAGTCTTCCAACTAAACCAGATACAAACTAAAGTAAACTGGTAAAGTTACCACTGACCACATCCACATTAGGAAAAAAAGGAGCCCATATTCGTCTTTCCCGCAGTATTAGGACATAATAAGAAGAATCCAAATAAAATTCAAAAAGGAATCTATGAATAAGCATAATGCACAAAGAACTAATAAATTGTTTTCTAGATTTTCAAATTTTAGGGATTGGGATTATGGAAGTTCTGGGTGGGCGACTGAGACTATGGAAGTTGAGTTTGCGGAGACGATGGCGGAGTGCAGATGGCTGATGATTCGATGAAGCACTTCTCTAATCTCACTTAACTGGAATTTGATTTTTTCTCGTCTCGTCTCTAGGCAGAGTACAAAAATCAAGAAAGAAATATTTTTCCAAGTAGAAAAATGATTAAAAGAAAAACTAATAAATATAATTATAAAAAAAATCGGTTTCGGTTCGGTTCGGCCAACAGAACACTAAAATCGGAGCCGAACCGAAAATCGAAAATTTGGAAAAAATGAAAACCGAAAATCCAACCGAATTTTTCGGTTTCTGTTCGAACTGAATTTTCGGTTCCGATTTGGTTCGACCGGTTAACCGAATTGTGCACACCCCTGTGTATATATATGTATATATCTATATATCTTTGAGTGAATTACAAAAACTAACCCCAACTTTTAGGTTAATTAGGAAAAACAATTAGTTATGTTTAAAATTACAAATACTCCTTGAGATTTGTTATTAGTTTACAAAATTGTTTCCTCAAGAGGCACTTGGATGGGTGTTTGTTAGGTATACAAATTTGAAGGGGATATTTGTAATTTTAAAAGATATTGAAGTGTTTCTGTAAATAGACTAAATTAAGGCGTTATGTTTGTAGTCAACCCTATATTTTTTTTAGAGGAAGTCTCTTGTGAGACCGGACGGATATTCACATGGTCTCCACTCCTCTTCTCTCTCCTTGTCCCTACTCCTCCTCTCATTGGCAGGGCTGAAAAATGAACCAAATTACTCGATACTCGATTCGAGATCGATCGTTAAAAGCTCGTTTGAGCTCGGTTCGTTAAAGTAATGAACCAAGCTTGAACATATTTTTCCGTTCGATAAGATTTAAAGCTCGGCTCGAGCTCAAATCGATTAGTAAAAAAAGAATAAAATATATGTAAAAATATCAAGCTACTCGAGCTCGATTCGTGTTCGGTTCGACCAAAGCTCGTCCGAGCTCGATTCGATTAATAATCAAACAAGCTCAAACACAATTTTTAAAGCTCGATTAAAATTCAAACAAACTTGAACAATACCATGTTCGGCTCGACTCGACTCGTTTACACCCCTACTCATTGGTCCCCCTATTCTCTTATCTCTTTATCATCTCTTTATCCACGTATTATCTCATGCCTCCCTCTTTCTCTCTACATCACAATCCTCTTGTAATCCCCTCTTTCCCCTCTCTATACGCCTAAAACAAATAAAATTGATTAAAAAAATATCACTTGTTATGAAAAAATATCACATTAGACTCGAAAAATATTACTTTTTATTAAAATAAAGTATCCCTTCTTATGAAAAAATATGACTTTTTATTAAAAAAATATCACTTCAATGATCACTTATTATGAAAAAATTCACTTTTTATTGAAACAAAGTATAACTTCTTATGGGAAAAATATCACTTCTTATGAGAAATGTATCACTTCTTATTAATAAAATATCACTTTTTATTAAAAAAGTATCACTTCTTATTAAAACAAATATTACTTTTACTTAAAAAAAGTATCACTTTTTATTAAAAAAGTATAATTTCTTATTTAAAAAGTATCACTTTTATTAAAATAGTATTAATTCTGATTTTAAAAGTATCACTACTTATTAAAACAAATATAATTTCTTACTAAAGAAAGAGTAATATTTTTTATTAAAAAGTATCAACTCTTATTTAAAAAGTATCATTTTTTTTATCAAAATAAAGCAGTTTTTATTATAAAAAAAGTATCATTTTTTATTAAAAAAAGTATTAATTCTAGTCTGAAAAGTATACATTATATTTTAAAAGTTTAATTTCTTTATGTATTTTTTTTCATGCGAGCAGAGAAAAAAAAGGAGACCATGTATATATATAAGGAGACTGTATATATATGTTTATAGAGAGAGATAAGAGGATCACACACACACACATATAGGATATGGATCAAATAGGTCCTCCTACTTGGGATATATATATATATATATATATATATATAGGGACCATACATATATGGAGAGAGGATGAATATATATAACCGTATATATAGCTAGGGAGAGATGATGAAGAGAGGAGGGGGGACTGCATATGATAGAGAGAGAGGTGCACATGCATGTTGAATTTGGTAATGGAGCTCCGTCTCACGTATTTAGATCCATGAGACGGTCTCACACAAGTTTTTGCCATTTTTTATGATGCGTATCTATTAGGTTTATATTGGTGATGTTTGGAAATGAAATGAAACATTATTTGAAATAGAGTAGGTCTCTCATATGACCTTCTTACAAAATCCTCCTAAGGAGGATCCATGACCCGAATCCATACATTTCTCCTTCTTTTTCTCTTCTTTCTCTCGCACACACACACACGCACACACTCTTTCTCTCCTTATTCTTTTCCTCTTCCACCCGCACACACTCTCTCTCCCTCTCTTTCCTTCTCTTTTCCTCTTTCATCGTGCTCTCTCTTGCTTCCTCCTTATTTTTCTCATTCATCCATTCCCCAATTTTTCCTCTTTCATCATGTTCTCTCTTGCTTTCTCCTTATTTTCATCTTTCCTCCATTCCCCAATTTTTCAGATTGTAGTTGTAGACATGTAACATTGATCTATATTTTTTTTGATTCACCCATGAATTTCTAGATTTTGGATTCTATATTGATACAAAATAGTAGAAATTAAAAAACATTACTTACAATCATATTCAGCAAAAAACATGATATTTTAACTCATAAAAGTATTACTTTAACTCAGTTATATTTATTTTTGCTTCTTTCATCTGCATGAATTCCTAATATGTGACTATATTAAAAACATGATACTTTATCTCAAAAAACATGATATTTTAACCATAAAAGTGTTACTTTAACTTAGTTATATTTATTTTTCCTTCTTCACTGTACTGAATTCCTAATATGTGACTATATAAAAAATATGATACTTTATCTCAAAAACGGATACTTTTACTCATAAAAATGTTACTTTAACTCTGTCTTATTTTTTTTTTTCACTATAATGAACTGTGACTATATTAAAAATATGATACTTAATCTCAAAAAATTGATACTTCTACTCATAAAAGTGTTACTTTAATTCTGTCATATTTATTTTTCATTCTTCATTGTACTAAATTCATAATTTGTGAGTATATTGAAAAATATGATACTTTATCTCAAAAAATGGATATTTATACTCATAAAAGTGTTACTTTAAATTTATCATATTTATTTTTCCTTTATCACTATAATGAATTCCTAATTTGTAACTGTATTAAAAAAATATGATACTTTATCTCAAAGAATTGATACTTTTACTCATAAAAGTGTTACTTAACTATGTCATATTTATTTTTCTCTCTTCATGTGTATTGAATCCATAATCTGTAATTGTATTAAAACATGATATTTTATCTCACAGAACGTATACTTTTATTCAGAAAATGTTACTTTAACTCTATAATATTTATTTCCTTCTTCACTGTATTGAAATTAATAATCTGTAACTGTATAAAAAAATATGATACTTTATCTCAAAAATTGATACTTTTAAGAGAGAGAGAGAAAAACAAAGAGGAAGAGAGAGAATTTATTGGTTGCGGCCCGAGAGAGAGAGAGAGAGAGAGAGAGAGAGAGAGAGAGAGAGAGAGAGAGAGAGAGAGAGAGAGAGAGAGACGGCCCATGGGGATAAAGAGAGAGAGAAAAACACGGGAGAAAGAGAGAGGAAAAGAGAGAAAATAAAAAATACTAAAATAAAAAATTAAAATGGCGGTTAGGTGAGTTGTGGGTCAGGTCAAGATCCGTCTTACAAATTTAGACCCGTAAGACAGGTCTTATATAAATTTTTGTCTTTGAAATAAAAGATTTTGTGAGCTTTTTGGGCTGCTCCTTGACTTTGGAACTGAAAACCACAAACAGACTGATTCCCCATATGGCAGGGCATCCATGCAAGTTGCGAAATTTCTGAGCCATTGGATTAAAGAAATAGATGGTGAAAAATACCATCTTCAACTGCCTTATAAGTCAATAACCAACCATCCTTATAATTCAATAACCAGTAATTTGTGCAAATGTTTGAATTTGTTTTAAGTGTTTTACGAGAAATATTTTAGAAGAATTATGATGTATTAGTGATGCGGCATGGATTTGGCCTATTAACTTGGATCAATAGAATTTGGGGTTCAAATACAAGTATGAACTCCGTCCCTATTAAATTGGATCAATAGAATTCCAATTTGAGCGTCGTGAAGGGTACGCCAAAAAGACCCTCCACCCCTTCTCAATGTTGTTTTGCAATGGAATGAGCATTGGAGATTGGGGCGTAAATTTCTTGCCCCAACAATTACTGTTAAGAGGGAAGTGTGTTAAAAAGAATAAGAATATACGTGTTTTATTTTTTTCTTAGAGAAAATGAAAATCAGTGTACGCATATGAGACCCACCTTAACCTGAATTTTCTTTTGGGTTGTGTTGTCAGGGGCCCATCCAAGTTATATCTTCCTTTAATTTTGAGGAAATTCCACCACATTGTTTCTTTTTTTAAAAAAATCCTGCTGGTCTGCCTGTATGTTGAGTATTCGATATCGAGTGAAGTGTAGTCACCTTCTTTTGCATTACCGGACTTTGACTTAATAAGCTAACCCTAAAGTAACAAGTTGCCTTAGGATTTGATGAATATTTGTAGCATCATTCAAGTAAATACAGATTGAGATAGTAGAAACATGAGCTTGTGATATAGCTACACCTAATTCCAGACCGGTTAATACAAGAACTATAAATAAAGGACCAAGATCGGGGGTCCATAGGATAGTCATAGTAGAGTTTTTTTCCAGCCGACACAATAGGCATGCGATGCGAAGAGGCCCTTGCCTAAAAAGATAGAGATGCGAGATGCGCTTAAGTTTCGTGCTTGCTTATGGCAGGCCCTTGCCGAGGGGTCGTATTCGCTCAAGAGGGCTTCCTCTTTCGAGGCTTGGTCTTCTGAGGAGTTAGGGGCTAAGTATGAAGTGATTAACCAACCTATCTTTCTTACTCTTTTCCCTTATTTACTCTCTTGAATGATTTTTATTTTTTTACGTTCCTGCATATTTTTTGTTGTTGCTATTTTTACGTTATTCTCGATTTTTTTTGTTCATGTAGTGCTTTATAGGTTATTTATGTTGTTTCGATGTAGTTTATATTTGTTTCTTGGTTATTTCTATGTTGTTTCGATGTTTTAATACAACTTTTACTTATTTTGTTTACGTGTTGTTTACGTGTTGTTTATATATTGTTTCTGAGTTATTTTCTATAGCGTTTTAATGTTGTTATAATGTTGTTTTGTTGTTTCCATGTAGTTTTCAATGTTTTAATGTAGTTTTGACCTATTTTTATTATTTTTATTGATGTGTTTTTTATATTATTTCTATACTGTTTTTATGTTGTTATGATGTTTCTTTATAGTTTTAATGCTCAATTTCAATGTTCCAATGCATTTTTTTCCTCCTATTTCCGTAAGACGTTTCCTACCCGCGACCCTAGGAAACCCGCCCAACCCACCTGTTATTTAAAAAAAAAAACTGCTTCAACACTTGTGGGGGATCGAACCAGTGAGCCAATGGAGACACAAGGTGGTGTTCTACCACTACACCACTAGTGCTTATTGTGCAATCTCTATATAACAATGTATATAAACCCATTCATAAATATGCCTGGTAATTAAAAAAAAATTTAAAACGCCTATAAATGTAAAGGCTAAGAATCAAACCTAAGTCTATTAAAAAAATATGATACATTATCTCAATAAATGGATACTTATAAAAGTGTTACTTTAACTACATCATATTTATTTTTTATTTTTCCTCTTTTTTTGTTCCTAGTTTGTGACTGTATTAAGAAATCTGATACTTTATCTCAACAAACGGATACTTTTACTTATAAAAGTGTTACTTTAACTATATCATATTTATTTTTTATTTTTCCTTCTTTCCTTCATTTCTAATTTGTGACTATATATATTAAAAAACATGATACTTTATCTCAAAAAATAGATACTTTAACGTATAAAAGTGTTACTTTAACTCTGTTATATATATAATTTATTGTAATATATTCATAATTTGTGACTATATTAAAAAATATGTCACTTTATCTCAAAAAATAAATACTTTTACTTATAAAAGTATTACTTTAACTCTATCATATTTATTATTCATCTTTCTTTGTATTTATTATTAAAAAATATAATACTTTATTTAAAAAACAGATATTTTTACTCTTAAAACATGATATTTTGTCTCAAAAAATATATATTTTTACTCATAAAGGTGTTACTTTAACTGTGATATATTTATTTGTCCTTCAATGTAATGTAATCATAATCTATGGCTATATTAAAAAAATGATACTTTATCTAAAGACTAAAATTACCGATACTTTTTCTCATAAAACTGTTACTTTAACTGAGGAAGAAAACAAAAACTCTGGTATATATATATTTATTGTAATATATTCATAATTTATGACTATATTAAAAAATATGTTACTTTATCTCAAAAAACAAATACTTTTACTTATAAAAGTATTACTTTAACTCTATCATATTTATTATTCATCTTTCTTTGTATTTATTATTAAAAAATGTAATACTTTATTTAAAAAAACAGATATTTTTACTCTTAAAACATGATATTTTGTCTCAAAAAATATAAATTTTTACTTATAAAGGTGTTACTTTAACTGTGATATATTTATTTGTCCTTCAATGTAATGTAATCATAATCTGTGGCTATATTAAAAAATATGATACTTTATCTAAAATAACCGATACTTTTTTCTCATAAAACTGTTACTTTAACTGAGGAAGAAAAATAGAAAAAATAGGATCCACAGATCCGCGGGTCAAATAGGATCCGTCTTATGGATTGAGACCCGTAAGACAGTTCTATATGAGTTTTTGCCTTTTGTTTCTATGTTGTTTTTCATATTGTTTTGGGATTATTTCTATAAAGTTTTTGATGTTGTTATGTTGTTTCTTGATTGCTTCTATGTATTTTTCGACGTTTTGAATGCATTGGATAAAAAATTGAATTGTTTTTTTCTATACATATGTTGTTTCTATATTATTTTTAATGTGTTTTATTTTAATACGTGTTATTTTTTGTGGACATTTCATGGTCATTTATAATATTTTTAGTATAAAATTGATTATTTAATGGAGGTAAAAATTTTATTTTCACTGAAATTTTATTATATGAAACATGTTCGAAACAACCTTGAAACAACAACGTAAAATATCCAAAACAATTGGCGAGAGCATACAAATGTCCAGAAAAAGGACCGGGAGCGTAAATGTATCATTTTTCATAGAATGTTGGTATTTTTGTCCTTATCCCTTCAATTTTCAGGTCATCGTGCGTAGGCAGCCCGTCATGGGACCATATGCGGCTGGCCCACTCGGAAAATACCCATTCTTTTTTTTTTTTGTCGACCCAGAGTATCCCCACACTTAGGGATGACAATAGAGCGGGTTGAAACCCGGCCTTGCATTAACCCCGCCCCATTAGAAACGGGTTTAGACCTGGTCAAATGAGTCTTGGAGCGGGTTATGGACCCATTTCCTAAAAACCCAGCAGGTTCGGAGTGCGTAACGGGTCCATGCGGACCCTCCCCACATATATCAATTAATATATATGTATATATTTACTAATTATAAGAATATTAATTATTTTTACATTACATCAATCCAAGGTCAACTAGGTGTTTAACAAATGGGCTTAAGACATAATAGACTGTTAAACTTAGAATATAGAAATACTCAGTTTGCAAAAAACTTTTAGGTTCACAGAGTTATCACTCTGTTCATACTTCATTGTATATAAACATAAGCCAAAAAGTTGCATACATGTCTGCTGCACCACTACTTCTACTGTCTCAGCAAATTCAATCTTCACGGATCATGATGAAGGCAACTTAAGATTTTGAATTTTGCTTTTTTAGTGGCCTAACTAAATTTACATTGACCATTGGGCTTGAACACAACTGTCAAAATAATTTTTGGCAAAATCAGACAGAATACAATACATGAAATAATCGCACAGGCCACAACGGTTAGACCGGCCGGGTCCGAGGTGGGGTGGATTTTGAGGTGAGGCGGGTCCTGGGTCCAGATTTTTCTTGGCGGGGTGGGTCCGGGTTTGGCCAAACCTGTCCCAGACCCGCCCTGTTGCCATCCCTACCCACACTAGCGCGGGGGCACAAACCCCACATTTATCTCGGACTATGAGATGGTTCTAATCTCTAGGGAGGAGGGACAAACCCAACCCTAACACTCCCCCGCATTAGTTAGGAATCGAACCTGAGACCTCAAGGTTGCAATTGCAACCCCTTAGCCACCAGACCAACCTTTAAGGTTAAAATTTTCATTCTTTAAGTACTAGTTTTCTTCACACCTTTCACATGTTCACTTAAGCTCCTTAGAGGCATTTAGAATTCATAGAACTGTAATTTTGGTTGACAAAAGAGATCCATAAAAATTGCATTTTATAAAAAAATCCCACAATTAGAAAAACCCTAGAATTGAACCTAATTTTGTTTTATCGGAAGTTGCAAGACCAGTGGAAAATTAGGAGTTTCGATGAAAAGTCAAATATCAGACCCATAGGCACTACAAGAAAACTGGTAATAGACATCGGTTAAAAGTCACCAGTTTCAAGTTTTTTGTGATGTCTTTTAATATTTAACATCATTTCTTAAATAAAGCGATGTGTATGACCGCAATGTTCCGCTATTAGACATCATTTTTTGAACAGATGTCTTTGACTACCCTTTTTTTAGTTTATAACATCAGTGATAACATTGGTTTTTTGAACTGATAGAATTGTGCACACTTATTTGGTCTATAACATCATATTTGATATCATTTTTTCCAACTTATGTCAAAAAAAAAAAAATAATTTTCCCCAAATTTTTGAACTACCGTCTCCCTTTTCTGAACTACCGTCTCTCTCTCTCTCTCTCTCTCTCTCTCTCTCTCTCTCTCTCTCTCTCTCTCTCTCTTCTTTGCCGTCTCTCTCAGATGAGTTCTCTCAACCCTACCTCTTGCTTTCCCGTCGTTGCCTGAAGCTTGCACATCCGAGCGGCAGCCCACAACCATCCCTGGGCTCTAGTATAGACTTGTGAGAAAAAAACTCCTAACTTCAAACCCTAACCCTTGCAATTTTGTTCTTTCTCCCGATTCTGTCTGATGGGTATGCTTAGCTTGTGTTTTTCCTTTACTTTATTATCTGGGTTCTATTTTGCTGAATTTTTTTTCTTTCTCCCGATTTCTGTCTGATGATAGGAATAAAACTGTCAAATTTTGATTAGATTGTTCTATAAAGCATTTGCTCTCACTGAGGAGTTGTCCTTGTTAAATGCCTTTTATATGTTGCTTCTACATGCTACGTGTCTATAGTCATGTGGGACCATACAGAGATCTGGGGCATAAAAGTTCCCTCCGATGAAATCCCGGCAGTGCGAGCCATGTTTAAATGCCATAGCTACAGTTAAATTTTCAACTTTTTCGGGCTAATTACAAAAAAGTCCATTTTTTTTAAAATTGTAAAAATCCCCTTGAGGTTTGGTCCGTCTTACATTTCTCCCATTCATAAGAAAAAGCATTTCAAAATCCCCCCTAATATTTATAAAAAAATTACAATTATCCCCCTAAATTTAGAACAGAATCAAACCTGAGGGTATTTTTTATAATTTTGAAACATCTCTGGTTTTTTATAATTAGTCGAAACCTCGGGAGTATTTTTTAACTATCCCTGATAAAAATAAATCATGTTTCTTCTACTGGCAGGTACACGAGAAGGATGCGATTGGTATCACTCAACATCCCCGTATAAAGTATAAACCTTATCACTCAGCATTTTAATTATCCCTGATGCTTTGGTAACTGCAATTTTTTTACTGCATTGAGCAATCTTCCTTGTAGATTTAAGAATATTGTATTATTTTCTCCCCAGGTTAAAGTTTTATTTTTTGCAGATTCACCCACTAAACTTCTGTATTTGAGGTAAGTGCCAAGCATTTTGTTGTGTACTTTTATAAATCATTCCTAGTATAAAGTCAATACATTTGTGCTTATGTGTTCGTAAGGATGCTCTCTCTATTTTGGTTTTGGTTTTGTGGTCTAGTGGATATTTGAGCTCATTTAATGCCATTTATTTCGTTCAATTCTCTTGGTTTATAAGGTTAATGGAGGATTTATGATGAGCGACATTTGTGCTCCTTTGCTCCTTTGGAATCCATACTCGTGTTTCGAACATGCATTTTGATTCTAGCGTGACTTTGTCAATGATATGTTCGAGCAGTACTCTAATTATGAATTTCATCGTTGGTTTTTAATATTTGTAGTCTTTCCCATGTTTTTTCATCATATGATGCAACATGTTGCATTTAGGTCTATGTGCGTCCGAGGATTAATATATACAATAATTTCCCAGAGAATCTTTGTGAAAGTAATGGGGTGTTAATTTCTGCACTTAATCTTTTAAAATTATTTATTCAAACTACTTTCTTCTATATTTACAGGATTGATGGAGGATCCGTCATGAGCAATGGTTGTGTTTCTTCATACGAGGGCTCATGTTTTGAACATACATTTTGAGTCTATGGTGAATTTTGTCATATTGTATGTTTTAGTAGTACTCTAACGATTGGTTTCATAGCTGGTTTTAATTAGTTTGCAAGATCGTTTACTATTTATATTCTCTGGAGTTGATGACATTGTATTGACCCTTTTGGAGATGACTTTAATGTGGATATGGATAAATGGCCTTGTTTTATTTCAAATGCACTTTTTCCAGCTTTGATGGTATGGATGGTTTTCTTAATTACAAGATATATGTATAAATATTATAAAAATGATTAATAAAATGGCAGGAAATATTTTTTAAACTAAAAACCAACTTTGTTTAGAATATTCGACATTGGTTTTAAACTGACATGTAAAACATATAAATATGTGTTTTTAAAGGTGAATGACATCGGTTTATGGCGGTTTTCTAAAATGTTTAACACATCGGTTTCTAACAAAATCGATGTTCAACCCACACTATAACATCATTTTTGTTAGAAACAAAATCGATTCAAAACTGATGTCTTTTGTATATAACAACATCATTGTTTACATACTTAAAACCGATGTTAAATATGCATACATTTAACATCACCAATTATGACATTGGTCAATTTTCACATAGACATAGGCTAAAAACCAATGTCTATGAACATTTTTCTTGTAGTGAGGCCATATAATTGATAAAGAGGAGGGAATCTTAATCTAATTAATGTAATATCCTCACTTCCAAAAAAACAAAATGTAATATCTTACGTTCTAGAAGGTAGAAAAACAAAAATACATGCATGAAACATGGAGTTCATGTCAAAATTACTTGATTCCACTTGACTATTCACGATGTAATAAGGATTAATTACAAAAACTACTTTTGATATTTAGCATAATTACAAAAAATATTTAGCATAATTATAAAAAAAAACTTAATTATTATAAGTTAAAATTATAAATACCACCTTAATATTGATTTTAAGTTACAAATTGCACCCTCAAATAGTTGTGTTTGGTAAATAAAAACCTAAATATTTGTAGCATTTTAGTTTAGACCTCCGCCACCGAAATAGTGGGAATAAGCTCCATTCATCAATCCAAAATTTTCTTTTCTTACTGATCTGTTCATTGTTCAAGACCGAGCCTTCATCAATCAATTTGTTGTTTTGATATAATCAATCATAACCGCCGCCGGAATCCATGTTTGTACAGGTTTGTAATCAACACGAATTTTGATTCTAATTTAAAATTAAAGTTCTAATCAAAAGTTAGAATGGAAATACTTAGCTTGAGTTGATTTTTTTCATGTTCTTAATTTATGCTCCTAATAGTCGATGTAGAATTTAAGTTTTTTTTTTTTTTTTTTTTTTGATTTCTTATTGATTTCCGCCGCTTCGATTCTGCTAGATCCATCCCTTTGGTTTAGTTTTTTAAACAAATCCACGTATGAAAGTTTTGCTTCCACGGATGATCAACAGATCAAGGGAGGAATGAATCCTACAAAAGAGCAACGTGAAGAAACGAGGCCAGAGGAGGCAAATATGGGTGGTAGTACTGTAACAGCTTCACAACTTTCCGATAGCAAGTTTTACAGCTTGTTATGTATTCCCTTTGTATCTCCTATTTATTTATTGTTCAGTTATTATCATTTTGGTTTTAATTGTAGGATGAATTAATGAAAGCTTATAAAGCTTCTGTACTTATGCGCCTACGTCGACAAAAAGAAGCAATCAAGAAGGACGAGGAGAGGGAGGAGGCCCGACTACAGGTACATACCATTTCTTTTACCACTAACTTTGTTCTAAGATTCTTTAAGAAAAACAGAGCAGGAGAAGAGAAACTTTGGCATGATAAGCAAAGAGGTTGCAAATATATGACATTACGAAGTTTTTTGTTAAAGAGACGAATTGCTGGTGCAGTGCATGATTCCTATGAACTACTATCTTATGTATAGTGATATATCCTAATACATTTTGATGATACTATGTTATAACTGAGGTTTTCACGTTTTGTTTAAAATCTTAAATCCCGTTCTAAAGGTTACATCTTTTGCTGAACAATGTGTGGGGAAATAGGTAAATGCTGATTTTGCAAATGCAGAATTGTTTTTTGGGAGGGACACATTGGTGTTCTTGAAGTTTGCTGATCTAGCTTCCATCGTGTTTTTAGCTTTTGGCTAAGATTTAGACCTATCGCGCGATTAATAAACAACAAAGTGTTGGCTTGGGTCCACCCCATGTGGGTGGCTTCATTTTTTTTAGAGAGAAAACAGGCAGCCAACATTTGTTGAAGATTGTGGGTAGGCACCTACAATTGAAAAGGATGGAAAAATTGACAAAGTTGCCAAAGCAATAGTAACAAGCCTTATTTTATGGAAAAATGTGGCTGAATTGTTTGAACAATGAATGCTGTCATTTGGCAGCATTCACAAGCTTTAGCCTATAAATAGGCTTGCTTGGAGGATGCAAAATGCACCGAGAAAGAGAGAGAGAGAGATTAGAGTAGCCAAGAGAGATTTTGGCTTATTTCTCGTGTGGGAGAGTTTTCTCCAATTGAGGGGGAGTAGTTGCTCCAAAAGTAGTGATATAGAGATTACTATAAATATTTGACTGTGTGTCAAAAAATAGTGGGGTTGAGTTTTCTCAACATTGTGTGAGCTTTGGGAAATTTGTTGGTTTTCTTTGGGGTATTTTATAGTGTTGTGAGATACACCAAAAGAAAGTATTTTTCCCATTGTTGTAATTAACACAAGCTTTGGGCAAAAGGCTTGTGCTATTTTGTAATCACTATTTGTTAGTGGATTCTTTGTGGGTATTTACCCCGTGGTTTTTCCCTTATTCTTTTGGGGTTTTCCACGTTAAACTTTGGTGTCTTGGCTTATCATTTTATTTTCTTGGTCTTCATTTTATTTGAGATAATTATTTGTGTGTGCGGTTATTATTTTTAATCGGAGCCCATCCATGCTTCCCAACAAGTGGTATCAGAGCCCAGGGTAAAACTCGGGTATTTGTACCAGTTCGTGATGGATTTGAGAGAGAACAACGGGACCATAATTAAATTGACGGCAAATAATTACATGGTGTGGAAACCAAGAATGGAGGATATTCTCTATTGCAGGGATCTTTATGATCCAATAGAGAATGGTGGAGTTAAGCCATACGATGAAGATGAGAAAGAATGGAACAAGTTAAATAGGAAAACTGTTGGAATGATTCGACATTTCATTGATCAGAGCGTGTTTCACCACTTTACTCAAGAGACGGATGCCTATAGCCTGCGGACGAAATTGGAAGCCATGTACGAGAGGAAGCACGCTCAAAACAAAACTTACTTGATCAGACAACTTCAACTTGAAGTATAACGAGGGAAGTTCAGTTGCCGAACACTTGAGTATTTTCCAAAGCATCTTAAATCAACTAACAACCGTGGGCTTAAAATTTGATGACGAGATGCAGGGGTTATTTTTATTGGGATCTTTGCGTGACAGTTTTGAGACATTAGTTGTCTCGCTCAACAATTCTGCTCCTGATGGTATTTTGACTATGGATATGGTCAAAAATAGTTTGTTCAATGAGGAAACAAGGCGAATGGGACAAGGTGCAGAACGTTCCCAGGCTCTCGCTGTTGAGTCACGGGGGAGACATAAAGGCAAGGATTGAGATAAAGGAAAAGGACGGTCAAAATCCCATGATCCAAGGAAGTGTTATTATTGCAACAAACCTGGACACGTGATAAAAGATTGCTATAAGAGAAACCAAGATGAAGGAGATCAGAAAAAGACAAACCAGAAAAAGGTGGACAGTGACAATGAGGAAGACACCACTGCCACTGCTTTTACTGATGGTGATGTTGTTGTGCTCTCTTCTGAGAAACACAATTATCTGCATATGGCTAGTTTGGATGCCGATTGGGCCATTGATTCAACGACCTCTTTTCATGCAACACCCAACAAGGAATTTTTCAGTACCTACAAATTGGGAGATTTTGGTACTGTCAAGTTCGGGAATAATAATAAAGCGAGTATTGTTGGTGTTGGTGATGTGTGCATCCGGACAAATACTGGTTACACGTTGACTTTAAAGAATGTTCGACATGTGTTAGATCTACGTCTGAATCTGATTTCTGGAGTGGAGTTGGACCGTCAAGGTTATCTTAGTTGTTTTGGCAATGAAAGGTGGAAGCTTACAAAAAGATCAATGGTGGTTGCAAGAGGAGCTATATCAGGTAATTTGTACAAGACTCATGTCAAAGTGTGTTCTAGTGGACTAACTACATGTAAGGACGAGTCTTCATCAAATTCGTGGCAAGTGAGAACTCTTAGTGAGGAGGAGAAATTTTGGCAAGAAAAACCCTCATTTCTTTTGCCAAAGACATGCCATTGATTTGTTTTAATCGTTGTTCTGATAGGTAGGTAGTAGAAGAGTTTCTTTTTCACTTATAATTAAAAAAAAATTGTGTTAGGTTCAATGTGTTTGCACATAGGAGTTGCCAAAAGAATTTGATTGAGATGTCGTTTTCATGTATTTTGTGTGAGTTTTGAGTAATGTAAAGGTTATGGGAGATATAGTGTATTAGAAGATACAGGGATGCCGGGATGTTGGAGACTGCACAACCATGACTTAATGTCAGATCTTGCTTCATGTTCTTCTTTGTTAGAGGTGTGTCCGATCAAAGAAAATTGTTTGGATGATGTTCTGGATGCTTGCAACACCAGTGACATGCCACTCACTTGGGGTGTTGAGCCGAGGGGGAGCTGTACCCTTCACCAAATAGCGCGCTAGAGTTTGGTTGGTCGACCAAGGAACATCACATTCTTCGTTTAGGGGGAGCAATGGATATTTGAGAGTATCCAAAGCAAAGATATGGAGGCGGTGCAAAGAATACTTGGTTTGCTAATGATGAGAGTAGCTCTCGGCGATAGTTAATCATGGCTTCGAGATTTGTAGCAGACCAGTGCGATGTGTTCGCAGAAAAGTTTTCCCGAAGATGAGAATGCTGAGTGTATATTCAATTTATTCTACCATGCAAGTAGAATATGTTATCTCCACATGTGGTGGAGGGGGAGATTGTTGGCTTGGGTCCACCCCATGTGGGTGGCTTCATTTTTTTTAGAGAGAAAACAGTGACCAACATTTGTTGAAGATTTGCGGCGACACACTGCTTTCGCCTTATTTTTTAGCTTCACCACAAGTGTACGGTGCAGTTTATAGAATAGGGTTAGCAAGGTCGAATCCACAGGGACTAATAAATTAATGTACTAATTACTGGATTATAATTCACTACAAGAAAAAAGGTAATAGACATCGGTTAAAAACCGATGTCGAAAGATGGAAATAAGTGATGTTGCAAGCCCTGTTGTTAAAGGGGGGTTTTAAACATCGGTTTCTAACCGATGTCAAATAGTGAAACAACATCGTTAAAAAACCGATGTTTTTGAAGAAATAGAAGTGATGTTAAAGCCCTTGTTGTTAAAGTGTCAACTATTTAACAACGTTTTCTAACCGATGTTGTTTCCGTTAACAACATCGACTGCTAACATCGGTTCTGAATTGATGTTTACTCCTGAAACCACAACGGCTAATAAGCGTTGTTATTATTGTTTAGTTCGTTAAGAAATGACAACGATTATAAAAGGGATGTCTTAATTATCTTAACTGATGTCGTTTTCATATTTACACATTTCTTTATAACCGATGTTGTTTGTTTTTTAACTGATTTCATTTTGTTTAGCAATATTCTTTTTTTACCCAAAAATCCCTGTAATTAACGACAATAGCACCAATATGCACCAACAAAAAATTAACTACAATCGAAATTAAAAAAATATAACCTGCATTAAGCCATTCATTGAAAATGTGAACGAGTATACGTAAAGGCAAAAATGTGGCTGTACAAATGAGTACTTAATGTTGCAACATCCTCATAGTTCCCATTTGTCAACTTACATTGCAAATCCTTACTAGCTAGTAATGTTATAAACAAAATCTAATGAGTGCTGGTGAAAATAGAATAAACACGTCCTCAAAACATCCTTCGACCCCTCAATCTGGTAAAACAACCTGAAAAGATGGATATAATATTAATTTTTAAGTCGAAAAATTTAGAGATACTAACATAAGCATTACCCAACACATAATTTCACTAAGATTTCACTTTAAGAGAAATAATAAAATAAATAAATAAATAAACATGTAGGTCAATTAGGGGCCAGTTATTTAAGTAATTAGGAATCTGAACTTCTCTATGATATATCAGACCACCAACTAAACAGACAATAGAACAAGAACCCTTCCCGAATTATTTATATACTATCTCAGACCACTTCTGCATGTTATTTAAATTTAATTATTACACATTGATTCAATAATGTTGAATTGACCAAACATATGAACTCACAAATTGTGAAAACTTATAAAATTTGGTATCTCTATTTTCTAGATATAATATTTAAATAGCAGTGTCCAATGCATTGAATTTCACATACATATATTAATACTTAATTACAAAAGCTGATTGCTCGTGCCATTATTTAATCAGCATGCTAATATATATGTACTTAATCCAAGAAATAAATCTCATATGAAAAGTAGAGACTCGTTTTCTCACTGTTGTTAGTGGGAACAAACTCAGCCTATGACTGAGAATCTTGGTTTACTCATAAAGTATTTGAATCTTGTTTTCTTTCTCCTTCCCCATTATTACAAATCTTGTTCCATTCAAGATTCAAACCTTTTTTTTTCCTGCCTTTCCAGTTACTTTCTCATGAAAGAGCCTCTACTCAAAGATATACCCATTCCCTTTTATCATTTTAACTATATCCACCTCAGTTTTCTCCTACTTCATATTCCCCTCTATGATATATCAGACCACCAACTAAACAGATTACCATCTACACCCACATGTTTGACGGAACTGAAGACCATCACCATAGTGGTTCAAACAAAGACCAAAACTAAAAGAAATCATCAACCATATGACAGTCCAGTGAAGGCATCATCAACTATTTTTTGAAATTACAAAAAATACCCCTGAGGTATTATTTTGTCTAATATTTAATCCCTTCATAAGCAAAAAAAATTCAAATCTCAGCCAGCCCGTGGGCCGGGCTTTATTTTGCCACCTCTACTTAGGACATTAATGAGCCAAAAACTAGTTTTGGAGGTGGCAACATAACATAGTTTTGTGTTAGGTGCTTCTCTGTTTTTCAGAGTTTTCTGTCATAATGGTGATTAGACCAAGTGAATTTCAAGAATTAAATGCCCCATTCTCCCACTTTCACAAACCAAAAGCCCCCAACTAATTTGCTTCTTTTGATGCAGGAAAAAAAAAAAAGGAAAACTCTCAACATTGCATAAAGCCAATACAAAGGTGGCAAGGCTTTCTGAAAAAAGGTGACTAGTAAAAAACAAGTATTGTCCATCTTGCAATTTTCAAGTCCCACCCCTTAGGCACGTACAATACAAGATATGCCACTCAGCAAGCTCAATGATACATACAATTTAATATGCTTCAAAGAGGCATCTTCACAGAAAAATGCGCAGAAGGCAGACATCGTTAATATGCTTCAATTACAAAAATCAGTAAGAAGGGGGAAAAATACCCTCCAATTATTTATGAATCTGAATATTCAATTTGACAAGGGCCATGAAACATCCAACTTATTAACTTGTAAAATCCAAAAAGTGAAAGAAAAAAAAAAGCATACGGGGGAAATATGGGAACTAGGGTTTTACCAGTGACGCGCTATGAACGATGAGCAGTGGCGCCACCGGCGTCTCTGGAACACCGCGATGGCCTCGGGCAGTCGGAATTAATCTTCTTGTTCGATCGAGATTCGTCGGAGAAGAGAATTTTGGAGAGGAAGTATTGTACGTGCTTAAGTGGAGAAGAGAAATTTGGAGAGGAAGTACTGTACGTGCTTAAGTCTTAAACCTAGTTAGTTATTTGTTAATTAATCCCATAATTTATTTTTATTTTGTATTAATTAAATCAAAGAAACCACGATTTTTAGTTTTTTTTTGACTAAAAACGTGTGTTAAGTCCTTTGGGTCTTTAGGAACCAAAAATAGAGAATTTTTAATTTATTATTTAAAAAAAAATCCAAATTTCAACATCGGTTACGCAAAACGTTGCCTAATGTCTGATGTTAAAGGACAAAAAGACATCGTTATGAAAAACCGTCGTAGTTACCGATGTCTATTTTGTACTTAGACATCGTTTGGGACATCGGTTCATAATAACCGATGTCTATGAGCGGACTTCTCCGCTAATAGACATCGGTTTTATCCATAACCGATGTTAAAACGTATTAGACAACACGACAATGAGGAAAGTGATGTTGTTTTGGTGATGTCTATTACTATTTTTCTTGTAGTGTAATAGCCTTATTTTTATCTAGACTATCGAATTTGAGATGGATTGGTTTTATTAACACTAAAAGAAACAAAGCAAAGAGCGGATTAAAAGATCAAGTATGAATGAATGGAATCCTGGGTTATGGTTTCAGTTAATATCCCATTTTATTATCAGATTAATCAGACAAAAGTTAAACGTATTCTTCCCTATAGACCAATCACAAAAGTAATTTACCCTCTCTCTCGAGATGCATGTAAAATTGTGGATTGGAATATGTTAGAGAATTTTCTAACCGCAAGTCTACGGTGTCAAGTTTTAATATAGAGAAGTAAGGTTGTCGAATCCACTGGGAATAATTATCGAATTATCGCTAAGTACTATAATATAGTAATCTAACTTTATTTAGAAATTCAATATTTGATGGAGTTGATTATACTAAAAATACCAAAAATAAATCAAGAATATGAAAATATCAATGAGTTTATCCAAATGATTAAATGAATTCTAGAGGTGTGATGAATCTAGTTATCCCTTATGTTATCAATATGATTTATCAATCATCAATTACCAATTTATAAGTAAAGATTTCTACAATAATCATTTCCTCTCTCGAGTGCCAAATGATTTTAGATCTCAATTGGGAAATCAATATCTCTATAAAAATCACCAATTGAAATCTCAATAAAAACTTTGAATCTTGATAAATGACTTCAAAGGATTCACAAATCTCTCAATTCTATGAAATCCTAGGTTATGCTATTCAAAGGTCATGTATTCAATTACCTCTCTCAAGTGTCAAATCAAATACACCAAACAATCTAAATTATTGATCAAGTAATTTGGAAGCAATAGATCCAAATAGCAAAAATAAATTGAGAAATCTAGATTAACAAACCACAATCTCAAAACATAAGTTCAAACATAGATTACATCATCCCTCTAGAATTATAGAGTTTAGCTCATGATTGATGAAAATGAATCCATAGGAGTACAACAATACATCTTACAAGATATGAAGAAAACAACAAAGTAAGAACAAGAGTTGAGGGATCTTCTCTATTTCTAGATGATAGAAGCCTTCAATCTTCTTCTCCAAACTTTTCCCAAGATGTTCCAAACTTTCTTCCTTATCTTGTAGCTGTTTTGTTGGCTGCCCAAGGGTCCAAGATCCCTAATTTTACGCCCCAAGACTTGTATTTATACCCCCACAAAAGTCCAAGAAAAAGGAATATTTAACCTTGTAATTTCCGCCCGGGCGCTAGGGGCATGGCTAAACCTGGCAGTGCAGCGCCCGGCCCCAATTGTCCGCCTGATCTTTGCAGCGCTAAAAATGGGTGTCTGCAGCGCCACTCGATGCGTCCCGTGACAAGGGCGCTAAAAATGGGGCGCCGTGATCGCCACTTCAAATTTCTTCACCCAGATTTTCGCCTCCGCATCGCAAATAAGTGACGTTTTGCGCGGCTGTAGCCGCCACCCAAACGCCCGAATTTGGTTTGGAGTCCTTCATCAAAGTTGTATCCCTATCTCTTAGCTTTCTATAGCCACTTGAATCATATCAATATCAATTTTATATAGAGAGTTATGGCCAAAATACAAAACCCTGCCACTAATGGAAATTTCAAACGCATTTGGACGTTTCTTCAAATCAATCTCTCGTTGCTTGATCGTTCATACTTATTTTGATACATGATTCATTAATATGACTATAAACTCAATATAATTGGCCCTCAACATGGATTGACCACTCAAATGACTCGAAATAATGGAAATTAATGCCTAACCTATGAGATATAACAAAAATGACTCAAAATACTCAAAAACAACACAAAACTCAAGTTTAGGAAGCCCAAATCAATGGTATAAAACCAAATGAACAAATACCCGCAAACTTAGAATATTGCTTGTCCTCAAGCAATTACATCTCTAAAATGAAAAATACAAGACAGAACAATACAAACAAACTGCAAAACTTCACAACCAAACTCATTCATCAAATTTCGTTTCACTATCAACCAAGCGTGTATTTTCACAATGTGATCATGACGGTGGAATGTTCATGCCAACCCCGTTTTCATTATCCAGATAGATTCACGCAATCAAGTGTTTTCAAGATGATCCACTTTTTTAATATAGAGATGAGATGCTTACCAGACTCCATAGGCTTGTCTTTCACACTAATCTCCACTAATGTAGGCTAATGCAACACAAAGATCAATAGGACTTTAAAAGCTTGTAATGTGGGCTTAGGGTAAGGTAGGAAAATATAGGAATAAGTGGCTCAAATCACTCAAACACACAATTAACACTTCGAATTATCAATAGGCACTACCCTTCACTTTTTTTTTGGCATCCCCGATGTTTATGAACTTTCAATCCCGTTGATTTTTTTTCTTTTTATTCACATTTTTTTTTCGGAACCCCCAAACTTATTCTTTTGCGTACATGGGGTTTCATCTTTTATTTTCTTGGCAACTTCATTCAATTAAACACATACCCTTCTCATCATCCCCTTCTCAACCTTCAACATTTTTCTATATTACGTGTGTACATATGAGTGATGGGTAATTAGGATTTTCACATTTAGGCTCTGGGTATTCGATTGGTTGCCAAAGAACGGGTTTATAAGGCTCAAAGGGGGACACTAGGGAAAATATAATACAAAGGTAGGTATTTTAGGCTCTAGCTTGTTTAAAGATGGCCTAAATCACTTCCTCATGGTTACTTCACCTAAGATTTCGCCTCGACTAGTGATCAGACAAGTTCTAGCATCCGGTGGGATCATAAAGGAACCACTCATTTGCATAAATCATCCCCAAATAAATCAGCAGAGTTAAGCACATAGATGGAATTAATGGAAAGAAGATTAAATCACAGTTCAAACACATGCTCTTTTGACCGTCCAACTCATATTCAACAAATTCACTTAGTCATGCAGTTTCACAGTTTTACAAACGCCCCGACTCCACTCTAGACTTTTTTTTGTTCGTTTTTTTTTACTCAAGACCCGACTCAATGAATAAAAACAGACTGCACCCCCCAAACTTAAAACGACATTGTCCCCAATGGAGAGGTGGGAAAGAAGACTTTCCTGGTAGCCGAGGAGCGAAGGCTCCTTAAGTCATGTGATACTACTACGTGTATGAAGTGTCTCGTATAAGCTCATAATACATCCTAGCGCACAAGCCCGTGGGTATTGTATACTCCGAGGTGTGGTTTTGTTCTTCCCCTTCGCCTTGGCCCGACCCTTTTTTGGCTTCGCATCTTTGCAACCTATCAAGGTAGACAAGAAAACAAAACTCGTGGAACCAAGGAACTCGGTTATGGGTGAGAAATCAAAAATCACATCACATACATAATGCACCCAAGTAGTGCCCTGTCAAAAAGATAAGCATGGAGATGTAAAATAGCACTAAATAATGTGAAACTGTCATTGGGGCATTTCATCAAACACCTCATATGCATGAATTTGGGAATATAGTAAATATAATGGACAACTCAATTCAATCCCAAAATTCAACACCAAACCTAAGTCTAGCGTGATCAACCAATCCACAATCCATACATCAACAACAATTATCCTAGCACTACTACAATCCAATCACACCAAAAATCACAAGATGGGGAAAACCATGGGGTGGGTTTTGGAAGTTGCAAACTTACCAAATAATGAGTGAATGAGATGAAGATCGTTTGTGTGTGTGGTGTTAAAGTGCTCCTTTGTGACGATGGAGTGGAATATGTGGGATTTGCACAAATAAGAGGGGTGGGATGTGATGCAACTTACTACTCCTAATAATGCAAAAACTCAGAAAAAACAAAAACAACTACTAAACTAAATTAAAACTAAGAAAGCAATAAAAGGGGCTTGGGTTGCCTCCCAAGAAGCGCTAAGTTTGATCTTTCACCGGACCTTTTCAGATTCTCCTCAAGTTGGAGCTCCAATAGGCATGTTATTCACATTGCCCTTAGAAACTCCCCAACCTCTAATGTCTTCAGCTATATTCCCAACCATCTGCTTACCATCATTTAATTCAAATTTTAGCATGTTGGTTGGATGGATGGTGAATACAACTTTCTCCTGATTTACCCGCAGAGTTAGCTCCCCGTTTCTACATCGATCAAAGCCCGTGGCTTTGTAGCTAAAAATGGTCGCCCAAAGATGATAGGTATTTTCTTGTCCTCATTCGCATCCAACACTACAAAATCCACAGGAAAAATAAATTTATTAATTCTTACCAATACATCTTCAATGATTCCCCACGGATAGGTGATGGATCGATCATCAAACTGCAAAGTGATATTGGACGGCTTTACCTCCCCGAGCCCAAACTTCATCACATCAGAAAGAGATATAAGATTCACACTGGACCCAAGATCACAAAGTGGTTTCTCAAAGAAAACTCCTCCAATAGTACAAAGAATAGTGAAACTCTCTGGATCCTTCATTTTCTGAGGTAGTTTACTCTAGACTATTGCACTACATTCCTCTGTCAAATAGACAGTCTCAAACTCCTCCAACTTCATTTTCTTGGATTCCACTGGTTTGGCATAAATGGGCGATTGTTCGGGTGCAAGCTGAATTTCTGCCTCCGTTCTTACATAAATTGCATTGCAATGCTCCCTCGGATTAACCTCTGTATCACTCGGAAATTTCCCTCTCTGCTGCAATGAATTCATTGTTGTTGCTAACTGCCCTACTTGTGTCACCAAGGAGTTGATGTGACCTTCTATTGTTGTAACTCTCGAGCCGAGCTTGTCCATGTTAGCATCACTCTTGTTCATCCAAGCTCGGGTTTCTACAATAAATGTGCCAAGTAATTTTTCCAAGGACGACTTGTTTTCTCCCACATATGTACTTGCACTTGCCTGAGTTTGAAATCCCAGAGGTGGTTGCAACACATTTCTCGTATTGCTATATGAGAAATTTTCATGATTTCGAAGTCCCGGATGATAATGTGTTGGCAACTGATTCCCTTTATTGTTGAAACCCCCATTGTTCACATAATTGACTCGTTCCATGTCGGGCCTCATCATCTCTTGACTTATTTCCATAACAACTTCTGTTTGTTGTTTTCCACTAGAATTGAGGGTGGCAAGTTGCTTTGACAAGACGGAAATTTGAGAGGCCAAAGCGGACATATTATCAAGTTCAAGAACACCGACAACTTTCCTTGGCATGGATCTCTTAGAAGGCCATTAGTAACTATCGCGACCATTTCTTCTAGCAAAAGCATGGCTTCACTGAGTTTTAGCCATCAATGTACCTCCACGCAAAGATCTATAAAAATATTGAACTTTCTGCCAATCTGCGTACCCGTGTTGTGGACACCTCCTCAATAATTCCTTGAATCGTTCCCAAGCTTCATGGAGTGGTTCAAAGTCAATCTGTTGAAATTGAGCAATCTCACTCTTCAGTTGAAGTGTCTTGCTAGGTGGAAAGAATTTTGCCATAAATTTTCAAAGTGAGATCATCCCAACTAGTGATACTTAGGGTGGAAAGGTTTGAAGCCATTGTCTAGCTTTATCACGAAGTGAAAATGGAAATAACCTCAACCGAATAGCTTTATCGGGAACCCCATTTATTTTGATAGTGTCACATATCTCGAGAAAAATAGCCAGATGAGCGTTCGGGTCGTCTACGACACTTCTCCCGAATTGATTCTGTTGCACCATGTTTATCAGGGCCGGCTTCAATTCAAAATTATTCGCATTGATAGGTTGGCGAACAATGCCTGAATAATTTTGATTCGTGGTTGGTCGAAAATAGTCCCGAATGGCCCTTTCCGGTGGTGCAATAATAGGTATGCGATTTTCCTTTTCCTCATTTCCTGCTATTCTTGTGAATTCGATTCTTCGTGCGGCTCTAATCTTTCGGAGTGTTCTTTCAATTTCTGGATCAAATAAGATTAAATTAGCACTTTTATTTCTTCGCATCAACAAGAAAACACAAAAACGACAATAACCCTATTGTAACAAGAACCAATCTAAATTAAAGTAAAACTACTAAGTAATAATATTAGCGCAAATAAGATGAATTATTCCCCGACAACGGCGCCAAAAACTTGTTAGAGAATTTTCTAACCGCAAGTCTACGGTGTCAAGTTTTAATATAGAGAAGTAAGGTTGTCGAATCCACAGGGAATAATTATCGAATTATCGCTAAGTACTATAATATAGTAGTCTAACTTTATTTAGAAATTCAATATTTGATGGAGTTGATTATACTAAAAATACCAAAAATAAATCAAGAATATGAAAATATCAATGAGTTTATCCAAATGATTAAATGAATTCTAGAGGTGTGATGAATCTAGTTATCCCTTATGTTATCAATATGGTTTATCAATCATCAATTACCAATTTATAAGTCAAGATTTCTACAATAATCATTTCCTCTCTCGAGTGCCAAATGATTTTAGATCTCAATTGGGAAATCAATATCTCTATAAAAATCACCAATTGAAATCTCAATAAAAACTATGAATCTTGATAAATGACTTCAAAGGATTCACAAATCTCTCAATTCTATGAAATCCTAGGTTATGCTATTCCAAGGTCATGTATTCAATTACCTCTCTTAAGTGTCAAATCAAATACACCAAACAATCTAAATTATTGATCAAGTAATTTAGAAGCAACAGATCCAAATAGCAAAAATAAATTGAGAAATCTAGATTAACAAACCACAATCTCAAAACATAAGTTCAAACATAGATTACATCATCCCTCTAGAATTATAGAGTTTAGCTCATGATTGATGAAAATGAATCCATAGGAGTACAACAATACATCTTACAAGATATGAAGAAAACAACAAAGTAAGAACAAGAGTTGAGGGATCTTCTCTATTTCTAGATGATAGAAGCCTTCAATCTTCTTCTCCAAACTTTTCCCAAGATGTTCCAAACTTTCTTCCTTATCTTGTAGCTGTTTTGTTGGCTGCCCAAGGGTCCTAGATCTCTAATTTCACGCCTCAAGACTTGTATTTATACCCCCACAAAAGTCCAAGAAAAAGGAATATTTAACCTTGTAATTTCCGCACAGGGGCGATGCGGCGCGAAGGCACGGCGCTGCAGCGCCCGTCCCAATTGTCCGTCAGCAGTGACTGCAGCTAAAAATGGGGCATCTGCAGCGCCACCTCGATGCGTCCCAGCTGGGCGCTAAAAATGGGGCAGCAGCGCCACTTCGAATTTCTTCACCGCCTGATTTCCGCCTCGCTGCAAAACTTTTTTAGCGCTGTAGCCGCCACCCAAACGTCCGAATTTGGTTTTGAGTCCTTCATCAAAGTTGTAGCCCTATCTCTTAGCTTTCTATATCCACTTGAATCATATCAATATCAATTTTGTAGAGAGAGTTATGGCCAGAATACGAAACCCTGCCAGTGATTTGGAAATTTCAAACGCATTTGGACGTTTCTTCAAATCAATCTCTCGTTGCTTGATCGTTCATACTTATTTTGATACGTGATTCATTAATATGACTATAAACTCAATATAATTGGCCCTCAACATGGATTGACCACTCAAATAACTCGAAACAATGGGAATTAATGCCTAACCTATGAGATATAACAAAAATGACTCAAAATACTCAAAAACAACACAAAACTCAAGTTTAGGAAGCCCAAATCAATGATATAAAACCAAATGAACAGATTATTTATGCTAGCATATCTACTCAACATGAGATATCCAACTCCCAAAAGTTCAAAAGATTATAAAGCCTCACGAATATTCACAGACTTCTCAATCATGCAAGATATTCATGTCAAGTACTCATAGATCTAGTATTGAAACTCATCGGTTAGAATTATGAATCAATACATCAAACAAGTTAAACCAAACGCGTTTTGATAAAACAAGAATTAAAGCAAAGTACTTGAATAGGATTGGAAAACATTAACTTCAATTTTCATAAATCATCAAATAAAAGTATCCATTAACCTACTCCCAAACACGAGAATCACAAGAGGTTTAGCTAAACATAGAAAATAAATAATTCATAGACAAATTATCCATGTTCATGTCTACTAATTGAATGATAAAAATACTATGGAGTGAGTGAACTCGGGGATGATGACGATCTCTCAATCTATCTTCAATCCTCGAAGGTGTGGTTGCGGTCATGATCGATCTCTCCAATTCTCCGGTGGAAAACTGCTATTTTCCCTGCTTTCTAGGGCAAAAATCAGTGTCCCTTGTTTGTGGCCGCCCCGGGTCTATTTGTACTTCGTTTGGGTCGAAACCTAGTTGAAAATGAGTCAAACTCTATTTTTCCCGCAGAGTAGCACGAGCCGTGCCATATGGCACGCCCAGCCCGTGCTGGGTGCCGCAGAACTTGCTCAAACCGCTGAAGGGAGCACGGGCCGTGCTCATACGCACGACCAACCCGTGCTCCACACAAACGTCCGAATTTGCTTATGGGGTCTTCATAAGAGTTGTAGCTATCTCTCTTAGCTTTCCGTAGCCACTTGAATCAGATCAATATAAATTTTGTAGAGAGAGTTATGGCCAAAATACGAAACCCTGCCAGTGCTGGAAATTCCAGACGCGTTTGGACGTTCCTTGAGATAAATCCCCTCGTTGTTTGATCATCCATGCTTCTTTTGACACACAAATCATTACTATGACTCTAGACTCAATATAATTGGCTTCCAATTGGGTGTAATCTCTCGATTCTTGATGCTTCTAGGTTGCAATGCTCGTATTTGTCACAAAATCACTCCAAATATCGTTAAATTCCTACAAAACGAGCAAAGCGTAATACCTTTTCCACAAAGAGAGAATATATACCATTTCCTATGAGTTATTGCATGTTTATAAACAATTATAGCCATAAATATGCCCTAAAATACATGCAAAACTCACACTAAACAAACACCCCAAACTAAAAACTGTTGTGGTAATTGGCCAACACTTTATAAACAAGACAACACAAATGGGGTAAAGAAGAGCAACTCAAGAACACCGCATCACAGTTCATGTCATCTATCCATAGATATCAAGCACAAACCAACCAAGTTTCAAATAGCTAACACGGAGCACATGTCTATTAAAATCATGGTAAAACACTTCAAATTACGCCTCTCATGGATAAAGTGTATACTCTACTCACTAGAATAATAAGGGACGTGTATTCACTCAAATCATATCAATGTTGAAGAATTACCATATGCTTGCAAATCGTCTCACATCTCCGCCACTCGTTTGTATGCAATTCACAAATCAGAAATGACTTTGTTTATGGTTGTAATGAAGACTCTTTGGTTAAGGTAGGGAAATCTGGATAAAGTGACTCAACTCAAGCGTATAGATTGGTAAGCACATCGTTTTTTCTCAAACAGTTATTCTAATACCAACCAACTATGTATTCTCAATCGCCTTATATCTTATCACCTCTCTATTTCTCTTTTTTTATACAAATCATTCTCCTTCGCCTTACATCACAATTTCCAGCCTATTTTTCATACTGCCGACTCACTTTTTCAGTCGTGCTTTTTTTTTTCGATTTTTTTTCCAACTCTTTTGTGAGTATCCTCCCTTTTACTCCTTTTCTTCTTTTATTCTCAATCACCCAACATATAAACTATTTTCTAACTTCTCGATACACCTTCATTCAATCCTTTATTCTATCCCTTTACTCAATGTTATACGCTCAAGTTTAGGGTAACATATATATCAAATTAAGTTCTAAGGCTTGAAATGTGGCTATCAAAAAATCAGGCAATAGGCTCAAATTAGCTAACTAGGGAAATCAAATATGATAAGGTACGCAAAAAAGGCTTGAAAGGCTTAACAAAAATGGCCTAAAATCATTTTCATGAATACATACAACATGTGACTTTGATGGAGATACCAGAGCAAGTTCTAGAATTCAAATCAACATGAATGACACACTCAATTACAAACAAGACTGCATAAGATGAAAGCAGTAAAGGCTCAAAAGCTCACAGGCTTGTAAATGCATAATTCAAAGTATAATAACCATGATCCCAATAATCACATGCTCCATATTAATTATTCTCAACCCCGTCAACTCACGCTCAACACCCAATTCAAAACAATATAAACTGCTCAACACTTGCTCCCAAGATCAACAAACACACAAAAGCGGTCAACTCACTCCCTAATCAACTAAGAAAGCAATAAACATGCTAAAATAATAAAAAACAACTATGCAATGCAAACTACATGCTCTAAATGCAACTACATGAATGCAAAATTCCACACCCTTCAAAAAAATTACTACCTCTCCCCCCCAAACTTGAATGAAATTATAGCGCATAGAAGAGAATGTAGAATTTCAAAGAAAAGTGTGGACAGGACCTGGATTACTGTGGGGGTGGCGGCGGAAAGTGGCCCGGGAGGTATGCCATTTTGAATCGATGCAATGTCTACAATATCTCCAACTCCCGCTGCTTCTAGGCCTGATACCTTCTGCGCCTTTAATATTGCTTCAGTCAACAGGCGCACGGGCCGTGCGCCCAGCGCATGGGCTGCCCGTGCTGGGTGCCGTGAGTTCAGCCCTATTTCCTGAAACACGCACGGGCCGTGCGCATGGCGCATGCCCTGCCCGTGCGAGATGCCGCACCAAACTTCGCATTTTTCATTTTTTTTTTGAGAAAAGCAAAAAATCCTAACCTATGAAAGCATAAAAATTCCTAACTAATAAAGGGAAAAAAACGAAAATTAATGCAACAAACCATTGGGTTGCCTCCCAACAAGCGCTTCATTTAACGTCTATAGCTTGACGCCTGTAACTCTCATAAATTTGTGCCTCATTTGAATGCATATATTAGCTGCTTTGGGTCATGGTCAAGTGCCAAATTTGCATTTTTTGCACCTAATGTTGCATGTTTGGGATTTCCAAGCAAGGATTGGACTCCTGGTGTTGGAACTTTTTGATTTGAGTTACGCGCATGTTGTCTGTGCGCGTACGCATAGTCTGTGCTCGTCTCCTGGAATAGTTTTCTTATGGCATCTCGCACGCGCTGCCCGGGCGTACACGCACGGTTCGTGTGTTCCTTGTCCTATTTTTGCTCCTTTTCGGTACCACACACGGGTTGGAAGTGCATAGACACACAGTCCGTGTTTGGTTCTGAATTTTCTTGCTTTTCTAGGATCTCCGGCTCCTCGTGTTCGGTACCACTCCTTAGATGAATGGCACTATTTTTTTTCCTTTGAGTTGACTTCAGTGGTGCTTGAAAACTGGCTCTTTTGATGCTGCCCACCAATAATCGTAGCTATTTGGCCAATTTGGGTTTCAAGATTTTTCATTTGGGACCCCAATTGTGTGACATGGTTTTCGATTTTATCCAGCTTAGCCTCATGTTTGTTGAACTGATTCCTTGTTTCATTTATAAATGCGATGAGGACGTCCTCCATAGATGGCTTTGCCTACGGATAATAGTACGTAGGGGTAGGACTATTCCAATAATTGTAGAGATTCCAGTTATTGAAATAATTGGCTTGCTCCATCAGAGCGGGTGTTCGTGCACTACCTGAACCAACTCAAAAAAACAAATCAAATAATGTAGGAGTGGAATTAAATAAAAAAAATGTCTACATTAAAAATAATTCTATTTATCGCAATATTAGTACTAAAAATTTAATTAGTCCCCGGCAACAGCGCCAAAAACTTGTTCGCCTTATTTTTTAGCTTCACCGCGAGTGTACGGTGCAGTTTATAGAATAGGGTTAGCAAGGTCGAATCCACAGGGACTAATAAATTAATGTACTAATTACTGGATTATAATAGCCTTATTTTTATCTAGACTATCGAATTTGAGATGGATTGGTTTTATTAACACTAAAGCAGAAATTATCCTAAAAGAAACAAAGCAAAGAGTGGATTAAAAGATCAAGTATGAATGAATGGAATCCTGGGTTATGGTTCAAGTTAATATCCCATTTTATTATCAGATTAATCAGACAAAAGTTAAACGTATTCTTCCCTATAGACCAATCACAAAAGTAATTTACCCTCTCTCTCGAGATGTATGTAAAAGCGTGGATTGGAATATCTATGCTAGCATCTCTACTCAACATGAGATATCTAACTCCCAAAAGTTCAAAAGATTATAAAGCCTCACGAATATTCACAGACTTCTCAATCATGCAAGATATTCATGTCAAGTACTAATAGATCTAGTATTGAAACTCATCGGTTAGAATTATGAATCAATATATCAAACAAGTTAAACCAAATGCGTTTTGATAAAACAAGAATTAAAGCAAAGTACTTGAATAGGATTGGAAAACATTAACTTCAATTTTCATAAATCATCAAATAAAAGTATCCATTAATCTACTCCTGAACTCGGGAATCACAAGAGGTTTAGCTAGACATAGAAAATAAAAATACTAGGGCAACTAATTGAATGATAAAAATACTATGGAGTGAGTGAACTTGGGGATGATGACGATCTCTCGATCTATCTTCAATCCTCGAAGGTGTGGTTGCGGTCTTGATCGATCTCTCCAATTCTCCGGTGGAAAACTGCTCTTTTCTTTGCTTTCTAGGGCAAAAATCAGCGTCCCTTGTTTGTGGCCTCCCCGGGTCTATTTGTACTTCGTTTGGGTCGAAACCTAGTTGAAAATGAGTCAAACTCTATTTTTTCCCGAGAGAGCACGAGCCGTGCCATATGGCACGCTTGACTGGGGTGCCGTGAACTTGCTCAAATCGCTGAACGGAGCACGGGCCGTGCTCATACGCACGACCAGCCCGTGCTCATACGCACGACCAGCCCGTGCTCATACGCACGACCAGCCTGTGCTCCACCCAAATGCCCGAATTTGTTTATGGGGTCTTCATACGAGTTGTAGCTCTCTCTCTTAGCTTTTCGTAGCCACTTGAATCAGCTCAATATCAGTTTTGTAGAGAGTTATGGCCAAACCCTGCCAGTGCTGGAAATTCCAGACGCGTTTGGACGTTCCTTGAGATGAATCCCCTCGTTGTTTGATCATCCATGCTTCTTTTGACACACGAATCATTACTAGGACTCTAGATTCAATATAATTGGCTTCCAATTTGGTGTAATCGCTCGATTCTTGATGCTTCTAGGTTGCAATGCTCGTATTTGTCACAAAATCACTTCAATATCGTTAAATTCCTACAAAACGTGCAAAGCGTAATACCTTTTCCACAAAGAGCGGATATATACCATTTCATATGAGTTATTGCATGTTTATAAACAATTATAGCCATAAATATGCCCTAAAATACATGCAAAACTCACACTAAACAGAACCTACAATTGAAAAGGATGGAAAAATTGACAAAGTTGCCAAAGCAATAGTAACAAGCCTTATTTTATGGAAAAATGTGGCTGAATTGTTTGAACAATGAATGCTTGTCATTTGGCAGCATTCACAAGCTTTAGCCTATAAATAGGCTTGCTTGGAGGATGCAAAATGCACCGAGAAAGAGAGAGATAGATTAGAGTAGCCAAGAGAGAGTTTGGCTTATTTCTCGTGTGGGAGAGTTTTCTCCAATTGAGGGGGAGTAGTTGCCCCAAAAGTAGTGATATAGAGATCACTATAAATATTTGACTGTGTGTCAAAAAATAGTGGGGTTGAGTTTTCTGAACACTGTGTGAGCTTTGGGAAATTTGTTGGTTTTCTTTGGGGTATTTTATAGTGTCGTGAGATACACCAAAAGAGAGTATTTTTCCCATTGTTGTAATTAACACAAGCTTTGGGCAAAAGGCTTGTGCTATTTTGTAATCACTATTTGTTAGTGGATTCTTTGTGGATATTTGCCCCGTGGTTTTTTCCCTTATTCTTTTGGGGTTTTCCACGTTAAACTTTGGTGTCTTGGCTTATCATTTTATTTTCTTGGTCTTCATTTTATTTGAGATAATTATTTGTGTGTGCGGTTATTATTTTTAATCGGAGCCCATCCACGCTTCCCAACACGATTTTAGTTATGTGACAGATCATATAAGTATATGTGACAGATCATATAAGTATGCTTAAATATATACTAACTCGATTTTCTATCAAATTTGGACGCCTAATTCTAATGAATTCTAACTTGTGTAGAATCACCGTGGCTGCTATGCCTTCCGGTTTTATTTTGATCTGTTGTAATGATTTTACGTGCGATTGATGTGGAAAGGTGCTCAACATGGCGGTATTTTTTGCTAGCCTTTGACAGTGGGTGGATTATGGTTTATCTCAGGTAGCACATCTGAACCTTTCAAAGTGAATGACTTAAATGTCTGAAGAAGATGAGGATGACAATAACGGGGAAGATGGGTGAAGAACCAAAAGCTACTGTGCATTTCATGAAATTTCTACGTCTTGGAAGCTTCGTTTTATGTTTTTTGTTCTAAATGTTACCATCTTTCTTGCACTTTTCTCCGAATACTTTTTGTTCCGACGCTGTTTTTATGGTTTTTTTTTTAAATGAGTAGAATAGATTATTGGGAGAAAAAAATAAAAGTGAGTAAACAATCACATTCTAATTTAATTTTTTTTCTCTTTAGGGGAATGAAATGATTTTTTTCCTAATTGGTTCAGGTCCAAGAAAATTATAAGATGGGTTAACTACAAAAACTACTTGAGATTTGGCCTAATTATTAAAAAAAATCAGTTATCTTTTAAAATTATAAATACCCATTTGACATTTGTTTTTATCTTACAAAACTGCGCTCTCAAGAGAGGTTATTTGTTCCTTTAAAAAAAAAAGAGGTTATTTGTTAGGTAAATATAAACTTCAAGAGGGTATTTGTAATTTTGAAAGATAACTGGAGTTCTTTTGAAACTAGGATAAACCTTTTTTTTTTAACGATAGTATTTTATTAGAATAATTCAAAAACTAAAATTACAACTACAATCGTAACCAACGGGCTATGAGCCGACATGACTAACTATAAGCCAAGCGGAGAATTTGTAAGACCAATTCGGGTTCCACAACACGGACTTAAAAACTACACACCCCAAACTAACCACTCCCACGTAGGAGACTTCAAGAGACTTAATGGAGACGTAACACACTAGAAAAATCTAAAACCGGGCACGAGCAACCACTACATACCGCGAAGAAAAAAATCGATCCGCTACGAGTTTCGCAAATCAACCGGAAAAAGAAAATACAAACAAAAAAAGAAAACTACAACAATCTATAGCTAAGAAACGAGAAAAAACAGAAAGAAAAAGAAAGATGCATTTCCCTCTCCCAAATCAACTGCCGCAACCCATCGTCTACTCAACTCCGAGACATCTCCGTGTAGCTCCGACCCGTTTTCAACCTGGACCAAAAATTTCGGCCACCTTCGGACACCCAAAGGACCGCCATTGTTGACCCTCCAATAAAAAACATGGAGGGGGAGGGGGAGGGGGGGAGGAGGGGGGGGGTATTTGTGATGAGGGGGGGGAGGAGGAGAGGAGAAGAAGGTTAGGGTTTTTCTTTTTGGGTAGAGAGAAGGGGGAGAGAAAAATAGAGAGAGGAAAAAACTTAAACTATGATAAACCTCAATGGTAGTTTTTGTAATTATCCCTTTTAAGAATTACACGTGACACATCACACAAGTAATGTTACAATTTTAAGTTTCGAAACTTCAAAATCATATTTAATCTTTATTATATTTATAAACGAAAATAAATTTGTAACCCTCCTAATTTAACTTTGTAAATTGTAACACCCCATTAATATACCATTATTTTTATCTTACAAGTTTTATCGGGTAATTTGCTAAACTATAGCATTTTTCAAACTAAATCGTCAAAATATGACAAATTGGGGGAAGATTGTGTTATTACTCCTTGGTGCACACAACATGTGTGCTTAAATAACAGTTGGCGCACCACACGTGTGCGCCAAACAATTATATATTTTTTTTCTAAAATTTCTACGGCTGGCGCACATAATGGCAGCGCCAACCTTTTAAATTAAAAATAAAAAATAAGCCTCCTGGTGCACCTGCACGGTGCGCCAACTCAGAATCCGAGATCACGGATTCTGAGGGATTTGTCGTCTGAGACAAATCATGCAGAGGGTTGACTGCTTTTTCAACACTGGCGCACCTGCAAGGTGCGCCAACCATTAAAATTTAAAAAAAAACGAAAATCACTACCCCAGCCCTATAAATACCCCCACATTACATACACTCACATACACACGGCATCTCACTCTCTCTCTCTCTCTCTCTCTCTCTCTCTCTCTCTCACACTTATACGACCCCCTCCCCAAAAAAGCCTAATAAAAATCAAACACAACAGACACATTTCCTCAAAAATAAACACACCACACACAGAAACGCATGAAACACACACTCACACGGTGTTTTCCGGCAACGGCGATAGTGGTTTCCGGCGAAATTTTGGGTGACGGTAGTTTTGAAGTTTTGTATTTTATTTTTTGTCCGAAAATATTGTATGTTAATTTTGTCATTATATTTATGGGTACAAATTTTATTTACTTATTAAAATAATATACACATATAATTTTTGTATGTAAATTACTTCCAATGCTGAAAAAAAATTTAATATTCGTATTATTTATCCTATAATAATTGTTGAATTGTATATAAATAATGTTAGGAAATTTATTGTTTAGATTTTGATGAATGCCATGTAAAACTTAGAATAGGAAGTTGGCACCCCAATTCTTGTTGTAAAATGCATTGTAAAAATTAGAGTGGCCAAGCCGAGTTAAGTCGCCTACGACCTAACATACAAGAAGACAATCAAGACTAGAGGGAAGACTCATTGCGAGACAAGTGAGTATGGCAAAGAAGAGTAGATGGGAACTCTATGAAGAAGCGGTGAGATGCGGTGAGTGGAGTATCGTCAAGTCAACTCAAGAAAAGCTAAGTCTCAAGTTGAAGTGATGAGAAGAGTCATCCAATGATTGGAAGTCGACTCTAAGTCACCTGGGGAAAGCAAGGAAATGCGTCAAGTCGAGATAATCGTAAAAGATCCGTTGACGTAAATCAAGAGAATTACTTAAACAAGTAATATCTCCATACCACCTTTCTCGGAGTGCTCGGTCCCGGAAGCGTGCAAACGGAATGAACAATGGGAAGCACTACACCGTGTCGAACTCGAAAAGGTGAAAGAACAATTCATACGAGGAAATGGCAATTCCAAGGATCGCAACAAGACAAGCCAACGATCGCAAGTGACTTTCAAAAATAAGTCTATCTCTTCAACGGGCAAATTTTTGAAAGATCACTATAAAAGGCCGAGGAGTTTAAATTGAAAAAACAAAAAAGACACAAGTGACACAAGAGATAGATCACGAACCAAAAACGTTCAAGCAATTATTAGAAAATCAAATATTCTCAATCCTCAAGCCTACACTACGAAGGACATCAATCCAACACTCACCTGTGAAGGAAAGATAACTTCAATCGGTTGAAGAGGAAAATATCGAAAATCAAGGGGTCTACATTCAACGAAGGATTGTAGGAAGGTTCAAGGTCGAACCAAGTCTTAAGCTTTTGGAGGGCTTCGTGATCAAATCCAAAGAGCTTGAGCAAGTGTGAGCTGTAGTAGCAAGGCAATCGCGCCTGTGAAGAAGGCCGAGTCGCACGAGAAGCCAACCGAGTGATCAAGGCGTCTCGCATCGAGTCCCAAAGGATCAAGTCATTTGTGTGATCAAGACTTGTATCCGGACTCATTACCACTTTGTATACCGATCATTACCTAGTGGATTCCTCCAGGAGTTGGAGAAGAGAGGAGTAGAAGAATTACCCCATCTTCGAACCTCTATAAAAATTTCATTGTGTCATTTACATTTCAAAGACTTTAATTCTGCATTTTTAATCGCTTATATCTCACGATAAATTTGCTATCCACTTGATAATTTATAAGAACTAAACCAAGCACTAAATTCTTGCTTAATCAAACTTAAGGGTGTTAAGTCTTTTGAAAACAAAACCACAGTTGAGTTAATTTAGAGTCAACAAGTGAGTTATTCCATCAATGTACTCAATTGAGTCCGTTGAGAGACTAACTCTCTTGATTGACTAAATTGACCGTCCTTCAAGGACACAACTGTGTAGCATCAACTCTGTATATTTAAAAGGACTAAATCGAAAATTTGGTAAGGTTTATTCAACCCCCTCTTCTAAACCTTACACCTACACCCCTTGGGACCTACAAATAATACCCGCATATAAGCAATGTCAAATTTATTTCAATTATTTAACTGTATTATCATTATAATATATAGGCAATGTCAAACATGATCACCATAATCGTATATTTTGGAGGGCAAATTGTGCAAACTGGGAGCGATGTGAGATATGACCATAATGCAATTGGTGCTAGGAGAATTTCTCGCAGAACGAATTTTGTGAAATTGACTGAAATATTAATTTCGATGACGGGGATTGATGTAAGTCAATGGAAGTTGAAAGTTTCGGCTAAATATTATTATAACAATATGCTGTAAGTCCAAGCGGCTACGATAATCTAGAGGGGGGGTGAATAGATTATCTCCATCTTTTCGATTTCGCCCTCTTTTTCGAACCAAAAGCTCAAACACAATAATAAAGGAGCGGAATGTAAACAACACGCGTCGATTTATAGAGGTTCAACCCACCTAGGGCCTAATCCTCTACCACCCCAAAGATATCAGGGATGGATTTCAAAAAGAAAAAGATTTTATTAATTTACCACAAATTAATACAACACCAACTTACAACACCACCTTGAAGAGCACCACACTCTTCTTCAACAACACCTTTGGAGATTACCACAATCTCCTTTGAAGATCACCACAATCTTCCTTCAACGGCACCTTGTGAAGATTACCACAATCTTCAACCTTGAAGAATGCCAAGATCTTCAACACCACAATAAAAAGATCACCACAATCTTCTTGCACCTATCACCTAGATCATCCAAGTGTGTTCTTACCACAAGAACACTCACAAGGATATCTTGTGTTGAATGATGACCAAAAATCAAGATTACAACTCAATAATGAATAATACAATTTGAGTGCAAAGTGTAATCAAGAATAGCCTAGACTTCAAGGATGTGAAAGTGATAAGCTAGACAAATTTACAACAAGAATAATAACAATGAAAGACCAAGTATTTGCTTGAAGTGTATCTTGTTGTGTTGTATCTCAATTATTATGTAGGTTGCTCCAAAACTTCCTCTATTTATAGGAGATGATTGATCAAGCATAGGCTCCTCTTGGGGATTGAAAATCTGAGAAAAATACAATTAAGATCAAGAATATAGTGTTAGAAATCAATCCCTCAATTTAAGGAAAAGTGTCTGCTGTCAAACGGTCAGAAATTTGCTGTCAAAAGATAGGGCGACCGGTCGCACAGAAATAGACGTTAGAAGAATACACAGCAAAATAACACAGGGCGACCGGTCGACGTATACCTCGACCGGTCGATCCACCCCAACCGGTCCCCTCATGGATTTTGCAAAGATCAAGTGTTACATTTCGAAACACACTTTGCAGCACCGGCCGCACTGGCGACCGCCGTCGCCCCGACCGGCCGACGCCGGGCGACGGTCTGGCCGACCGCCCTTTACACTCCAGGCTTAACTTTTGGGTTCAACGTACTCTTCAGTGCGGGTTGCCCAATAGGGCGATGGTTGGCCTCAAAACCAAAGTGTTGTCCAATATTTAATCGAAGATAAACAACAAGAAATACTCAGAAAAATAGTAAAAACATTTTAGACCGATCGGGAGTATTAGGACAACATTTAGAAACATCGTTTGAGAGTGAAAACCCAATAACGTAAAATCATTAAAAGCGTTGTCCAATTTAGACGAAAATAAACTTGAAGAAATACTCCAGGAAAATATTAAAACCATTTTAAATCATTTAGGAGTATTTGGACAACAATAAAAAAACATTGTTTTGGTGCAAAACAAAATCATCAAAATTAAGATAAAAACATGTATCAAACAATCTCCCCTTTTTGATGATTACAAACCAAAACAATTTTAACACAAACTAAGAGAGCAATGATTTACCTAGGAAAAAAACATTTGACCGTTTGGAAGCAACCAAAATTTCCAAAAATATTAAAGCAACCAAGTAGGGAGTAGATATTTTCAATAATAAGCACAAGCTCCCCTATCAACAAGCATATCAAGAATAATGTAAAAGCAATTTTCCATAAGCTAAAAGCTTTTAGCTTTTACAATTTGTTCAAGAGCTTATAAGCTCCCCTGTCACAAAACATTATTATATAAGTCCATCAAGCAACAATTGGACTAAAAATAAATCACAACTTATGGCTTTTATGAGCCATAGCTTATAGCTTTTATTTCGAGCTTTTTATTAGCTTCTTTGAGCTAACGAGCCATTTTTCTGTTTTCTCCCCTTTGGAATCATCAAAAGAATGTTAGGATGATAAAAACATCATACAAGTATATCAAAGTGCGCCAAAGAGACAATTTATCAACCATTCGAGGAGATAAGCTTATAATCCAAAAAAAGGGAGAAATGTATCATTTGATATCCATAAGCTCGTTTAAGAGTCAAGACATGATCTCAATGAGTATATAAGACATATGAAAGCATAAGAGTAAAAGTCGAACAATTCATTGTGACAATTCATCGAACACCTTGAGTGCATAAAAATAAAAGAGGTTGTATATAGTCCTTGTAAAAGGTTCAAGCCAAAAATTATCATATCAACAATCAACCTCATTCCAAAGCTTAATAAGATCATATGCAACATACGCAACATTTGTTCATCAAATAAGAAGCTCAAAGTAGATTCTCAAGGGTTCAACCCAATTGAGATAAGCTAAGAAGGATCAAGGCATTACAAATGCCAAAAATTAGAGCAACCATCAAGTAATATAAGTCATGCCTTAAACAATACATGTATGATATATCAAATGTCCCAATGCATATGCAACTAAGCATAATGATCAAAGCATTTAAAAGAAGCACTTTTACCATCAAGTACTTCATACCAATTATCAAACAATGCTTAGAGTATTTTTACCATCAAATACTCTATCAATATCATGAACACCCACAAGTCATTATCAACTTGCAATATTAACCCTTTTAAGAAAAACAAGCAAATGTCATTAGTATAAATGAGTTTTACAAAAGTTCATAAAAGTACAAAGCAATTTAAATGAAAATGCTAGAAAGTAAAGGGGTGGGGTAACATCATTCCTCATCCGAGGAGAAGCAAGATCCGGGAATTAAGTCCTTGATGAATTTCTTTAACTTGCCGATAGACTTTTGCATTTTGGAGGTCTTTTGCTCCAAAGCCTCATACCTCGTCTCATGAAAAGCCCTCATCTCATCAAATTCGGCTTGAGTATACCTCCTAGGCGGTTGAGCACCGGTATTACCCTCCGGATTGCTCGGTTCGCCCTCTTCCGCCAATCTTGCTGCCTCGATGTCATCAAAGAAGTCATTAGGATCAGGAGACTCTTGACCTCTTCCTCTCGCCATTTTGGTTGGTCGGATTTCCATGTTCTTGCGCATAGTGACCATTTGAGCGATGTTATCAATGTCAAAGTCGTTTTGAAATACCTCCGAGTTACACTCCGACGAAGGTAGTCCCGATTGAATAAGAAGTTTACAAATCCAATTTCCCATAACCAACTTCTTATTACCTTGAGTAATGGACTCGATTAGACATTGAATAAGTATGGCACCAAAGTTAAGTGGTTCCCTCCTAGCAATCTTATAAGTCAAAAATAATCCATATTGCTAGGCATCTTTCCGACTTACCACAAATGCAATATGCGACAATGACCGATAAAATACGATGCTCAAGTGTCATTGCCAACAAAGAATACTTTGGCCATACTCCCAAATATGTCTTAACTTCTTTCATCGACACCCCCAACATTTCATCATTCCAAGTCCCACAAGAGAAATAATCCCAACCACCTTCTCTAACATGTAAAAGCCGGCAAATATCATTGGGAGTCCATCTAAAATGACGACCCTTTATAAGCGAATTAACGACAATCGGCTTTTTTCATTATCATATTCGACCCACATATTGGCATAAAAGAGTTGGATAATATCATCATCATACAACACATAAGCATGCTCCCATAAATACATCCAACCTTGCTCCTCAAAAATCCTCTTTATAGTAGGATACTCATTTGTAAATGAACTAAAACGACACATTTTAGTCCGAGCAATAGATTTACCTCCCATCCCGAATCCTCATAGTACCATTCCGCATACTTATTGATGAAATTAATAGCATTGCGGGAATTAGGAGCTTGAGTAACAAAAGATTTTTACCTTTCGCCCAACGGCAATTTTCGAGCGAAATTGTTCGCTGAGCTCGGTGATTTGGGCCCGAGAGAGAATGGGATTTTGAACATCATCACCTTCTTGAGCCACGTTTCTTTGAGCGGCTCGAATATCCCTTTGTTCGGCCGTCTCGCCGATTTCTCAAGTACCCTCTCCACCCTTTCTTCTCTTAGAAGTGGGATTTTGATCGGTGGAATTTCTAGGAGGAGCCATATATGTAAGATTCTAGTGAAAATAAGAAGATTAGCAACAAGAATCGTGAAAAATGATGAAGAATAGAAGATTTTAAAGAAAAAGGGGTGAAATACGCTGAACAAGGGTTTGGAGAAATGTTTGTTCTGCTTTTACGAAAGTGAAGAACAGACCGTTATAATCTTGAAAAATAACCCTGGGCGGACCGGTCGGTGGGGTGGGGTGCGACGTCGCGTGCGGCGAGCGGCCGCGCCCCGCTTTGACCGCCCCCCAGTGTAATTTTTCATTCTCCGATTTTACAAAAATCGATTTTGCACCCCAAAAGTTTTAAAACTATCCAAAAAGATAATCATGGACTAAATCCAACAAATACGAGTAACGAGAATAAAATAAACTCGAGATAAACGGGATATAACGAGTAGTGCCTTTTAGAGAAAAATTCACAAAATCATTTAGAGGCACTTAAGGGGTTGAAATGAAATATCTTGAAAGATATGTGCATAAACATAATATCGAGTTTCTAAGGGAAATACGAGTGAACATACCTCGATAGTTTAAGAAACTTTGATGACGAAATAGCCAATGAAGGTGAGATATATATCCTACACAATTCTTAGACAAAATTTGCACAAAAACACAAGTGTAGGCAAGTAATATCAAGAAAAGAGCTTATGCTATAAAAATACATAAGAGATAATAAACCACAAAAAGTCTAATTAAATGCACAAGGGTTTTAAAAACATTATATAAGGTCTTCTTTTTCACAAATACTTTAAAAGCACAAATATATATTGAAGACCTCAATTTTAAAAACTAAATACTTGAAAACTCATTTTGCAATTAAGACAAAAATAAAAACAGTCATAAAATAAAATACATATTTAAATGGGGAGATACGGTTTACCAATTACTCCGTTTCCATGGGTTGTGTCTTTCCCATTGTTGATGATATCTTCCCTCGAGAAGTCACTTTGTTGATGATGGCCCTTTTGATTACTCCATTTCAAGGTTTGTTGCCTTCCCTTTGTTGAGAGTCTCTTCTTCTTTGAAAATCATCTTGTTGATGATGTCTTTGCCATTTCAAGGATTATGTTTTCCCAATTTTGATTATATCCTCTTCTTGAAAATTGGCTTTGTCGAAAATAGTTTCTCCTTCTTTGATCAAATGAAACGGTCATTTGATGTCTTCTTGGCGGTATGAATTTTCTTCGATCATTATTTCGACGGGTACCTAATAACACATTATTTTGTGGTACCCTTATGTGTTTGGGTCCTTTAGGATTAGTCTTGAGACTTTTAGGTCTCCAACAATAATTAGAGCTATTTCTAGCCCGACAAGTGTTTACCGTATGACCCTTTTTACCGCAATAAAAGCATGTAATAATTCTAGGAGCATAATGACCAACATGCTTATAGACTTGATTCCTTTTCATATGATTAACAACATTAGGCTTACGATCAAGTCCTTGTTTCATTTTATCACAATTATGAACATCAACAATATTAGGCATTTTGTTGGTACTTAAGTTGGATTTTAATAAATCCTTTTTCATGCCTTCAATATTCTCAACAAGAGTACTATTTTCTATTTCAAGGTTTCTAACCTTATCAAGAGTGGTGGTGTGAGCACATGATAGTGATTCATAGGAAGTAAATAAACTATCCTTATCATTTTTCAAAATATTGAATTCCTTTTTCAAATTTTTGTACTTAACAAGCAAGCTTTGGAATTCATCTTGAAGATCATCAAAATCATTTTGCAAATCACTATAATCATTTTGAATAACAATATCATAAGAAGTAGAGGGCTTAAGACATACCTCATTTTCTTCTTCAATGCCCATAAAGCAATGTTCAACTTCTTCATAGTTGGAAGTTGTAAGAGGCTTGTTCCTTAGATTTGACATTGTATCCCTTTGAGAAGTAGATGCTTTTGTTTGACTCCTTTCATTTGCAAATACTCCATAGATGGCTTCTAATTTTTGCCATACTTCATGTGCCGATGGAATTCCTATAATATGTTCATATTCCAAATTAGTAAATGAACAATACAAAATATTAAGAGCTTTACCATTTAAGGAGATGAATTTCTTCTCTTCATCATTGAGCTCTTTGGTGTGTGGTGTATCTTTCATCGGAATGGACTCTCCATTTATGACGGTGTTCCAAATGTCGAACCCGCAACCTTGTAAATAACATTCCATTCTTTCTTTCCAAAAAATAAAATTTTTGGAATCAAATAGTGGTGGCTTGGTGGTGGAGGTGCCGGATAGATGAGCTTCATTCGTAGCCGACGATCGTTCCTCTTCACTCGCGATGTGAAACGAGCTTGCCAAAGAGTTTGGCTTTGATACCACCTGTAAGTCCAAGCGGCTACGATAATCTAGAGGGGGGGTGAATAGATTATCTCAATCTTTTCGATTTCGCCCTCTTTTTCGAACCAAAAGCTCAAACACAATAATAAAGGAGCGGAATGTAAACAACACGCGTCGATTTATAGAGGTTCAACCCACCTAGGGCCTAATCCTCTACCACCCCAAAGATATCCAGGGATGGATTTCAAAAAGAAAAAAAATTTTTTATTAATTTACCACAAATTAATACAACACCAACTTACAACAACACCTTGAAGAGCACCACACTCTTCTTCAACAACACCTTTGGAGATTACCACAATCTCCCTTTGAAGATCACCACAATCTTCCTTCAACGGCACCTTGTGAAGATTACCACAATCTTCAACCTTGAAGAATGCCAAGATCTTCAACACCACAATAAAAAGATCACCACAATCTTCTTGCACCTATCACCTAGATCATCCAAGTGTGTTCTTACCACAAGAACACTCACAAGGATATCTTGTGTTGAATGATGACCAAAAATCAAGATTACAACTCAATAATGAATAATACAATTTGAGTGCAAAGTGTAATCAAGAATAGCCTAGACTTCAAGGATGTGAAAGTGATAAGCTAGGCAAATTTACAACAAGAATAATAACAATGAAAGACCAAGTATTTGCTTGAAGTGTATCTTGTTGTGTTGTATCTCAATTATTATCTAGGTTGCTCCAAAACTTCCTCTATTTATAGGAGATGATTGATCAAGCATAGGCTCCTCTTGGGGATTGAAAATCTACAGAAAAATGCAATTAAGATCAAGAATATAGCTGTTAGAAATCAATCCCTCAATTTAAGGAAAAGTGTCTGCTGTCAAACGGTCAGAAATTTGCTGTCAAAAGATAGCGGCGACGGTCGCACGAGAAATAGACGTTAGAAGAATACACAAGCAAAATAACACAGGCGATCGGGTCGACGATACCTCGACCGGTCGACCATCACCCCAACCGGTCCCCCTCATGGATTTTGCAAAGATCAAGTGTTCTGTTTCAGAAACACACTTGCAGGCACCGGTCGCACCCTGGGCGACCGGTCGTCCTGACCGGTCGACGCCCAGGGCGACCGGTCGACCTGCCCTTTTACACTCCAGGCTCAACTTTTGGGTTCAACGTACTCTTCAGGTACGGGTTGCCCAATAGGGCGACCGGTTGGCCTCAAAACCAAAGTGTTGTCCAATATTTAATCGAAGATAAACAACAAGAAATACTCCGAAAAATAGTAAAAACATTTTAGACCGATCGGGAGTATTAGGACAACATTTAGAAACATCGTTTGAGAGTGAAAACCCAATAACGTAAAAATCAGCGTTTCCAATTTAACGAAAATAAACTTGAAGAAATACTCGGAAAATATTAAAACCATTTTAAATCATTTAGGAGTATTTGGACAACAATAAAAAAACATTGTTTTGGTGCAAAATAAAATCATCAAAATTAAGATAAAAACATGTATCAAACATATGTGTGGAATAATATCTATTACAAATGATGAAGATTTGTGGTCTTTTATAGATTCGTCGGTTGGGATTGAGTTTTTTGATTTATTTGTTGAGTTAGATCCTGTTATTCAGAATGTTGAAATGAATACTTCAGTAGGACATGATTAGTATCAGTATGTTGAGTTCCTTAGAGGAGGTATGGTTCATGAAATATATGCATTTACACAAGGTGGACCTAGTAATGAAAATGTTGATGTTGGTGGACCTAGTAATGAAAATGCTGATGTTGGTGGACCTAGTAATGAAAATGCTGATGTTGTAGATATTTGTCGAGGAGAGGAACGTCTAAATTCTGAACCTGATGAAAGTTCATCTGACGAGGATAATGACAGTGATGGAGCGGATGAAGCTCAACAGCACACTCGTAACAATTCTGGTGGCAATTATGGGATTGGTTCTGGAATTTCATTCTTCGAATCAAGGTACCCAGATGTAGGCAGTGACTCTGTTGGTATGCCTTCGTATGTACAATTCTATGACTTTGAGACTGGTGTGTTGTGTAAAGGAATAATTTTTACAGATAAAAAACATGTGCAAAGTGCAGTTAAGGATTACCATGTTCGTTGGGTGAAACGAGAATTCAAGGTTGTTGAAAGCACACCAATCTTGTGGAAAGCTGTATGCAAACATAACCCTGGAACTTCGGTAATGTCCAGTTTGTCTTCCCAACAGTGCAACTGATGGTTGAGAGCGAGTTTCAACAAAAAACTTTCGATGTGGAAGATCACAAAATATGGACCTCCTCACTGCTGTTTAATGAATGATGTTTCTGTGGATCATGCCAATTTAGATAGAAATTTTATTGATGATAGTCTAATGGGGATGGTACAGTGTGATCCATCTTACGGTATTAAGTATGTCCAACAAAATATTAAAGACAAGTATGGTTATAATATTTCATATGATAAAGCTTGACAGTCGATGAAACGTGCCCATGAAAATGTGTATGGTACTTGGGAGACCTCGTGTCGTTATTTGCCAAAATATATGGAGGCACTGCAGAAATATAACCCTGGTACAGTGGTTGAGTGGCAGCACGTTGAACCTAGTGACAGTGAAGTGAAGACATTGTTGTATGTATTTTGGGCTTTCAAGCCATGTATCGATGGTTTTGTACACTGTCGTCCAGTGATTAGTATAGATGAAACACACCTCTACACTAAATACAATCACAAGTTACTTATTGTTGTCATATTGGACGTAAACCAACGAGTGTTACCATTAGCTTACGCAATCATGGATGAAGAGACTTTTGCATCTTGGAACTGGTTCTTGGGATTAATATCCAGACATATTATTCGAGGACGAGAAGGTGTGCGCCTTATTTCAGATCGTCATCCTGGAATAATAAGGTCAGTTGAACCGATGCCAGAATTCCAACCTCCTTATGGGTATCATCGTTATTGTCTGAGGCATGTTGTCTCTAATTTCCATAGTCATTTCAAGAATGTGAGGTTGAAGGATTTGTGTCAAGCCGGGGCAGAACTAAGAGTTAGAGCGTTTGAGAAGACTATGGAGGAGATTAAAAAAATTTAATGAACGTGCTCACGCGTACTTGGACGCTATAGACATGAGCAAGTGGACTTTATCGCATGATGAAGGGACACGCTGTGGAATGATGACTACAAACATTTTTGAGTATATGAACTCGGTTCTAAAGGGTGCAAGAATATTTCCAATTTGCGCCCTTTTGCGTTTCACTTTCACGTGTACTGTCACGAGTTTCTACGATAGAATGAAAAATGCAACTACAACTTTGGAGAAGAACCGTTGTGGCGGATGACATCTTGCAAAAATACCAAAAATAGCAAAGGATGGCACTAAATCATATTGTGCAGATGTACGATTATCAAACTCAAACTGCAAATGTCACCACTGTCACACCAGGATCTAGTCGTGTGCGAACGTTCAAAGTCAACCTCTCTGCACAACAATGCTCATGTGGTCAATGGAGGAATGACGGGATCCCATGTTCACATACAATGCAAACATGTAAATATGTTAAGATTGATCCGACCAATTTCATGAGACCATATTACAACACATATACATATGCAGGGACATACTCTGGCCAATTTACTCCACTCCCTAATGATGATGAATGGGATGATGCATCGTTTCAATTGCAACATAACCCATCCAGATGATTTCGGAGGAATCGTGGTCGAGACAGAACTACAAGATTTCACAATGCAATGGATTAGGCAGAGGAACGTGAGCGACAACAATACCAAGCTAGTGATCAAAGAGATATACACACGCATGCATCTTCATCACGACACAACTAATGTATCATTCTTAATTGTATTATGTTGATAAGTGTCTTTTTATGCATGTTTTATGTGTGTATTTGAGTAGAAATTGAGTTATTTTGTTGTTAGTTTTGTTAGTTTTTGATTGTATATTGTTCATACTACTGTGAGGTGCTTTTATTGGTGTAGATTGACCATTCGGGGCTAATTTTGGTGAATTTCAGACCATGGATTCATGTCAAAATATACCGGGGGGTTTAAGGATGCAAAAACGCTCGAAATCCCAAGCCAAACGTGTCATTTTGGGGCCTTTTTGGTCCAACGTGGGTAGGGGGTGACAGGCAACACGGCCGTGTTCCACCGGGAGCGAAAAACTCAAAAAAATCGCACAAAACAGCCTCCGACACGGTCTGGCCGTGTTCCCCAACACGGCCATGTCCAGAGACACGGCCTGGCCGTGTTGGGAAGCACGACCATGTTATTCTGACTTCCTGCACAATAAAACAGAATGGCATGGCCGTGCTGGGCAACATGGGCGTGTTCGGATCACTTTCCAGCATCAATTTCTGGTAGGATTTGTTAAAAAGTCATCTACCAAGCTTTTTGACCACTTCAGCATATTTACACCTCATTTTGTTGCTCTAATTTCTTACTTTTTCACATGATCACATGAAGATAATGATTCTAACACCCCAACTCATAAAGTTGAGCATTAAACTATCAAAAGATGACATTATTGAGGAATACTTTCTCCAAAATAATGTCTATAAAAGCCAAGAGTGTGTGTTGAAGGAGATATTCATTCACATAGATAGAAAATCAGATTTTTGAGATGAGAATCCATATTTTGGAGAGGAGAAACACATATTGTGGTAAGGAAGAGAGTTAGAAGGCTTGGATCACCATGGAGAGGAGCTAAGGCACAAGGATTGAAGATCGCTCGGAGAAGAAGATGAACTCCACCACTTCATCATCATACTTCCAACAGGGGAGTCTTATGTTGGTTTTGGAATTTTTAACTTCAGGTATTCATGTTGATTTCAAAAGAAACTTCTTGTTTAATTGTTGTTTTCATTCTCAATTCCATCATGAGTTAAATCGCTAGTGTTTGAATGTGATGAACCCTAGAACTTATTTGTGTTTATTGGTTTGAATGTTTTAGTATATTTTCTTATACTTTTGTACGAGTCGCTTATGTTATGCTTGTTTATTCGAATTGGTATATGCACAATATTGATTCGAAGTTTATTTTTCATCGGAAAATCGAGAGATTCATGGTGAAATTGAACCAACATAAATGAAAGGAGTTGCATGCAATCCTAGATATAGGACGGCATAAATCTCCCGAATTAGGGTCAAACCTAATATGGGAATTCACAAATCGTTAATGCAATCTTGGGTGTTTTAACTAGAAAGAGATTTCAGTTTAATCAACTTGAGGTTAGGAGTTATTCGCGCTCGACAGAGGGTTTAACTTAATTTAGGAATGCCTACGGTCCATGAAGCATGGAAATATGTTAAGGGATGGTTAAAACTTAAGGGTTATGGTTGTATTCATTTTGGTAAAATCACAAAGACGTTGTAGAGGAAATCAACATTCAAGCACATTTATATCCATCATCTTCCAATCCGAGTGTATCTAATATCCTTCGTGTTCTTAGTTGCCTCTTCCACTTTTATTTGCTTTTATTTTATTTTTACTTTGCAACAAACTATTTGGCGAATTTGTAGGCTAGATAATAAAAAGACGGTAATTACTAGTAATCATAGTCCTCGTGGGAATGACACTCGATACTCGCTTAGCTTTGCTATAAACGATAAGTGCACTTGCCTAGGACGTTTTTAGGAGTAGCTTCCAAGCCATCATATGTACTACGTAGGATATTTTGAGACTTGTGCAATGTAATATGAGTAATTTAGCACAATTAATTTTGTATTGTAATATGTAGTATCATGCAATTTCTTATAATGTCAGACTTTGTATATTCTCTGTGTGTATTTACTTCTACGGTTACTTTGTATTGTTACTTTCTCTGTATTTTCATCACACTGGTTTATTAATTATGATATTTTCTCTACAGGATGGGTGATCCTCAGACATATGGACCACGGGATCCTTTAGTACTTACAGCTCAGGCTATACACCGTTCTACAGCTGTACAACAGGGGGATGTCGATACGATCCTCACTGCCAGACATGGAGGTGCTCTTTTTGGCCTTTCGATGGCCAGTTGGTGCAGTTGCATCCACGTGTTGTACACACATTGTATCATATGGGATTTTATGGTGTGGCACGCTGTGGTCGGATTGACATTGACAACCATCTCATCACAGCATTAGTTGAGCGTTGGCGCCCTGAGACTCACACATTTCACTTACCAGTTGGGGAGGCCACAGTGACTTTACAGGATGTTGCCATTATCTAGGGGCTTCCTGTAGAGGGGTTGCTAGTTATAGCTAGAGATTCAGAGAGGACCATGGATGAGTGGATGTTATACTGTCAACAATGGTTAGGTTTTGCTCCAACCTTAAACATGTTCCGAGGAGCATCATGCCTTAAGTTGGTTGCGTTGAGATCTCATTTCGAGCAGATCGTGATTGCAGAATACACACTTCATTTAGAGGTTTAACAGTACGCTCGAGGAATTGCACTCCTACTTATTGGTAGTTTTTTTATGCCAGATTCATATGGCAACAACGTATCTTTGCATTACTTGGAGCAGCTGCAGGATGCTTCACAGTATCGTCGGGGTAGTGATGTCTTGGCAGTACTGTACAGAGAGTTATGCACTTCAGCAGAGGTTGACAAGTTGGTCATCGGTGGACCCATGCTACTATTACAGGTAAATTTAAATTTAGCATCGTATGTCTTTATATTTGCATATCAGATAAATAAATGTATGTACTCATTGGTCATATGTTTACCTGTTATGTTAGATTTGGGCTTGGAGCAGGATTAATGTGATTGTTCCTCGTACCATATGTTCTTGAGTTCCCACAGGACGATTATATGAGGACCAGGCCGATGTAGATGAGCTACCTTTTCCGCTGTACGGTGCTAGGTACTGTAGGTCCCAAGGGGTGTGAGTGTAAGGTTTAGAAGGGGGGGTTGAATAAACCTTACCAACTTTTCGATTTAGTCCTTTTAAATATTCAGAGTTAATACTTCACAACTGAGTCCTTGATGGACAACTAAGTTAGTTAATCAACGAGTTAGTTACTCAAGCACTGATCGAGCCGTTGATAGAATAACTCAAATTGTTTTGACTAAAAGACTTAACTCGATTGTGATATGTTTTTAGCGGAAGACTTTACACCCTTAAATTTGGTTTAGTATTGATTTAATACTTGGTTTTAGTACTTAGAGATTATCAAGTGGATAGCAAATTTATCAGCAGAGTTAAATAAATAAAGTGCAGGAATTAAAGTGCTGAAATGTAAATTACACGATAAGTTTTTATAGAGGTTCGAAGATGGGGTAATTCTTCTACTCCTCTCTTCTCCAACTCCTGGAGGAATCCACTAGGTATTGATCGATACACAGTGGTAACAGGTCCGGATACAAGTCTTGATCACACTGCAATTTGAATTGATCCTTTGGGACTCATCTGGAGATGATGCCTTGGTCACGCAATCGGCTTCTCTCAGACGACTCGCCTTCTTCACGGGGGTAGTCGCTTGCTACTACAGTCCACTTGCTCAAGCTCTTTGGATTTGATCACGAAGCCCTCCAAAAACTTGAGACTGGTTCGACCTTGAACTTTCCTACAATCCTCCGTGGAATGTAGACCCCTTGATTCTTCAATAATTTTCTCTTCAACTGATTGAAGTTATCTTTCCTTCACAGGTGAGTGTTGGATTGATTTTCTTCGTAATGTAGGCTTGAGGATTAATCTTGAATGATTTGAGAATATTTTTGGTTACAGTTCAAATGTTTTCTTGAATGTTCGTGGTTCAGGTAACCTTCTTTCAGAGTCATTCCTCAGCCTTTTATAGTGATCTTTCAAAAATCTGCCCGTTGAAGAGATATGCTTATTTTTGAAAGTCAGTTGTGGTCGTTGGCTTGTCTTGTTGCAGTCCTTGGAATTGCCACTTCCTCGTATGAATTGTTCTTGACTTTTCGGAGTTCTAACATGGTGCGTGCTTCCCATTGGTTTATTCCTTTTGCACGCTTCGGGATCGAGCACTTCGAGAAAGGTAGTATGGAGGTATTACTTGTTTAAGTAATTCCCTTGATTTTCGTGCAAAGGATCTCTTCCAGATTATCTCGACTTGATCGCATTTCCTTGCTTTCCCAGGTGACTTAGAGTCGACTTCCAATCATGGATGACTCTTCCGTCACTTCAACTTGAGACTTGGCTATCTTGAGTTGACTTGATCGATACTCTACTCACCGCATCTCATTTGCTCCTTGATCGAGTTCCGTCTTCTTCTCTTCTTTGCCATACTCATTTTGTCTTGCAAATGAGTCTTCCTTCTAGTATCCGGTTGTCTTCTTGCATGTTTAGGCATAGGCGACTTAACTCACTTGACCAGCCCTATTTATTACAATGCGTTTACAACGAAAATGGGGTGCCAACTTCCTATTCTAAGTTTTACATGGCATTCATCAAAATCTAAACAATAAATTTCCCAACAATTTCCCCCTTTTTGATGATGCTAAAACTTAAAACATTCAAAATGTAAATAGCAAAGATACATACAGATAGTGCATTAACGAGAGAATGTATGCGTAGAATCAATCCTTTTATTGATCATAACATTCTTGTCCTTTACACAATGTTTACAAAGTGTATCGAGCAAACATCCATGTCTACGAAAAATAGAGAATTTCTGATTTATTACGGAGGAAGACTTACATAAAATGTATTTACATAGTAAAATACATGAAAGGGTGGACAACAACACTTCATCTCCTTCGCTTCCTCCTTCTTTCTTCTTCTTCAACTCTGTCATCTTCTCGGTCTTCTTTTCTTTTTCTCATCTTCACCGCTTTCTTCTTCTTTTCATACGCCTTCCGGCGCCTTCATCTCTTCTTATTCTCTCTTGTCTCTCCTCCCATAGCTGAGTTTGTCTTTTATTTTCTTCTTCAATTCTTTTCACATACTCAACATTGTTCTTAGCCACTTGCAGATTGGCTACTTCGTCAAAAACCCCAATAGATCACACCTTTCTTGCCGGATCTATATACTCAATATTTTTGGGCCGAGGTCTAGGTCCAAATCTCTTCCTCCACCACCGCTTCTTCCTCTACCTCTTCCTCTCGGGCATGTATCTTGACGGGGGTCTTCTTCCCACCGGTGAGTGACTAGCAGAGTGACCAGCAGAATGACTACCGGTAGTCCGTGCTGTCGCCTTCTTCACATAGTGTGAGACCCTTTTCCCAAGACAAGTCCGTGCTTGAGCCATGGACATGGTTGCAAAGTATCCTTCATATGCGGCGTTTTAAATTCATCAATCGATCTTGGCTTGGTTTAGGCATCCGAGATGGCATAAGTGTCTCTCTCTTTGGAATGCTTCCATGTTGTTTCAAAATATCCATAACTCGGGCATTCATCCTTCCTTCCACTTCCTCCATCCCCGCTTCAACCGTCTTTCTCTTGTCGCCCATAGGTACAAAGAGAGTGTTGGAGTGGCAGAGTCATCGGGAGTTTCTTTGATAATATCATTTGTGACAAGACCTTGTTGGGGGTTTGTGGAATCATCAAGGTCACATCTCTCGATCCTTCCCCCTCAACAGACTTCCCTTTCTTTTCTCTTGAAACTTCCTCATTGTCTTTCCCTTCACAGATGCTCCTCCTTCTCAACTTCGGATCCCTTTGACTTTTAGGTATTCCTCTTCCCCTTTTTGGCATCATCAAAGGAGAGAGGAACCCCCGAAACAAACTAGCAAGCGGGAAGTCGAGTCATTGATAGCCAAGTTCGCTTCGAGTCTGCTGCGGAGTATGCGGCGCGAAACTCAGAGCGAGTAGCATTGGATTGATTTAGCGGCTTCATCTCGGCCATGAGAAGGCTGAATTTTCGATCCATGTTTTCTTCCATATGCAAGAGCTCATTCTTATTTTGCTCACGCAATGACTTTATCTCAAAGAAAGTGTGAGATTCATGCATGTGCTCAATGTGTTCTCTCAATTTTGTCTTCGCATCGCATTCTCATTTCGCCATACCAACAACTTGTTGAACAATGTTCAAATATATCTAGCTTGTTCCACACACATTGTTTCTTCTTTGTTGCCACCACTCCCGGATTCGACTATTATGCCTCTCAAGTCGCCAGTGATAAGGTGCTGGCATCTGTTATCGTCTCATGTCCATCGAGGCCTGGTGCCTCTCCATCCGTTCAATTTCAGCAAATAATGCTTTGAACACCTCCCGAACTTCAGCTATTCTTCATTTGACGGCCAAGCAACGTCAAAATCATAGTCATTTGGAACGATGGTGTTTGATGGAATGACAGGATGCAGTCTGTGGAAGCGCTCGAGATCTCTTTTTAACTCTTTAGGGAGGTCGGTACCTCGAGAGAGAAGGGAAATGATTCTACAAAGGGATCATCACGAGCAATCGGAATTTGTTCAATGATGAGTGGTGCTCGTGAAGTTCCTTGTGGAGTCGAACCGCGCAGACTTGGGGAGCCGCGATGGACTGTTTGGTTTGGGTCTGTTGTGAAGTTGACCCAGATTGGCTGAGCCTCACTTTGTCTCAACAACTTCGTCGGTCTCAGCTGGTTTTTCCAAGTGAGTTGACTGGTCCTCGGCCTTATCAGAAGCGTCATCGGACGATGATGAGATTTCCATGGGTGGCTCATCATCAAAGTTGAAAGTTTGGCGAGTAGTCTTGAGGTCGGACTTACTCGTGGTTGGAACATCCTCAGCTGAGTCTTTTGGATCAGTCACAGGGGATGACTCAGCTTCATCGTCTCCTTCCGATCCCAGAAAGGTTACATCAGGGTTATCTTGGGAATCGTGAAGTGCACTTATCTCCTTTTCTGATGGATCAATGATAGCAGGAGGGATGTTCTGTACTTCAGCTTCTTTACCCCGGGAAGTCTCAACCTCCCGTTGGCCTTCATTACCTCCTGCAGTCTCAACTGCAGCGAGGCCTTGGACATCCCTTTCGACAGTGTCAGCTGTCTTAGGGTCTTCTGCGGTGGCATCCATTGGAGTCTCAACTCCATGGATTGCACTTTTGTCGCCTAGAGTGTTAACTCCCAGTACATTCCTTCCCGTGCCTCGATCGCATCAAGAAGCATCATTAGCCTTCGTCAGAGCGGTTGGCACCTCGGTGAGAGCAGGTCTCAAGTGTCGAGCCTCGTCGATGACAACTTGTTGTGTACTTTGTGTTTGTTCCTTCTCCACTTCGCCTCCTAGATTCATTGTGGAGTCACCGCAGACATCCTCCGACCTTGCGCAGTGGAGGAGTTTCCCCACCGGTGGCACACCACGGTGAGTGACTTGGATTGGGGTCACTCGTCTCCGGACTCCTACTGTTCCCATTGAGTATTCGGTAGTTGGGGCGGTGGTAATACACCTTCATTAGGGGTTGCCGGATGGGGTCCCCACTATCCCGATTTCATCGCCAGTTCCTTTAGTTCCTTCTTCCGAGTGAGTGGGGGAAGTGGTGGCAAAGAAACAACGGTGGCAATATCGCACCACTCCCATTGGGTCTATCTCGGTGTGTTTTGGAGGACTCTCCTGGTCCCTCCATCATTCTTTGCTCATGAAGGATTCTCGATTCTTCCATTCCATTGCTTCGTGCATTTGCAACTCTTCTCGGGCGGCGAAGAGGTCAGATCCTCATCTACTCGATAGGACGTCAAAGTGAGGATGTGTATGTTTCGTGGTGCGGTGATAGGGCGGATCTTTGGCCTTCTCACGTGCCTCTGCGTCCTCGTTTGCTTTAGCCCGTTCATTTTCTTTTCGAATTTCCAGTATATTTATGCAATTATCCTCGTCAAGGGCTTGCAAAGACTTTGTGTCCACCTCAAGAAATCAAGAGTTCTTCTTCCTCAAAGAATGAACTCGGATATTGAAACCGCACTGGATAGGCTCAACTTCCATTTTCTCCACTCGCGAAGACAATTTTGGATGTCCTGGATACAATGGAGAGTGCATGATTAAATCGTCTTCATCATCCTCTTGCCGCCCTCGTTTCCGGTATTGAAGGTAGCAGACTTGGCCGCTCGACACCTTCAAGCCTCTCTATTACGGTGGAGAAACAACCCGTCAACAGGTGACTCGGTTGTCTCGGCCATTCTTTGTTCCTCATTACATTCGACTACAAACTGGTCTTCAAGTTGCCTCTGGCGATCGCCTCGGCCCAGACTTGGCCGTTTCATCAATCACGCCTGGAGACTCTACTTCTCCAGTCTCGGGTATCTTTTCGGTGAGTGGTCGACTCGACTTCGGCTTCTCAAGCTCGGAACGCTTGAAAATTCTTCTCCTTCTTCTTGTTTGAGCCGGAGGGATTTACGGTTCGACAAGGTTTCTTCTAAGTCTTGGGCGGCAGGGGGTGTCTTGTTGTTTTCTTCTAAGGAGCCGGCCGTCTTGGCTTATCGAGTTCTCCTCTTCTTAATGACCAGGAGAAGGTATTTGGGATTCCTTTTCTGCTGCTGCGGCTGCGCAGGGGGGAGACACTCATCTGCGGGGGCGGGTGACTACTGCAGGGGCAGGAGCATATTTCTTTTTCTTTCTTTGCTGCAGGGGCAGATTCTCTTAGCATTGCAGGGCGACCTTCTTCTTTGGTGGAGAGGAGACAATTTGTATCTTCAAGGTGATTCCCCCTCACTCGTGATCGCTCTCTTAGCGTAGGCTCTCTTCTGCGCCGAGAGAGGTTTGATCTGAACATCCTCTTGTTTACATGGAACGCCTTTCCATGTCTAAGAGGGACTCCTTTTACCTCCATGGTGGCCAATCACTGCATCGTATCCGGGGATCCTCCAAATGCTCCATTCTCCTGAAGGATTTGTTCCCTACATTCAGCGCAGTAGTCCTGCAGTAGACAAACTCAGCCGATTCACTTTCTTTTCTTCAATGATCGCAACCATTACGATCAATTTCGCTTTGACGAGTTGGTCAAAGCCGCCAAATTTGATGTCTATGCATTTAGCAACGATGTCCAACAATTTGTGGTAGTCCTCCTTCAGCAGACCTCTTGTTAGTGGTACACTATCTTTTCAAAGATAGTCGGTCTTGGCTACTTCCTTCCAAGCAAAGCAGCCAAGTCAACATTAGCTTCATTGATTTCTGGTTCTCCTTCCGCCGTAACGTAGCGGCGGTGTTCGCCAAATCCTTGGCGGTGATGATGAACTCCTTTCCGTGAACAGAGGATTTGATCCCCTCATCGTGAATCTCAGCATTCACATAGAACTGTGCGACCTCTTCCACATAGGTCATCGGAAAGTCCATCATCAGAAATGGTTTTAGCCCAGTCGTTTCGAGTTTTTCAGCGATCTTCTTTATGAGGGCTTAGAAAGTGATTTGAAGATTGATAGGGTTTTTGAGAGAGTTTTTGCCTTTGCTTCTGAGAGAGAGAAGTGAACAATTTTTGGTAATGTGTGAGAGAAACGGACGAAAATGGTTTAAGTATGGTTCTGAAAGGGCGTGCGGGTGGTTTTTGAAATGTGATCGAAATCAACGACTTAGATTTTGCACGCCGATTAGCATTTAATGTCTCGTATTTAATGCGGCAAACATTTATATCCAATCATAAGCTTGGGGTGCAACTTTTGCCTGTACACGTCATAATTATGTCGACGTCATTCTTAAAAACATTCCCGCTTAGTAAAAACGATTGCGTTTTTGTCCCTTTGCGCATAAATGACTGAAACTTATCCCTTAGCCGATTTAACTCTTCTTCTCAGGTTCTCTCCAGTAACTCGGTGCCTAACCTCGACAAATTGTCTCTTCCGATATGGTGATTCACTTAGTTGATTTGAGAGTTCACTCTTTTTCCCTTTTCGTGTTTCATTTATTTTCTTTGAGTCTTCCGAGTGTCACCAACTCAATTAACCCTAACTCATGCTTAAGTTCTTCAAATCTTGACTCACATAATGGTTTTGTGAATATGTCACCAATGTTTATCGGTTGAAATATATTCCAAGGTGATGTCCTTCTTTTCAACATGATCTCTTATGAAGTGATATATCGACATCGATATGCTTTGTTCTTGAGTGCAACACAGATTTTCGAGTGATTGCAATTGCACTTGTGTTATCACACGTGATTGGAATTTCCTTTTCTTCAACTTCATAGTCTCTCATTCTTTGTCTCATCCATAGGACTTGGGCACAACAAATTGCCCTCAGCCTATGTATTCTCGTCATTGTAGAGGTGGCTATTGAATTTTGCTTTTTGCTAAACCAGGAAATTAGCCTTTGTTTCCAAGCATTTGACATGTGCCTCGAGGTGCTCTTCCTGTCAACTCTACATCCAAAGATAGTCGAGTCCGAATAGCCAATTAGCTTGAATCCACCTTCCTTTGGATACCATAAGCCAACTTCTTGGCTTCCTTTCAAATATCTCAAGATTCTCTTGGCATTTTGCCGGTCATGTGGCTTTCTTTTGGAGCGATTGAAATCTTGCACATACACCTACAAAGAAAGGTGATGTCCGGCCCGCTTTGTGAGATAGAGCAATGATCCAATAAGTGCTCGTATCTTGTTTGATCTACTGCCCGCCATCCGCATCCATATCCATTTTGATCGATGTATTCATTGGTATTTTCAGAAGACTTCTCTTCCATACCAAATTTCTTCATTAAATCTCTCGGTATATTTTGTCGACTTATGAAGGTTCCATCCTTCATTTGTTTCACTTGGAGTCCAAGGAAGAATGTCACTCTCCCATCATGCTCATTTCGAATTTGCTTTGTATGAGGTTTGAAAATTTATCACATGACTCTTTGTTTGTGGATCCAAAAATAATGTCATCCACTTATATTTGAACAAGCAATATACTCTTCGCATCTTGAATTCTGAAGAGTGTTCTATCCACTTTGCCTTTTGTGAATCCGTTCTCAGTCAGGAATTGTGATAAAGTATCATACCATGCTCTGGGTGCCTATTTCAATCCATATAGAGCTTTCTTGAGTTTGTATACCTTATCTCCAAGAGTCTTCCGCTCAAATCCTCGGAGGTTGTTCAACATACACATCTTCTTCCAATAAACCATTAAGGAATGCACTCTTTACATCCATCTGATATACAATAAAATTCTTGTGAGCTGCATAGGAAAGAAACATCCTTATAGCTTCCAATCTTGCTACAGGAGCAAATGTTTCATCAAAATATATCCCTTCTTCTTGGCAATATCCTTTGGCTACTAATCTTGCTTTGTTTCTTACCACAGAACCTTCCTCGTTCATCTTGTTTCGAACCCCCATTTAGTGCCAATAACATTTTGATGGGTGGGTCTTTGAACTAATTCCCATACTTTATTTCTTTCAAACCGATTGACTCTTCTTGCATAGTTTGAATCCAATGTGTGTCATCCAATGCTTGTGACACGACTTTAGGCTCTATTTGTGAGATAAAGCATGTGAACATAGCTTCTTGTTGAGTTCGGATCTTGTTTTGACACCTTCTCTTATATCTCCAATGACTAGTTCTCGTGGATGGTCTCCCACCATCTTACATCGAGTTGGAGTAAGTTAGCCGGATTGATCGTCTTGCGGCTATGTTGCTTTGATCGCCTCTCTCGTCATCACTTAGCTGCAGATTTTCCAATTGTTTTTGAGATTCATCTATCTCATCTTCATCCGGGTTTATAATTCCACTTCAAAGATAGGGACTCTTTCGCATGGTTGGTTGATTCAAATTTTATCACCGGTGACTCTTCAATGTCTTCTCCATTTACATTTTGCTCATCAAACACCACATGAATGGATTCCTCGTAACCATAGTCCTCTTGTTGAGTACTCTGAGGCTTTGCTTTCACTTTGGGTATCCCAAGAAGATACCTTCATCGACTTTAGCATCAAAAGCCTTCAAATTATCTTTGCCATTGTTATGGATGAAGCATTTACATCCAAATATTCTAAAATATGCAACATTTGGTTTTCTCCTGTCCAAATCTCATAGGGAGTCTTTGTCACCGCCTGTTTATCATGCATCTATTTTGAGTGTAGCATTTGTGTTTATTGCTTGACCCCAAAATCTTTTAGGTAGCCCCTTGACTAACATGGTCCTTGCCGCTTCTTTGAGAGTTCTATTCCTTCTTTTCGCAACTTCATTCTCACGTGGATTCCTTTGCCGCAGACAATTCATGACCAATACCATTTTCTATACAATATTGAGTTATTATACCATTGACAAACTCGGTTCTCCTCATCGATCTTATTTTGATAATGGTTTGGCTCTTCTCATTTTGAATCCTCTTCATCGCCTATGGTAGTTTCGAGAGTTTCTTTTTTTCTTCTTACACATGAATATTGTCCATGTATATCTTGAGTAGTCATCTACTACCACCAAGGTGTATTTCTTCCCACTTATGCTTGGTTCAATGGACCAAATAGATCCATATGTAGCAGATGCAATATTCTTGTTGAAGATGGACATGTCTTTTCTTTGAATGATGATTTGATTTGTTTTCCTTCTCGACATGCATCACATATACTCTCCTTTTTGTATACCGAGTCCGGAAGTCCTTCCACAAGATTGCTTCCGCAAGCTTGTTAATCGTTTTGAAATTCGGGTGACTCGAACTTCTTGTGCCACAACCAACTTGATTCAGTTGTGCTCTTTGCTAGTAGACATGTGCTTGGTGTTGCGGTTGACCAATCTACTACATACATGTTCTTTTGTCCGCATCCTTGCAACACAACCTCATTGGATTGGTGTCCTTGATTTGGCATATTCCCATGTTGAATCCAACATTATAGCCTTTGTCACGAGTTGGCTAATACTCTCAGATTGAATTTGAGTCCTTCAACATATGCAACATCCGTGATTTCTAATCCATTTTTCTTGATGGATCCAATGCCTCTTATTTCTCCCGGAGCTTCATTTTCTCCAAATATGACTTTTGCACCTCGACTTCCTTGAATTTTGACAGATTTTTCTTGTTTCTGTCATATGTCCGGGAAATGACCACTATCCATGTACCAGGTTCCTTGGCACTCATTTGTTCCTTGAACCCGCAAACAAGGAAATTAAGTTTTAGGTACCCATACTTGTATGCGGGTCCCGAGGGGTTAGTATTGTAAGATGATCCAACCAACCTATAGCCAAATGGTTTTGACTCTAAGGGGTTGCCATCTATCGTGCCATAATCATAATTAATTTTGGCAAATTGCTTGGGGATTCTAGGTTCATACAACTGTCTCTTTTGTCTCGTATGCCTCGTATATGTGTTTTAGCAATTGCCTTCTTTGGGTAGTTGTGATATCTCCGAGTGTAGTGCCTAGGTGCATATGTGTCGATGAAAGCTCTTATACCTTTGGAATGGCCTTTGCCGAGTTCTGTGCCTTTGCCATTTTGGCTTATATTCCATAGGTCTTTCACGATAGTTCACATTATTCCAATCACTTGGCTTGGGTATTTTCTACCATTCCCTTCATATGTATTTCTTTTATAGAACTTCCGGGGTTTTTGGTAGCTCTGCTTTCTTCTTTACTGAGTATTTCTGTTTGGAGTTTCTTTGAGGAACTCATTTGGATTTCTTCTCATTGTCCTCTCAAAGACACTCAACTGGTTGTTTTCCTTTTCCTTTATAACCAAGGCCAGTTTGTTTGTAATTGTGCTTTGGGATAAATGTGTGTGCACCATTTGGATTTTTGGATTTTTGAGATACTTCATTGCTAGAAGATCCTTTTTCCAAAATCACTTTTGGAGCTTGACATAGCACAGAGGAATTAAATCCTAAGCCTGTCTTGTCTCCACATTCTCTTTGACTCATAATAAGATCATCCAATGATTTAGATGCCTTAGTGAATGAGGCAATCACATTTTTGAGGTCATTTTCCCTCTTTTCTATAGCGGCTATTTTCGCTATTAGCTTAGCATTTTCGGTCTTTAAACTTTCATTCTCATCAGCTATTTGACTTAGAGTACTCAGCTCCTTAGTCAGCTGTGAGTTTTGGCTTTTGAGTAGACTATTTTCCTCATTTAGTAGTGTGTGTGAGGATTTAATATGTTCAAAATCTTTCATCATTTTGCCTAATGAATCATAAAGATCAGTGGGTGATGAAGTGTGTGTGTCACGATTACTATCACTAGAACCGAGTATGATGAGTTAGAGTGTACCTCATCTTCTTGGTCGAGTTGGTCTTGTTCCTTGGCCATCAAACGATCAAGGCTTCTTCTTTGAGTCACTTGAGTAGTCGGTTTCACTACTCAATCAATCAATTTGTGTCTCTTGACTTGGCATTTTTTTGATCTCTGACCAACATTGCCTTTTTCTTTTCTTGTCTTCTTCTCTCAAGACCTTTCTTTCTTCTTCATTCCTGTATTTGTTGACTACAGGATATGGGCAATCAATGGCATAGTGACCTGGTTGCCTACGGTTCAAAGATAGATTTTCAATCTTTTGATCACTCTTTCCATTCTTGGATTGTCACCTTTGATATTGACTTTTTGATGCTCTGTTCTCTTGGTTGGCCTATCTTCCTTGACTTGGGGGGAGCCGAGTGTCTTCTGGAGGATTCGTCTTTGCCTCTCTTGTAGTTCTTATTGAAGAACTTGTTAAACCTTTTAACCATCGGGCTATTTCCTCTTGGTCAATGACTTCTTTGACCTCGACTCTCTTGCCATCCTTAACAATTAGAGCAAACTGTTTTGGGTACAAAATTGTTGTCTCTTCCTGGTCTTTTCTTCTCGGCTCAAATTCGTAGGCTTTGAGATCCGAGAATAGCTCATGGTTGGATGTCTTGGATAGGTCCATGGAGTGTCTCATGGCCATGACTTTCATATCCCACTCAGTTGAGAGACTTCTTAGAATCTTCATACACATTTCTTCGTGTATATTCTTTTCCAAGTGCGGATAGCTCGTTGGTAATTTACGTGAACCGAGCATCCGGTTGATCTAGGGTCTCTCCTGCGATCATTTTGAAATTTTCAAATTTCGTACAACCACCGATAATTTATTTTCCTTGATTTGCTCCGAGCCTTCACAAATCAATGTTAGCTTGTCCTGCATTTCTTTAGCCGTTTTGCATGATTTGACTTTATTGAACATGGCTTTGTCAAGGTTTTGTAAAGAATGTCCTTGGCCACATTGTCCAGGTTATATCTTTTTTCTCGTCATCATTTGTCCATTCAACTCTTGATTTTTCAACCATGGTAGTGGGAGCAACATCCTCTTCACCTTCACCGCACTCTCCTTACAAATTGTGTTCACTTTTAAAATTTGCAGTGGCCCATCCTCTATCACTATCCACATCTCATCATGTAATCCGATAGATGAGCATGCATACGAATTTTCCAATCGTCAAATTCTTCAATTGTGAACATGGGGATGCGTGTCAAATTTGCTTCCATGATAATAACTTTCGATGATAAAAAGAGTTTTGAAAACTTAAGTACTAAAAAGACTTTGAAAAAAAAAATGGAGATCTAGTTCAAGAACCGGTGCGGAAGGCTCAATGAACCAACCGCCGATACCACTTGTAGGTCCCAAGGGGTGTGAGTGTAAGGTTTAGAAGGGGGGTGAATAAACCTTACCAACTTTTCGATTTAGTCCTTTTAAATATTCGAGTTAATACTTCACAACCGAGTCCTTGATGGACAACTAAGTTAGTTAATCAAGAGAGTTAGTTACTCAAAAGACTCGAGTTTGTTGATAGAATAACTCAATTTGTTTTGACTAAAGACTTAACTCGATTGTGATATATTTTCAGCGGAAGACTTTACACCCTTAAATTTGGTTTAGTATTGATTTAATACTTGGTTTTAGTACTTAGAGATTATCAAGTGGATAGCAAATTTATCAGCAGAGTTAAATAAATAAAGTGCAGGAATTAAAGTGTTGAAATGTAAATGACACGATAAGTTTTTATAGAGGTTCAAGATGGGGTAATTCTTCTACTCCTCTCTTCTCCAACTCCCCGGAGGAATCCACTAGGTATTGATCAAGATACGAGTGGTAAGCACCCGGATACAAGTCTTGATCACACGGTGACTTGATCCTTTGGGACTCATCCGAGATGCCTTGGTCACGCGGTGGCTTCTCGTGACGACTCGGCCTTCTTCACAGGCAATGCGCTTTGCTACTACTGAGCCCACTTGCTCAAGCTCTTTAGATTTGATCACGAAGCCCTCCAAAAACTTGAGACCGGTTCAACTTGAACCTTCCTACAATCCTCCGTGGAATGTAGACCCCTTGATTCTTCAATAATTTCCTCTTCAACTCGATTGAAGTTATCTTTCCTTCACGGTGAATGTTGGATTGATTTTCTTCGTAATGTAGGCTTGAGGATTAATCTTGAATGATTTGAGAATATTTTTGGTTACTGATTCAAATGTTTTCTTGAATGTTCGTGGTTGTGTAACCTTCTCTCGCAGTCATTCCTCGGCCTTTTATAGTGATCTTTCAAAAAATCTCGCCCGTTGAAGAGATAGCTTATTTTTGAAAGTCACTTGTGGTCGTTGGCTTGTCTTGTTGCGATCCTTGGAATTGCCACTTCCTCGTATGAATTGTTCTTGACTTTTCGAGTTCGACATGGTGCGTGCTTCCCATTGGTTTATTCCTTTTGCATGCTTCGGGGATCGAGCACTTCGAGAAAGGTAGTATGGAGGTATTACTTGTTTAAGTAATTTTGATTTCTCGTGCAACCGATCTCTTCCAGATTATCTTGACTTGATCGTATTTCCTTGCTTTCCCCAGGTGACTTAGAGTCGCCTTCCAATCATGGATGACTCTTTGTCACTTCAACTGAGACTTGGCTATCTTGAGTTGACCGATACTCTACTCACCGCATCTCGCTTGCTACTTGATCGAGTTCCGTCTTCTCTTCTTTGCCATACTCAAATTGTCTTGCAATGTGAGTCTTCCTTGTAGTCTCCATTATCTTCTTGCATGTTTAGCATAGCTGACTTAACTCAGTTTGACCAGCCCTATTTATTACAATGCAGTTTACAACGAAAATGAGGTGCCAACTTCCTATTCTAAGTTTTACATGGCATTCATCAAAATCTAAACAATAAATTTCCCAACAGGTACTACACTACTAACATTGCATATATTCAACATTAAACTCCTTACAACAAAACATGTAATTAATATGTACTATTTTCACATTTAGGTGGATGCAGTACTGCAGTTACATAGACACTGCTAGTCATTCCACACGTATCATCAGGAACATGCTCGACAGACTTACAGATAGACACATAAGGATTTATATTCATACTAAGTAATTTTAACTACATATTAAAATTTATTAATCTACAATTCAATTTATCACAGTGGATTTGGGAGCCATATGACATGGAGTCAGCAGATATAACAACATTGGGACCACGATGTATTTCAGAGCTGTGGAGGTCTCAGTGCCCATTGATAAATCATGCTATCGTGGAGATTCACCATCCAGAGCGAATGCTGAGGCAGTTTGGCCTTAGACAACATATTCCTGATGTGCCCGCACAAACACACACATCACTCCATGATTTTACTCGCAAAGGGCGATCCGGATGGGATTGGCCACAGACCCATGCTACATGGGTCCAGTATTGTGCGTTGGCACACTAGTTAATTGTTGGAGGTGATGCGATAGGTCAGGGTAGGAGCACACAGGATTCGTGGATATCGGGGTACTGCGTCGTATGACACGACGATTAATAACTCCACGAACGAGCACATGACGATCGGTGTATCGGCCAGCGACATCGCAACTCGAGATGCCATGGTAATTTACCTATAAATTTACTATTATGCACATTAAATTATAACATTATGTATATATTTCTGATATTTGTGTGTTACAGACTACTCTATTCGATCGGATGTGGATTAGTGTTCGGGATGTTAGTGCTTGTGACCCGATCACGATCACTGAGACATGATTTTATTAAGGAGATGACTAGTGTGCGGCGTCTCCTAGGGATGCCTCCACGAGCCGTTTCGAGAGACGGTGATCCGTCACACAGCGCATGATCGGGCACGTAGCACACGAACAATCACTACTGCGCCACAGACACCTCACACATATGCGGCAGGTCCATCTGGATATGCGTTGAGTCCATCTGCATATACGCCAGGTCCATCTTGATATGCGGGAGTCCATCTGGATATGCGGTAGGTCCCTCCACTTCGCATCACACACCGTATATGCCACAGCCTATGGATTATGATCAGTTCATAACACCCCAGTTCACATCATTTACTGATATGCTCAACATGAATATGGGAATGGCAGGTCCATCTGCATATGCGCGCCCAAATTTTCAGCATTCGCCTGTACCATTTCCCAGTGGATTTCAGGGGAGTTATATGGACATGGATCCGAGCCCGTCGACCAACAGGATATTGATAATGTTGAATACGATCTTAGGCGGAACCAACGACAGAGACATCCTCCGAGATGTGGCACCGCCAGTACCTGTACGGAGAGCATACCATCACAATCTTAGGATAATGTCAAATGGTGTAACTCTTACAAACCGGTTATTTTCTTTTTAGTATATTTAATACGCTCTATATATTATTATAGGTTATATGTATTCTATGGATTTATTTGGATCAAAATAATTCTTATTTGCATGAAAATTCTTTTTATTTTGCATCATATAAAAAAAAAAAATAAAAAAGTATCGCAACAATAACCTTAGCACATGATCAACGTATACATATTCCTGCAGAAGTAAAGACCGATTTTTCTCTTACTGTTGTTAATGCACAAGTAGTAAACACACTAATCCCACTCATCCTTGTGACAAATAAACATTGTAACATTACTACAATCACACTAAAAAAGGCATTTCACATGCTATGTACACACAATCTATAAACTTTTGTAGGCACCAAAAATACTAAATAAATGAACAAAACATTCAATACTATGAACAAATCTTGGGTACAGATCTAGCATTACTACGGCTCGACAATCTTGATTTCATCATTTTGGCCATTCGAAACTGCATTTTCCGACATACCTTTTCCAATTCCGACACTCGCCATTGCATCCCTTGCAAATGTGCTTTCAACTTCTCATTCTCATCCGAAAGGTTGAGTTTCCGCGCATAAAGTACAATTTGCTGAGAGCCTCCGCCTTTCCTTCCCTTCGGTACTATTTGAGACGAACGGGAAGGACGATTAGTGGTGGCGACTTGCTCTGTATCTTGAAGCAAGCTTTTTAGTTTGCGTTGCCGACAGATGAGGGCTTGTGTGATAGATTTTGGCGGGAAAATTGTGTTTTGAATGAGATGGTTAAATGTCTCTGTTGAGAGCTTCTCATAGTTTAGGCCGAAGCAGACCGCCATCTTTTGTTCTTCAGACAAGGTCGAGTGAACCTGCGTAGCGCGGCGACGTAAAAATAAGAGATAATCACAAAATTACCCCTATAGTTTGGGTTAATTACAAAAAAACCCAGAGATATTTGAAAATTACAATAAAAAACCTTTGATATTTGATTTTGTATTAAATGTAAGGGGGATAAATGTAATATCTTTACAAATCTAAGGGGGGTATTTGAGATATTTTTGCTTAGAAGAGGTAAAGTATAATACAAAATCAAACCTCGAGGTTTTTTTTATAATTTTGGAAAATTTCTGGGTTCTTTTGTAATTAACCCAAACATTAGGGGTAATTTCGGTAATTAAATCCCTAAAAATAAATACCAGAAATGGAGTTGCAAAGAAACATCACAGGGCTAATTCATATGGGGCAAGCGAGCAATAAATAATGCAATGAGGAGAATAGACTCAATATAATCTCAGTGAAAACGAGTAAAATCGAAAAGAGTTAATCAAGTGATGATCGTTGCACAAATTTATCTAGTGATTGTAGATCAAACAGAGAAAAATCACACCATAACACAGTTCAAAAGTATCATCATCAACAGCCCACATATTTTTTCCTAGTCTTTATCTACTTTGTATCAATGAATTTATACAGTAATAATACTTTTAAGGAACGAAAAAATCATTTGGCGTATAAGTAAAATTTGGATACCTCTATATACAAACTCACTGCACGGTAAATCCCATCGAAAGAGTCTCTAGCAGAATCCGGTAAGGCCCTGATTACAGCCAAGAATTTAGACGGCGTCAAGTGAGGATCTGGTGCTATTTCGACTAAGTACAAATCCATCAAGCTCGCAACCTTCTTCAGTCGACTCAACAGTACACAACAAACTCCTTTCCTGAGAAACGATCTCAAAAAACGCACAACCAAATCCACGTCATACAAATAACTCTTCTGGGCCGGGGATGGAACGAGCAGATTATCTAAGGTCACTTGGTCTAATAACGAACCAATCATGCTCTCCAACTTGTTCCTACAGATATGACTTAAGCTTATATTCAAACCAACTCTCAGAATCTCAAATAAACTCTTGTAAGAAACATAACTTATATCCAATGCAGAAAACAAGTCAACAACAGTTTCAATCATTTCGGATTTCTCACCCGATGAGGCGGTCACGAATCTTGATTTTTGATAGTAACAGAGGAACTTACTAATAATCGCATTGTCGAAATTTTTAGATACCATTGATCTCACCAGAACTTCTATTACACGAGTATTTAACGCGACAAGATCCTCAAACCACCAATACGTTGTCCGAACGACACCGTTTTTAAAGCTCTCGGAGCTTCTAGTCTCACACGACAATCTAAACCCCGGACTTTCCGGTGAAGAAAACGACGGACATGGACTTGTTTCATGAGACGATGCAATCCGCCCGATGAGAGAATCGGATAATTTATCGAGTATAATGGAAGAGATAGGTTTTGGGAGTAAATTTTGGCACTGTTTTAAAGCCACTAGAACCTCGGACCATGTCCAATACTTAATTTCTTGTAATGATTTTTCTGTCTGCTCACATAGATTTTCAGTTCCGGCAAAAAACTTGTTCATTTCCATAAAATGAGCAGCACAGATGAGGTTAGAAATATTGGAAGGATTTATGTTGGCCGTTTTTCCTTTATTGTAACAGAATCTAGTGATGAGCTCAAAATTTGCTGCTCCACCGGGGAAATCATGGAATATCACCTTCAGATGATGGGTTTTGTTCGATTTACTAAACAATTTGTTTATTTTTCCTGAATAAGAAGATATGACTCTCTACAAGAATGTGTACAAAAGCCAAAGTTAGATGACAAAATATAAAAACAGAGCAATAGAGGGGAGAAATTAACACAAAAAGTGATCTCCATCACAGTAATACATAGAAAATACAATATTGAGTTTGTTGTAAGTGGTCACAAAGAAATAAAAAATGAAAGGGATAATGACAAAAAAAAAAAAAGTGAGGCTTGGGCTAATTACACAAAAAACCCGGAGGTTTTTTAAAATTACAGAAAAAAAGACAAAAATTTGTATGAGACAGTCTCATGGTCATTGTTAATGAGACGGATTCTATATGTAAATAAAATTTGAACCGAAACCCAAACCCATGAAAAAGACTCATGTTTTTTTGTGTATGATGAGATCCGTCTCACGAACTTAAATCCATTAGACGGTCTCATGTATAAGACCTTCTAGAAAAAAAAAAAACTTGAGGTTCGATCTTGTCTTACATTGTCCTATTCATAAGAAAAAACATTTCAAAAATCTCCTTAGATTTATAGAATTATTACAGTTACCCCCAAAGCAAAATCAAACTTCAATGGATTTTTTGTGATTTTCAAGAACCTCTGTTTTTTGGGTAATTAGTCAAAAGCTCAAGGGATTTTTGACTTTTTGTAATTATCCCTAAATAAGAATTTAAAGAACAAATGTTATTTTATAGTCAAAAAATTGTCAATGCCTACAATCCATAAATTTCAGACTTTAGTTAAAACAAAAAAGGGACAAAAAAGGTAGTCTGGCACAATTTGATGATAAAGAAAGATGAAAGGTCGTTATAGAGCAATAAATTCTTGAAAGGAAATCAGGTAAAGATGACTAACATCCCTGCAAACAAGGGAAACAACAGTACCAATTTTACAAACTACAACAGTTCTTTTAGTCCCTTGAAAGATGTGAAAGAATACAATGTAAAGGCATGAACATTAAATATCAATTCTAACAACATTAAATGAGAGGAAAAACAGAACAAACAGAATAGGTGAAACTATGTTAGATAAAAGGGATAATTACCAAAACTACCCCGAGATTTTAGCTAATAGCAAAAAAAACCAGAAATTTTTGAAAATTACAAAGATCACCTAAGGTTTGATTCTGTATTACACTTCACTCCTTACACAAAAACATTTCAAACGTCCCCTTTACATTTGTTAAAATACTACAGTTAACAGAATCAAACCTCAGGTTTTCTTTTTTTGTAATTTGAAATATTTTTGGGTTTTTTTGTAATTACCCAAACCTGAGGGGTAGTTTTTTAATTATCCCTAGATAAAATGATGACAATAAATGGGTTCAGACAAAGAAGGAATAAACCACAGGACCAAACACCAGCTATTTAGGTACAGCAATTATGGGATGATAATGCAGATTTGCAGATATCAACAGCCAAGTTCTCAAAAACCCAATTATAATTTTACAGAAACACATAGATGATTCTTGATTTATCTCATATAAGAATATTAATTAGCATTATATGAATAATACCATTCAAGTATTAGAAAACAAAGAAAGCCAAATTCTGCTTAGCAAAGGCAAATTCCTAAGACAAGCAGACAAAACCAGGGGGAAAAAAAAGAACCCATTAAGGAAAAAAGATCACAATTTGGAAATAGAAAACTATGGTATTTTTTCACAACAGAGAAAATAAGAAAAAAAGAATCTTTACCTTATCAACCATGAAAACCTCTTCTCCATTGACATCCACTTCAAGATAACAATTTTCATCCATATTCCAAAACAGAAAGAGGAAAAATTTAAAAAAGGACAGCCAACCTCAAATCAAGAGACCCTTTTGGAGCTTATTGAGGAGACCAAATGGATGGATATTGAAAGGGGAAAAAAAGAGCATATTTTGAGAGGATTTAAAGGGATAAGCAGAAAAAGTCAGGTCTTGGTTTTGCAAAAAATGGTTAAGTCAATTTTAGTGCAGAAGATGTGGTTCCTAAAACTGGGGTGTGTCTGGAGAGACAGGAGTGTTTGTGAAGCAACAAATAAGTTGTGTGTGTGAGGAAACATAAAACTGACATTAAAATATGAGCATAAAAACAAAGAGATATGAAAGATGTAGGAGTAGGACAAAATTGAGTGCCCAGTATTTTCATGCACTTGCTTGTCATTCCTCTTGTTCTATGCCTTGTTTCTTGCGGCAATCAAATTTCTCCTGTTACAAGGATTTGGGCTATGAGATTTTCTGTTTTGGATTTGATCTTTTATTCACCGCTCAGATGATTAACACGTGTATAATAATTATCATATTAAAAAATTATAATTTAGTTTTGATTTATACTTCAAACTTAGTATGATAACTTTTATATACGTAACAATCAGAAATGAAGATTCCATCCGAAGTAACTAGGCCCAACAACTAATCCGTGTATGATTGGGTAAATAGCAATTTTAGTTTAATATGGTGTGACAAAATTGGTCTTTGTTAAATTCAACTTGCTAAAATCATTATGTATCTTTAAAAAACTCGTACTTAGTACTCAAATTGTTGGAAATTCCAAAGTTCCTTTGAAAATCTCATTTGAGTTGCACGTGCGAACAAATTGGGAATGTTCGAATCTCTAGCCAAAAATTAGAGGATTTTAGGCCAATTCCGGCCAAATTTAAAATTCACTAATATATTACGCAACACCTACTTCAGCAGAAATTATAATTTTTGGTCGGAAGTTCGAAAATCCCATTTTTTTTTGTATTGATATGCAACTCACATGAGATTGGAAAACTATTTTCAAATTTCCAGCAAGTTGAGGACAATATGCGAGTTCTTTAGAGATACAGGTGATTTTACCTAACAGAATTAAAAAAGGACTGATTTTGCCACGCTCCTATAATTGCAGAATTAAAATTTCATTTATCGGTGTATCGTGTATGGTATATATGTCACAAAGTTTTTTTAAGTTTTTATTCGATAACGTTTATGGTAATTGAAATGGAAATGAAATACATTTCAAAACAGAGAAACATATCATTCTTATTTTTTTCTTCATATATTTCGAAGTATGAATTCATTTCCTAAAATGAAATTCTTTTCTAAATAAATCGCTGATATGAGATTATTAATCTTAAACAATACTTCAATATTCAAACCATTTCAATTCTTATTCAAAAGTTTGATGACAATTGACAGACCAAATTTATTCGAAATTTTGGAACGATGTGAGCGTGAGTAAATTATACTAGCTCCCAACTGGGTACGAAGTAGTAACACTGTACTTCTTGTATATATGTACAATACTCTAAAGAGTAAAGAACATTCGAAAAATTATAAAAACAAGAAGTGAGCACATTCTTCTGTTATTTTATACACATGTTGGTCATGTGTAACATTTGTTGGAAATAACAGGTGGTGTATATTGAATGGCTGAATATTCAAGCAGAGTTTCGATACGAAAACCGATGTGAGGCAAGAGTTAGACTCTTTCTCTTTAAGACAAGATTGCCCCGCTCACGGTGCGTACGTTATGCGGCAATTGTCTCCCAAGATACAATGACAAACACTTGCAATAGTTGCACTACAAATCGCAAGCACAACGAACACTTTGATGTTTTTTTAACTCTCTTTTTTTGACTTATCCAGAATGTAAATGAAGCAAGGAATTCGAATTTCTGATGTGATGAAATGATTCTGGGGGCTGCTTTATATAGAGCTCCTGGTGCCTCTTCAAACTGGGTGCAACCCTAGTCGATCGTCTTGACCGCCGAGAGCGCCCGTAGTTAATTTGCGACCGATGGTCCCGATTCATCGATGAAGGGACACACCCTTTGGCATACACCTCTGCACACTGGACATTCGCGTCCAATCACGGTGCCCTGTCAGCGAATAAATGCATCCAATCAGCGCCACGTGTCACCACTCGGACGATTCTGCCAAGTTACTGCCACCTGAGCTTCCCTGCCACGTCACCGAGTCACTGGACTGAACCCTGGTTCGATTTTCCAAAACTTTAAGGCTCCTCAAAGCTCCTCGCGACGATGCGTACGAGCGAAGTGCAAAGAGCGCCTCTAAAGCGCCCAATGCGACTATGTGCGACGTGCGCGGGTCTGGGCCCAGCTCCAGCTCTGGGGCGGATGGTGCTCCGCACCGTCCTCGGTGCCTTTTGAGCTAGCCAAAGGCTAGTCAAAATTGACTTGGTCCACTAGGGTGTACCATAAGAAGTTCCACTTGATTACTCCTTATTAGTGGTGAAACTCTTTATTACATAGTCAAACATTCAATATGTTTCCTATGTGGGATATGGCTTTCCATATTCCCACCCTTTTATATTCCATATATAAAAACATTTTATGTGGCCAACTTAAAGCATTTATTTCTCATTCACCCAACATTGGTTTTGAGAAATTTAAAATGCTAAATTCATCTACCCGCGGCGTAGATATCGTTTATCTCATTTATTTCATACTTTGAATAAATGAACCCACTTAAATAATTGGTCAAATTCGGGTCAAAATCTAATTTATAAAAACCAATTCCAACAATCCCCCACATGAATGAAATTAAATGCATATGAGTATGCCGACACTAAGAGAGTTCAAACGGAAAGCTATTGCATCGGGAGAGATAGCTTGTGGCTTTGAACCTTCCTTGGTGGAAATACTATCGGATTTACTAGGCTGCACAGTGACGCGATGCCTTGAACTGTTCAGTTATTTATGCAAACCAAAAAAACAGCATCCACACAATATCTTTCCTAACACCATTTGGTTATCACGGTTGTGTCCATTTTGGCCCTGGACAACATCTTGGATTCATAAGTGTTTCGTTGAAGCGTCCCATCTTCACACTTATATAGGTGATCTCCTCTTAAGAGTATCCTGCCATACTCCACTTCTTTAAAGTATAAGAATCATTAAAAGTTTATAACTTAACCTCACCATATTCAGCAGGTTTCTCCACTTGGATAGGAATGAGCTGTAATATGCTCCAAGTGTTTATCTGAATATTCATAACTTAGTTGTCCCATTGAACCAAGGTCTTGGGATCTCCAATTCACAAGGTTGGGTTACCTCTATGAACACTCTTATTTTGTGGATTTTAAGCCCATTCCTTTCGATATGCAGTATACTTGATCTCTATTTAAATCTTTAGTTAACGGATCCGCTAGGTTTTCTTTTGATTTCACGTAATTGATTGTAATAACCCCATTTGAGATCAACTGCCTAACGGTATTATGTCTTCGACGTATATGTCGAGACTTACCATTGTACATACTGTTTTAAGCCATTCCTATAGCCGACTGACTATCAAAATGTATCATGATTGCAGCCGCCGGCTTAGGCCAGCAAGGAAAATCCTCCAAAAAGTTGTGAAGCCATTCTGCTTCTTCATCAGCTTTATCCAAAGCTATAAACTCTGATTCCATCTTGGATCGAGCTATACACGTTTGTTTAGAGGATTTTCATGACATCGCTCCACCACCAATGGTAAAAACATATCCACTAGTGGATTTTGAATCTTTTGAGTCAGATATACAATTAGCATGATTGTATCCTTCTAATACAGCTGGATATCTTGTGTAATATAATCTATAATTTAAGGTGAGTCTTAGATACCTAAAAACCCTTATCAATGCCTTCCAATGGTCATTTCCAGGATTACTCGTAAATCTACTCAGTTTATTAACTGCGTAGGCAATATCCGGACGTGTGCAGTTTGTTACATACATTAAACTGCCAATAATCCGAGAATATTCTAGTTGAGATACAGGCTCACCCTGATTTTTAGCTAAGTGTAAGCTTAAATCAACAGACGTTTTAACTGGAGGACTGTCATAAGCATTGAACTTTCGAAGTACTGTCTCAATATAATGAGACTGTGATAAGACAAGTCCATCAGATGTTTTAGAGATCTTAATTCCCAGAATAACATCTGCTACACCCATATCTTTTATATCAAAATGTTTGGTCAACATTTTCTTAGTATTCTTGATTATTTCATATTTACTACCCATAATTAATATGTCGTCAACATAAAGACAGACAATCACATAAGCATTATGTGTGTCTTTAATGTAAACACATTTATCACACTCGTTAATTTTGAAACCATTTGACATCATAGTTTTGTCAAATTTCTCGTGCCATTGTTTTGGAGCTTGCTTTAGGCCATACAATGACTTAACGAGTTTGCACACCTTCTTCTTCTGTCCAGGAGCAACAAACCCTTCGGGTTGTTCCATATAGATTCTTCTTCTAATTCACCATTTAAAAAAACCGTTTTCACATCCATTTGGTGTATTTCAAGTGTAGGTCCCAAGGGATGTGTTGTAAGGTTTAGAAGGGGAGGTTGAATAAACCTTACTAAATTTTTTTGTAATTAAGAACCTTTCAAAAATTGCAACAGAGTTATCACAAGTCAGCTGTGTCAATTAGTCAGTTGAGTTCCTATATAGCAGACTCACGAGAGTTGTGTGTAAGGTGACTCAGATGTCTATTTTAAGAAGTTAACTTGGCTGACTTGGTTTTTCAAAGCGGAAGTCTTAACACCCTTTATAAATGGAAGTATGAGTTTTTAACACTTGTTTTTATAGGCTTAGCTTATTATGACTTAGGATATCAGATTTAACTTAATTTAGCAAGTATAAGGTAATAAAACATAAATTAAATGCTGAAAATAAATCGACACAAGGTTTTTATAGAGGTTTGAAGATGGGATAATTCTTCTACTCTTCTCTTCTCCAACTCTTGGAGGAATCCACTAAGTAATGATCAGTTTACAGAGTGGTTCTCAGTCTAGAGACAAGTCTTGATCACGCAGCTGACTTTCTCCTTTGACTCAGTCTTGAGATGCCTTGATCACCCAGCTGGCTTCTCTTTGCGACTCAGCTTCTTCACGAGTGGCTACCTTGCTACTACAGCTCACTTTGTCAAGTTGTTGGATTTGATCACTCAGCCCTCCAAACAACTTGAACCTTTCCTACAGTCCTTCTCTTGAAATTACTTTGGTTTTCTCTTCAACTTGATGATTTCATTGTCCTTAACAAATTGTGTTGGATATGAAATACAGATAGAATATGCCTGAAAATATTATAATCTTTCGTTCAGATTTTTTATGCGTTTTCAAATTCTCCTTGTTGTTCTTTTGTTATTCGCATCTATTACTCTATTTGAATCCTCGGCCCTTTTATAGTATTGTTTGAATAATTATCCGTTGAAGAGATGGATAATTATTCAAATAATTGGACATTGAATGGTTCTTTCTTGTTTTCCAGGCGTGTGAGACATCCACTACCTCGTATTCTTGAATGTCCAGCTTTTTAGGATCTGACACCCACTTGAGCCACTCCTTTGGCTTATTTAATTGCATGCCTTTTTTGTTTATTCTTAGTGCCTGACATTATGGGAATAATACTTAAATAAGTATTCTCCATGATCTTTGTGCAACGGTTGGATGTCAGTTAACTTCTCTTCGGTCGCTTTTTCCCAGGGTGACTTGAGTCACTCTAATCATGGATGACTCATCTATCACTTCAACTTAAGGCTCGCTTATTAAGTTGACTTGAATGACTCTTTACACAGTTGTTCCTCAGCTGATACATCTTCAGTCGAGTTCTTGATATTTTATCCTGGCCATACTTAACTGTTCCACAGCGGAGTCTTCACTTCAGTCTTTAGTCGACTTTTTGTTTTTCCAGGCGTAGCTGACTTGACTCAGCTTTTCCAACCCTATCTATTACAATGCACATTACAAGAAAAATGGGGTGCCAACTTTCTAGTTTATGTTTTACATGGCATTCATCAAAATCTATAAAATAAATTTCCCAACATCAAGGTTATGCAACGCTGCAATAGCTATGAGAACTCTAATAGATGTGATTCTTGTCACAGGTGAATACGTATCAAAGAAATCAATGCATTCTCTTTGTTTAAATCCCTTAGCTACTAACCTGGCTTTGTACTTATCAATAGTTCTATCATATTTCCTTTTAAGGATCCACTTGCATTCTAAAAGCTTATTTCCCGGTGGGAGATCTACCAACTCCCAAGTATGATTTTGCATGATGGAATTTATCTCACTATTAATAGCTTCTTTCCAGAATGGAGCTTCTGGACTGGACAATGCTTCACCAATTGTCCTTGGTTCATTTTCTAACACATAAGTTAGAAAACCTGGACCAAAAGACTTAGTTATTTTGGCCTTTTTACTGCGTCTCGGTTCTTCATCACTTTGATGATCACCATCGGTATTATCACGTGTTCTTTTACTAGAATTAGCTTCTTTTCTTTCTTGACAAGGAAACACATCTTCGAAAAATACATCATTCATTGACTCAATAATTGTACCTTCTTGTACATCTGGAATTGTTGATTTGTGCACTAAAAATCGATATGCACTACTGTTATTTGCATATCCAATGAAAATACAATCAATTGTTTTAGGCCCTATCTTGACTTGTTTTGGCTTAGGTATTTCTACTTTAGCCAAACACCCCCACACTTTCAGGTATTTGTAGGAAGATTTTCGACCTTTCTATAACTCATGCGGAGTTTTGTCTTTATTTTTGTGTGATATTTTGTTAAAAATGTGGTCAGCCGAGAGAATTGTTTCCCCCCCACAAATTCTGAGGTAAACCAGAATCAATTATCAACAAAGCATTCATCATCTCTTTTAGAGTTCGGTTTTTGGGTTCAGCAAAATTCATACCAGAATTTGAGCAAAATTCATCGAAAGGAGCTCCATATTCTCCACCTCTATCACTTCGAATTATCTTAATTCATTTGTTAAGTTGATTTTCAATCTCATTCTTATAGCTTTTAAAAGCTTCTAAAGCCTCATCTTTACTTCTTAAAAGATATACATAACAATATCTTGTGCAATCATCGATAAAAGTAATAAAATACATTTTCCCACCTCTAGTTTGCACAAACTTTAAATCACATATATCACTGTAAATTAACTCTAGAGGTTCTGTTTCTCTTTCCACCGAGTAGAATGGTGTTTTGGCCATTTTTGCCTCAACACAAATTTCACACTTGTGATGTGAATCTATTTTAAAGTTAGGTAGTAATTCCAAGTTTACTAACCTTTTCAAAGTGTTAAAATTCACATGTCCTAATCTAATATGCCATAAATTTGAACACTCAAGCAAATAAGAAGAAGTATTAATTTTATTGCTTTCAAAGTTTTGGAGTACATTCATTATATTCATCTTGAACAGTCTATTATCTAAGTACCCCTTCCCTATGAACTGTCTATTTTTCATTAGTACAAACTTTTGAGCCTCAAAAACTAATCTAAACCATGCCTTGACCAACAACGATCCTGACACTAAATTCTTCCAAATGTCTGGAACATGAAGGACATCAACGAGGGTCAGCTCCTTGCCCGAGGTCATCTTCAGCACCACCTTGCCAAGACCGCCAGCTTCTTTGTCGGAGCATATGTGGCGTGTAGCACCTGTGTCCACCCACCATTCTCTCAGGTTCTCCACCATATAGCACTTGTTGCCTTCATAAACAACAGCTGAGAGATCAAGCTCGGACATATCAATTGGCACGGATTTGTCCTCGGTCACATGCACCTGGTTCCGATTAGCTTTCTTAGGAAGACGACAATCTTTAGCTTTGTGATTCGGCTTTCCACAGTTGAAGCAGTTCCCTTTGAACTTTTTAGCCTTGCCCTGTTTCTGATTATTCCCCGGGTACTTTCTCTTCTTGCTAGCATTGGGCTCCACCAAGTTTGCTTTTGCCTCCATATGAAGCTACTTAAAAGGATTCACTCAGACTTGCGATCGTCTTCTTCAATTCGCAATCTGACAATTAAGTATTCAAGCCCCATCTCCTTTCGTTTATGCTTCAGGTAATTTTTAAAATCCTTCCACAGAGACGGTAACTTCTCGATTATAGCAGCTACTTAAAAGGATTCACTCACCACCATTCCTTCTGCAATTATATCGCATGCATTAATCGGATCTTTTGAACCTGGCTGATCACCGCCTTGGTGTCAACCATCTTGAACTCAAGGAATTTGCCGACAACAAATTTCTTTGTGCCAGCATCTTCCGTTTTATACTTCTTCTCTAAAGAGCTCCACAGCTCTTTATCAGTCTTTACCGAACAATACACATTATACAATATGTTGTCCAGTCCGTTGAGAATGTAGTTCTGGTATAGGAAGTCGCTTTGACTCCAAGCATCGAACGCCATTCTCTTCACCTTATCAGTCTCCTCTTCCCCCACAGTTGGGGCATCCTCCGTAAGGAAACGAGCAAGGTTCAGAGTCATAAGATAGAACAACATTTTCTGTTGTCATCTTTTGAAGTCTGAACCACCAAACTTCTCTGGTTTCTCTCACGGTGCTGGTGCGGGTGCTGGAACTGATGATGTTGACGCCATTTGATACACATGAAAAATCTTGTCTTAAATTTTTGGAAATAACAGGTGGTATATATCGAATGGATGAATATTCGAGCAGAGTTTCGATATGAAATCAAATGTCGAGGCAAGAGTTAGAATCTTTCTCTTTAAGACAAGATTGCCCCGCTCACAGTGCGTACGGTATGCAGAAATGGTCTCCCAAGATACAACGACAAACACTTGCGATAGTTGCACTACGAATCGCAAGCACAACGAACACTTTGATGTTTTTTTAACTCTCTTTTTTTGACTTATGCAGAATGTAAATGAAGCAAAGAATTCGAATTTATGATGTGATAAAATGATTCTAGGGGCTGCTTTATATAGAGCTCATGGTGCCTCTTCAGACTGGGTGCAACCCCTGGTCTGGATCAGTCTTGACCGTCAGATCACGCCCTGTAGTTAACAATTGTGATCTGATGGTCCTGACAGATCCGATCGGGAAGGACACACCTTTGGCATACACTCGCACACCGGGGCCCGTGTCTAGTCACGGTGCCCTGTCAGCGAACACACGCATCCAATCAGTGCCACGTGTCACCACTCTGACGATTCTGCCAAGTTACTGCCACCTGAGTTTCCATACCACGTCACCGAGCCACTGGACTGAACGCTGGTTCGATTTTCCAAAACTTTAAGGCTCCTCAAAGATCCTCGCGAGGATGCGTAAAAGCGAAGTGCAAAGTGCGCCTCTAAAGCGCCCAATGCGACTATGTGAGACGTGCGCGGGCCCGGTTGGTTCGGTTCTAGGGACGGTGCTCGCACCGCCCTCTCTGCGCTTTTGAGCTAACCAAAGGCGGTCAAAATTGACTTGGTCCACGGGTGTACCATACGGAGTTCCACTTGATTACTCCTTATTAGTGGTGAAACTCTGTATTAATTAGTCAAACATTCAATATGTTTCCTATGCGGGATATGGCTTTCTACATTCCCACCCTTTTATATTCCATATATAAAAGCATTTTAAGTGGTCAACTTAAAGCATTTATTTCTCATTCACTCGACATTGGTTTTGAGAAATTCAAAATACTAAACTCATCTACCCACGACGTAGATGACGTTTATCTCATTTATTTTATACTTCGAATAAATGAACCTATATTAAAATAATTGGTCAAAATGGGGTCAAAACCCAATTCCAACAACATTAACATAGACTTACACGAAAAATAACATGAAACATACAATATATATTTTTAAGTTTTGTTGTGGATTTTATTAAGATTCATTGTTTATTTAATTATTATATTCTACATTTTCTTATTATCTTACATGTTAATAATGTTTTTTGGTTTACATATGTTAAACATCAAAATAAGATTTTATATATGCACTTGTTTTTTGAATCAGACACTTTCATTCAGCAAAAGAACCTTACAACTGATAACAAAGATAAAATTACAAGACCTACAAAATCATAAACCTATATAATCTAAAACACAAATAGTTTTTAAATATATACAAATCTAATTCATGATCCAGTAGAATCAGAAAATCGCAAAAGCGTTGGACAAATCACGTACCATATTTATCACTAATCTTCCGCTAATGAATCATCTGCTAATGAATCATCTGAATCTTATGCACAAAAAATGCCCACAATGGGGATACTTTATTTGCTAAATGAAAAATCGAACAACAAAAAACACAAATCACAATTATTATGGGGACATAAACTCCAACAAAGGGAAACAAATAAGAACTAAGCAAAAAGACAAATAATAGCAAAAAAAGAAATCCCTTCCCGCATCCTCCCATTGAGGGAAGATGAGGGGAAAAAAGGCAGTCTTGCAGATGCTACTCTTGTAGAAATACACTATGTGTAATATCTACCGTAGATCTGCATACAATACATGTCGCACTGTATGATTGTCTCTGAATTTTTACACATGTATAATAAATCTAGTTACTATGCACCTGGAGTACTCCTCCAGATGTAGTGGAATAAACCAAATGTATAATGATTTTTGTATTCCAAATGATGTTACATTGTGTATTTTGACATTATTATTACATGTCAAGTGTATAAAATGACGCAATTAACACATACGTGATATCGATGTGTAATAAAACTATTGAAATATATGAATTAAAATATCACATAAAATATAAAATTTGAATTGACTTTTTTATCCTTTTCAATAAATAGTATTTGAACAAATTTATTATTTATGTACCAAATCAGAATGGGGTCATTCATATCTTGATATATATGTACTTTAAATTGAATTTAGTGTATAACAATCGGAATGGGACCATTGTGAGAGATTTTATTTTAATAGTAAATAAAGACAGTTTTTTAATCAATAAGGACATTTTTTTTGATAAATAGAAATAATCTAATAGGTGTATCTTTTGATGGGTACTCTTCATACTTTAATATGCCTGACATTTGATCTAAAAGTGTTGTTCTTTTTTTTTTTTTTTTTTTTTTTTATCTTTTTATCAGAAATAAGATGGTTACAAATTAATGATGTTTCAAATTCTGTATAAACACAAAGTTAGTGTGATCATAACTACCCTTCATTTATTAAAACTCGAACTTTAAGCTATAATATATATGGCACTATATTAATGGTTTTGCATTTTAAAAATTAAAGAACAAAATCCTTTACAAATAATTAACTTCTTAAATTAGAGAAATAACTTTAAAACGTATTGCTGATCTGAAAGAAAGAGAAAATACTCGTACAAAATGTAAAGCAAGATAATTTTGTTTTTAAATTTTAGCTTTTGTCTATCTATAAAACATCTATCCTATTCAAAACAATTGTATAAGTGAAATAATATCAAATTAACATTTTGAACAGCAAGATAAGCGTTGGAAAAACAAATGCCTCCTTTCGTTTGTCCATAAGTAAAATTAAGTGATAATTCGTGTTGTGTTTGAGTTCTCGTGTCGAGTTTGAGGTCACGTGTTGTGGTGAGACATAAAATTTATGTTAATAGTTAATCTAAATTTATATTTACATACATTTGCTAATATTTTAAAGCTCAATCACTACACTAACAATATATTTAATCAATATAAAATATTGCAAAAAGTAATACAATAAACACAATCGAGTTAAATAGGTTAATCGTGCCATTCAAATTATCTTCACCCGACCCGTTTGGTGTTATTCGGGTTCAACCCAATTATGATCCAAACTTGCCAAGCCTCAACCCTAACTCATTTACAATGTGTTAGGTATATATATATATATATATCATATTTTCGTATTGTATCAGAAGTTGTCACCACCACAAGGCTTCATTTCGATTAATAGACTTGGAGTCAAAGAATTTCAAATTCACAAACAAAATGAGCTTGTTGGGATAATTTATTACTTTCATGTTATAATGGATTTAAAATCCTTGGTTGGATTAAAATCCACATCATATAAGATTATATGAAACTGTTTTCACAAAATCCTACCTCAACTAGAGTCAAATGAAAAATGCAATATAGTGTCTTTTTCATCCACGTCTTTATTTGTGAAGGTGGCCACGGATACACTCGACATTGTTGTTAGAAGACCCGAATAGTTTTTATTCTATCCTAAAATACAATCTACTAAGATCATCTCCAGATGGCTCCACAGTGGCGCTCAACGCCAATTATCTCCTCCAACAATGCGTCAAATTGGGCGCTATTCTTCATTTGCTACAGTACATCGTCAAATATTATTTAACTTTAAAGATTATTATTTTTCAGTTAATCTAATAAAAAATAATACTAAATTAATTCAGTTATATATAATATTTTTTTAAATAATATAAGATGCAACTTTATGAATTGCTAGTTTAATTTCACATTAATTTCATTAAATTTAACATTTTTAAGTTTGTTTAATTTCAAAAATAAAGCATTTAATATTATATGAAATAATAATGATTTTATCAATTATAATGTAATAAAAATTAATATTAAACGAATAAAAGAAGGAATCTTATATAATATCCTTTTCTAGTGCATAAAGTAGTGCAATTTGGTAGAGATGAAATGAAGATTCTGCACTAAAGTAATGCAAATTCTGTATCAAAGTAGTGCAGACTACTGAAGAGGGTCTAATATTTACAAATGTCATTAGGGGAAAAAAACGGTCCATACACTCTTCAAAACCACATACTTATAATTCTGTATCAAAATCTATTCCCCAATTTTTCTGCCAAATAAAAATTAAAAAAATCCACAAGAGTCATATCATGATACATACTTTAACTTGAAAGTAAAGTATAACAACAAGAATGGAGGGATCAACTTGATACATACTTTAAATTGAATTTTACAGTATAACAATAAAAATGGGGTCGTATCATGATTCACAGATTGCAACATATGTACTAAGATATGTTTGTGGGATCGCAATGCTGCATTTTGCCAAGACAAATATTTAAATTTGCAAATAAATTAGACAAAAGGTACCTGTAATATGCATACCCCATAGGTTGTACTATTTAAATATAATATGACAATTCCATGCGCGCGCACACATACACACACACATATATATATATATATATATATATATATATATAGGGATTGGTTCAAATGAGACCAATCCCTTCAGGTTAGTCCATAAGACCGCATATAGACCCTTGATTTTATTTTTGGGATATAAGGGTATGATTGTATTTTTACATTTTTTCAGTTTTTAAGTAAATCACGTTAATTGCTAATTATTAGGAAAACATTGTACTTCCTTTATCAGTTTCCCGATTTTTAGGGGGGAAAAACCATAGATTTCAATCGTATCTTTTCAAAACTGATACCTATCGGTTTCCCGATTTTTTTCTATATAGAGTGATCTTTTTTGAAGATGAAATTGTTTTTTTGATTTGTACAATAGATGCAGCAAATTGTATAGATAGATATGTCGAATTGTATATTTAAGGGTTCCATTTGTTAATTTTTGGGTTAGTTGAATTGTATTTTTTGTTGTATAAATAGTTTAATATATTTGCTTAATTAGTTACGTGGGTTTGTATCTTTATTTGGTGGATTTGTATACTTAATTGTATGGGTGATCCACCGATTTTAGTTCAGTGGAATTGTATACGATTTGCGATGACATGTATAAATAGATATGTCTAATTGTATATTTAATGTGTATCATTTGTTTATTTTGGATTAGATGAATTGTATTATTTGATTAGTAGATTAATATATTTGTTTACTTAGTTAAGTTGAATTGCATATTTATTTGGTGGATTTGTATATTTAGTTGTATGGGTGATTTATTTGATTTTAGTTTTCAGTTGAATTTTATTTAGGTGTTTATGGACTTGTATAAATAGATATGTAGAATTATATGTTTAATGTGTTGCATCTGTCTATTTTGTTGGATTAGTTGAATTGTATTATTTGTTGGATAACTAGATTAATACATTTGCATGAATCTTAAGGTACATATTGCAGTATACAGTGTAATCGTATACATAATAAAATAATTATACAGGTTTCACACTGTTTCACCCATTGTTTTTTTGCAAAAATAGAAACATTGCACTAGGGTGTGGTGTCGCGGTTTGGACACGTTTTGTTGTTATGCGTTCCGATCTCACCGCATGTTCCACATCATCTTTTGAGTTTTGTGCTTGCTTTAATGGTTCCATAGTTTCGGTAAAATTATACACCAGTTTTCAACGTAGCGAAATGCATTCCACTCGTGAAATCTTTTCTTGTTCCACCTCTGGTATCCAATATTTTGTTGATCCCAGCGAGATTTCGAGCCGTTATCCTACGTTTTTTTTACATCACAAAAGTTATTACACAATAATACAAAATAAATATATTATACATACAGTTATATAATTTCATTCATACACGTTTGTTACCTAATAATACAAAATGCATCCTCTATGTTCTCAAAGAATTGTTAGAATACAATAATCAATCTGTATAAAATATACAGTTTTAACAGTCTATTTATGCATGTTTTGATTTATAAGTATACAAAGAACGTTTAGTTGATATTCAATTTTTTTTGGATCAAACTGATTAATTTATTATGACAGACAATTTCTACCATACAATGAAATAAGCATGAGTAGATTCTTAATTGAACAAATTACGTGCATTTAAAATATACAAGTGTTATATTATAAATATACAGCGAATAAATGAATATATACATGTTGTAAATACTAAATAAACAGGCAACGAATTTGGTAACAAATGTACTATATGCAGATAAGGCGTAAATATGCATATACATAATTTTATATACGCAAGACTTATATTCTAGATAGGCAAACTATCTGTACTAAACATACAAACTATTAATTGAGATGCAATCTTCATACAAGTCGTTGATCCACAAAAATATAAAACTATATATACAATGTTGACACACTAAATAGACAACATTTGTATACTAAACATACAAACCAACAATAACAAAGGTGCATATATTCATTCAGTAATCAATTTGTTGATTCAGAAGCGTATGAATATTGTAGCAAGTTTCTCGTTAGAAATTACCTGGAGGACATTCTTCAGTTGCGTTGAAATCAATATTTTTGCCATTGTATAAATCTTTCCAATCAAATGGATGATAACTCCTTGCAAATTGTTAGAAATCCGTCGCGTTTAATTTTTTGTGGATCAATTGGAGGCCGATTTTTGAGTGATAATGGTGATTACAGAGGTTTTGATAATGGCGATGCAATGTTTACGTTGAGAAGGAGACATACATTTGATTGTATATGGTGAATTGCGTGATTTATGGGGACGTGATCAATAACAGATCACGTCCCTATAATGTAGGAGGAGGTTACCATGTCTGATTTTATGGATTCCAATTTTACCCCTTCTATTGTATAGTTACTTTCGAAAACCTGTATAGATTGTAATGCATCTCGACCATTGATTTACTATTTGGATGGTTTAGATTCGGTCTTATGGACTAACCTAGGAGGGTGGTCTCACAGGATCCTATCCCTATATATATATATATATATATATATATATATATATATATAGGGATGGATTCAAATGAGATTAATATCCTGAGGTGATACCGTGAAAACTAATCTGTTACATCCATTACAAATTTTGCATGGTGTAGATTAATTCATATTTTAATGTATACTTAATGTGTGAAAACTGTCAAAAGAATATATATGTAATTACACATAGGGACGCCTCTTGTGTTAATTATGGATAGATTTGACCCCCTTTATTATCACCCAAAACAAGATTTGCATGCATCTTGAACATCGATATTTTTTTTGGGAATGATTTAGCATACTTAAATTTGATACAATCATTATAAAATTATAACAATTAATTTTTCAAAATTGTTCGAGGTCGCACAAAACCAGTTTTAACTTTTAAAGCAAAGAACGCATGCTAAATATACATCATAAGTATCTAACTATGCATGTAATGCAAGGTATAATTATTCCATTTAATGTGTTGCAAAGAACGATTAATCTTTTTTCATAACCCATAATTAATCTTCCAACACTTTTTGAAGGATGCATGCATAAAATCAGTTTTTAACGTTAAATCAAGAAATGAGGCGAAATATACATCATAATTTATCTAACTACGAATGTAAATTGTAAGGAAAAAACCTATTAATTTTTGCATTTAAGCAAAAAATAATCAATATTTTTTTAAAACCTATATGTGCTTCATTATTAGACTAAATATACATAGGACGTGTTAACATATAATTAAATTCTTAATACTGGAGAAGGATGCATAAAACCAGTTTTAAACATTAAATCAAGATCCATTGAGACCACATTTTATGGTGAGACAATGTGGAACTAATCTCAACCCTCCTCTATTTACATCAAAGGCTAGGGATAATTTAGGATAATAATATATTAATCATTTAATTAAATCCCAAAAAGGGCAAAATTGTCAAACAAACATGTGGGGATCGTTCAAATATGGAATCAATTATGGAGGAGAGAGAGAATCACGTGAGGAGAGAGAAAATCACGCATGTGCTCTGCGATGCAGTATACTGTACATTTATCATATATTTACTATATACTTAACACTATTATATTGTATCTTTAACATAATTTTACTGCATATTAAAATATTCAAACAAAAACATGAGGAGACCATGAATTAAGGAATCAGTTATAGAGAGATAAAGAATCACGCTCTTTAATGTGGGGACCGTGAATTAAGTAAATCAGTTATAGAGAGAGAAATGGAGAGAGAGAAAATCACGCTCATTATTGTACTGTATATTTAACATATATTTACTGTATATTTAACATTTTTGTAATGCATATTACAATTGTCAAACAAAAATATGTGGGGACCGTGAATTAAGGAATCAGTTAACAAGATTATTCTGGATAGACCAATCATTACGGTTTATTACGGTATACCAAATAACAATAATTAAAAAATCAACAACTAATAGAAACAAATCAATTAACCAAATTATTGTATAGTAAACTATGTCTAAATATACAATAAAATCAGGCTATGTATACAGTAAACTATGTCTAACTATACAATAAAATCAGACTATCTATACAGTAAACTATGCCTAACTATACAATAAAATCAGACTATCTATACAGTAAACTATGCCTAACTATATAATAAAATCAGACTATGTATACAGTCGCTCTCGACGCGTTGTTCACGTTTTTTTTTACCTTTTTTAGCCATGATTAACAAAACACCAGTCCTGGCACAAAAAACCAAAAATGAAGTGTCAGTGCAGAATATATAAAAAAACATACAGTAAATTAAATAAACAAGCATCAAAACACATATAAGTATACAAAAAAACTCTCCTACTTTTTTCAACAAATGTAGGCACACATCAAAACACATATAAGTATACAACAAAACACATAAGTATACATCAACAATAAATACATACATAAAAAAATAACTACTTATACAAAGCAAAACACATATAAGTATACATCGAAAAACATATAAGTATACAGTAACATATACTAAAATATAAGTATACATCAAACATATACTACGTCTTCTTCAACTAGAAAAAAATTAGAACCTCCATTAACAAAAAATTAACCACCATCACGGAAAAATAAATGAAAGACACAAACTAAACCCTAGATAAAGATTTCAATTCGCAATCGCAATCTCCTTAGAACACAACAACACGCACCAAAAAAAATTAAAAAAGCTCTAGAGTTTCACATTTACAGTCGAAAAAACTGGAAACAAAACTTACCAGTTTCAGAGATGAAAAAGATTGGTCTCGCTCAAGAAACAACAATTCGCTCGCAATTTATACTCACGATCTCTCAATTTTCGATGAACCACTTCAACCGGCTGAAACCTCTGCACACGACCGCACAAAAAATGGTGAAATTCAAATTGGAAACTGTCGAATGGTTATGGGGGGATAAGAATCGAATATCTTCAGTTACCAAAAATTGAATGATATTGTGTATACAATTACAATTTTGCCCTTTACAGATTTAAAATAAATTAAAAAAGGCTATTAAATTGGGTAAATCTCAACCATCTAAAATTACAGATCTGTGAACAGGATTAAGTCTCACTCTAATAATGTGGTCTCATTTGATCCTATTATATATATATATATATATATATACATGATTTGGTTCAAATGAGACCACCCTCCCTAGGTGAGACAGTGCAGACTCATCTTACCCATTGATCTTAAAAAACGAAGGGATGTGATTATTTCAGTTTTTTTTAATTATATCCTAATTTACGCCGATTTTAAGGGTAAGGTCGTAATTTTGTAATTCAAATTAGTGGTCCCAGCGGGTTTTATGGACTGAGATTGAAAATGCCGGATTTGGTGGCGAAATTTAAGGAAGCAGTTTTTTTCCAAATATTTTTATTTTACAGTATAGTTAGGGTTCTTCTACTGCATAATTAGACATCAAATGCATATTTAGTTGTTTTGTTGGCACTGTTTTACAAAAACAAGACATAATTGAATATAACGTACTGCATATTTCGTTATTCTACACTGCATAAATAGGTTCAATGTAATGTATACTTAGTAATGAATATGAGATGTTGCTTTTGGAAATTATAAAAATGGGATATTACATAATGTACTGCATATTTAGTTATTCCACACTACATAGATAGTTTCTAGAGAATGCATAGTTAGTTGATTTTGTTTGCATAGTTTATGACGTCTTGCATAGTGGGGTATGTTGTACTACATATTAGTTTTTTTTACGCTGCATAGATAGTTTGCATATAATGCATATTTAGTTGATTTTTGTTGCATATTTTCAAATATGTAATATCCTACAGATCTATGCATCGTTTCATAAGTATCTATACATCATTTCATAAGTATCTATGCATCGTCTTATTCGTGAAAATTACAGTTTTTTAAGAGTTTATGTTAATGGGCAGTTTCGAGTTCTTCATCGATGACTACACCATTGATGCTGTTGGATAGAGTTTTTTCCACGACTGATGATTCATCATCATGTTTCGAACTAACTGTTCGTTATTTCTCTATAATATTGCACCGATTTTTCTTGCCTTTTCTTTGTAATTTTCATGAACTGTAATTTTCGAGTTCTTCACAGTTTTTCTTATTTTCGTTAGTGGAGGAATTAGAGAGAGAGAGAGAGAGAGAGAGAGAGAGAGAGAGAGAGAGAGAGAGAGAGAGAGAGAGAGAGAGAAGAGAGAGAGAGAGACGTGAGAATGGGGTGGGGGGGATAGACAACCCGTGAGATTGGGGGGGGGGAGAGATGTATGAGAGAGAAAGAGATTTGATTCCATGTTTGTAACTACAATGTAATGTTATTTTACCTAATACCCTTATGTTGATTAAATTAATGTTTTAATATATTTTTTATCCCTTAAATCATAACCATTGATTAATAGTGGGGGATGGTTGAAATTAGTCCATTGTATCTCACCGAAAGACATGATCTCACTTGATCCTCCCCCTATATATATATATATATATATATATATATATATATATATTAATATGACATTAGCTATGACACTCCAATTTTTGTATGTGAGCCGATGATAACTAGGTTGACCTGAAATTATACACAAAATTTCGGGCCAAACAGTCCTCCTCCCGACTTTTGGGCCAAATAAGCCCGATTTATTTCAGGACTAAAAAATGGCAGCCCAGTTCGGCTTTTTCACCGGACCATGCTCCTCTTGACACCTAGCGCTAGCATTTATTGACAAGCTATCTTAACTCGTTAAATACTTCTAGATACTTGTACATCAATTTGTTTCAAACCAATAGGACGTGTATTTGGTATAAACATATTAATTGAAATTATTACAACACAATTTGGGATCAAAATTGATTTTTTATCTACATATACGTGGCTATTAAATGAAATGACAAAATGGCCGTAAGTCACTACAAGAAAAAAGGTTTTTTGTGACGACTTTTTGTCATCACAAAAGACAAACAATTGTCGCAAATAAAGCTTTTGTGTCGACAAACCGTGCCAAAAAAATGGTCAAAAGCATAAGGCCGCAAAAACATTATTTGCAACGACATCATTGTCGTCACAAAAACATTTGTAACGACAGTCGTTGCAAAAGCTATTTGCAACGAAATTTTGTGGAATTTGTTAGAATTATATTTGAGACCATAGGTTGTTGCAAATTGTTGTCGCAAGTAGAAAGTGTATTTGTGATGACATCTTCGTCACAAATACCCATTTTATATTTCAATTATTTTATTTGTTTGCGACAACATTGTCGTCACAAAAACACCATTTTGAATTATTTTTCATTATTTTGAATTTTTTATTTTTTAAACTTGTTATAAACCTATAACACAATATATAATGTATCCCTATATGCCAAACGCAATATTATAAAATGCAAGTTCAATATTATCCACATATAGACAACAAATCGCATAGTATAAGTGTAGTACAAAAAACAGGTGTTATAGTCTAAATGTAATAGTCCTAATCATGTGTGTACATCATCATCGTCAGGGGAAGGGGGGGCAGATGTAGCTACTGGAGCTGGAACTTAAGATGGAGCTGGAGCACTTGAAGATGATGATGGTGGAACACCAGCACATCCAAAGCTCGGTAGAGACACACCTGTAATCGAACTATGAGATCATGGAGGACTGTGTAGGCATTCGTCAACTCATCCAATCATCCAACCACCTCCTGATGCTCTCGTAAGGAAACTGTAGCTGTAGCATCGGGGGGCATCGAAGATGCTGCATGTGGTAGGGTGGGTCCAACTCCCCGAATATGTCCTCTCCGCCGACCCAACACCTCCTGCATAACAACTATCTCATCTATAAGACCTGAGGCAAAGATCGTAACCCGGATGACTCCATCCGTGTGGCTCTCTCCTCCAGACGGCGCTACACATTTAAGAAGTGAAACTATATATAAATAAATGTAACTGTGAAATACTCAAACATGTAATTACAACAAAAAAATACTTACATAAGTCTCTTCAGCTTGGGAATTCACCCAAGTCCCTGCATGTGTGTGCATATCTCTCCAATTCTGAATGACAGGCTGAGGCTCATGCGTCTGTTTGTTGGCCTGTCCAACAAAAATAATATATTGGATCCATGACTCTTTTATCACATGTTTGAAACAAAAAAAAAATGTAAGTTGTAAAACACTTGAAGCTATTTGATATTATCTACCATGTTACTAATAACAGAGATAATATCACATTCATAGATCACATAGTTGTACAACTTTTGTTCCTTTCGATTGTGTGTGTATTTATTTGTACCTGTTCTCGCCTTCAAATTTTCCAAACCAGTAAAGCATAACAAAAGCTTCAATTGCAAAAAGTCGGGATACTTCCACCAAAAACTGTCCAGAACCACCAAGAAAAAGATACACTGATGAGGACAAACAACAACGGAAAATTAATTTGTTGATAACCTTAGTTAATGCCTTGTCAAATCTTGCTACCCTTTTCATTCTCTTATCCCAGTATGTTGGCTGACATAAGGCATATCTTTTGAACCAAAAAACTCCAACTTTACGAAAATACAAACAAGTTATATGTAATAAAAGAGTGAAATTAATTTATGATGAGCAGATTTGGTAAAAAAATAGGGGAAAAAATGGAACAACAGACAAAAAATTAATTTTATACCTTCTTCGCACGATGCTGAGAGTAAGAAATTCGACCATGTGTGCTTGGATAGGGATGATTGCTGCGATTCCAAGAATTTGTGTTTGATCTTTTTTGAACAGAAAATGACTTCGTTTAATGAAATAATATATACACTAATACTAAAATACTGATAGTAAGAGAATAAAATAAATATATACCTGATAACTCTTTGTCGCGAACATCTCGCAGCATCTCTCCCAATGACTCTTATCGCGCAAGCCTTGTGGCGGATGAGCTTTTGCCCTGTCCAAATTTCCCGGTCCACCTTTGCTTTTGAAATGCTTGTGTAGTGTACTTTTCCAATTTCTATAACGATTACTCGCATCCCTCTCAACCATATGATAAAGTACTCCATTTTTATAAGTGTAGTCGATCTCAAACCAACCCTGAAATGTAAATAAAACATATTACCATTAATATATCATTGTTCAATTGTATGAAAATGGGCCATATCCATCTAAAACTACTTGCCAGTTTACTGATTCTACCTAAATCATATAAAATGTAATGGGTTTCGTCTTTCTGAGGATGAGTTAGCTTCTACACTTCATATTAACTATACTTCCATCATTTGGTTTTGTAATAATCAGTTTTGAATCAATTTAATATCAAATTTATTATGAATCAATTTCATATAAAATTTATTATGAATCAATTGAATATCGAATTTATAGAGTCGTGCTTAAATAAAATACGATGATGTATCGCAATAGCTTGTGTGCTTCAATTGTGGCGAGATATTATACAAAGCCAATTTTTATTCATTTGAATTGTACTTCTTTATGAGTGAAGGATCCGTAACCCATAAGGTATTAAAAGTAAAAATAATACATACCCCCAACCGCTCATGAACTAGCTGTCTCTGCTGGGGAGGGACACTCTTCCACGACCTGTGGTAGGGCTCACATATGCCCCGTGTGTGTATCCCCAAAGCACTCTCATATTTGGAAGCATAGTCACCAACTGGCTTATAGACACCTCCTCCTTTCGTCAAACTGGCAATCGGATCTTGCAGTTGATGCACGAACGCACTAGTAGCCAATCCCTTCGCCTTCTCTCGACCTTTGTGAGGTAGGGGTGCGGCGTCAGCAGCTGTAGAACCAAAATATTTCAATTCAGAAGCAATTTACAATAATGTGTTCACGAACAATGATATGACATAACTTAAAAAGACCCGACTCGCAGTGTGAGGGCAACCTGCGGGGATCCTGTGGTGGCTGTGCTCCACAAGATGAGCCAACACATGTAAAAACTGGTCCTGACATAATGTGTACCTGTTTCAAAATATAACAAATTATTGCATAATTATCATTCATTTTAATATCCACAAGCCAGTCACAATCATTAAATGAACTATGAAATGATACACAAATTTAATTAGTTATAAATTATAAATGAAAGACAAGTTAAATGTATACCTAATATATCATTCAGTATCACTATCAATGTCTCTCATCTCAACATCATTTACATCATCATCGTCATTATCCGTTGATTCGTTGTCCTCTTCAACATACTTATCCGACGTTGTATCTTCTTCGTCGTTAATAAAGTCTTCTTGTACACTAGACTTATCATTTAGAATTGCTTCTACATCAGAAGTGACAACATCAGGTCTTACATTTGATTCACTCCAAGTCATTGTCTCTATGTCTGGTAGTTCAACGAATAACTCAAAATTACCACCAGTGATCTCATCAACTACCACAACATCTTCTACATTCTCTATTGGCAAATCCCAAATATGACGATGTCGAAAATGCTCAACAACTTTCCAATGTTTACCTTTGTATAGATCATCCACATAAAAGACTTGTTCAGCTTGAGATGCCAATATGAACGGATCATTTTCATACCATGTATCCTTAATGCAGATATTTATTATGTTTTTATATCGCTCAACATTTTTTTTCGCTGGATTGGCGTTGAACCATTTACACTTGAAGAGAATAACACAATATTCGTGTGTGTAAGCTAATTCATAAATCTCTTCCACTATTCCATAATATGTTTGATCATCGAGTCCCTTAACTGAAACACCGCTATTCTGAGTTGTTCGTGAGATATCTCGATTATATGTCAAAAACTTGACTCCGTTGACCACACAACCAGAATATGATTTGACCGAGACACTAAAACCATTAGCAAGTGATAACAATTGCTCGGTCACATTCGGTGAGTTTATTTCACGAAGAGAAAACATCTGAAATAAGCAAAATTATATAAGATGTTGAAATTACAATGCCAAATCCAGTGATATTTAATTTTATATAAATTAATATTTAACCTTCTTTTGAAACCATTGAGGAAACTCTCTCGATTGTATATCATCTAGAGTTCCAACGGAGTTAGATTTAGTGATTTCGTTTCTATGGGCACTGTTCAATAGAAGTGATAAAAAGGATAATTGAGTTATAACTACTCAAAATATGTTGTAAAATGAAAATTCAGAATTCTTGAATACTTACTTAACATATTGTTGAATTTCCAAGCAATTTTGTAATATGTACCACTCAGCCTTATTTCTCAAAGTGTTATCAAATGTTTTTGGGATCATCTTCCCAATTGGACGACAACGATTCTGAAACACAGAAATTTTACCCGTGTTCACATCTTTGTTCTCAACCCAATTTCTTTCAGGTTTATTAAATTTCGTCTCAATTCCATCAAGATACATTGAGCAGAAAGTCAGTGCTTCATTCACAATATACGCTTCGGCAATGGATCCTTCAGGTCGTGCCCGATTTCTGACATATTTCTTTAATGATCCAAGAAATCTTTCAATCGGATACATCCATCTTAAAAAGATTGGTCCTCCTCGAATAGCTTCGTCTGGCAAGTGCATTACCAAATGTACCATTATATCAAAGAATGCTGGAGGGAAGATTGTTTCTAACTTACACAAAATAACAACAACATCCTTTTTTGCCTTTTCTAAGTCACTGGCCCTCAATGTACGCGAACACATTAGTTTGAAGAAATTGCTTAACTCGGTGATAGTATCTACTATCTCTTTTTTCATAAACGGTCGTATCCCAATTGGCAATAACCTCTGCAATATGACATGGCAGTCATGTGATTTTAGTCCGGTAATTTTGCAGCTATTGTTACCTTCAATCACATTTTTTCTCAAGTTTGAACCAAAACCATCAGGAAATTGCACATTCTTCACGAATTCACAGAATTTTTTGTTGTTCTCCGAGGTTAATGTGTATGCTGCATGTGGTTTCATCCAACGATCACCTTCTTTATATAAGTGCAACTCCTTTCGTACTCCCCAATTCTGTAGGTCGATCCGTGCTTTATCTGTATCTTTAGTTTTTCCTTCTATATTCAGTATTGTTCCCAACAAACTATCACACACATTTTTCTCTATATGCATGTCGTCCAAGTTGTGACGTAATGACAATGAACTCCAATATGGTAAATTCCAGAAGATACTCTTTTTACTCCAATTTAGCTCTGTTGGATGACGTTTTCGCTTCTTGCCACCATACTTTTCATGTTTACCGGGCAACTTGTGCGCTACATGTTGCAACTGGTGTAATATTTGTTCAGTAGTTTTGTGAGTTGGAGGAGGTCGTTTATCAGGTTTCCCATTAAATTTCTTGTTGTTTCTCATGTTATGACTCATCGGAAGCCATCGTCGATGCCCAACATAGCATGTTTTGCTGGTAATCCTCATTGAAGGAGTTTCATCATTGCATGAAGGACATGCCATATAACCTTGCCCGCTCCAACCAGATAAACTACTACGCGCAGGAAAGTCGTTAATTGTCATGAGCAGCACTGCTCGCATCGTAAATCTAGTGTTAGTAGCAGCATCACATACAACAACTCCATCATCCCATAATTCGTTCAACTCATCAACCAAAGGCCTTAAGTACACGTCAATATCCTTGCCAGGCGCATGTGGTCCTGGAATCAATAGAGTTAGTTGCTTGTATGGGTCTTTATTGCACAACCATGGTGGTAGGTTATACACAGTCATCACCACTGGCCACATGCTGTAGGATAAACTCATATTACCAAATGGGTTGAAACCATCTGCAGCCAAACTCAAACGAACATTTCTTGGTTCACAAGAAAAATCGGGGTACTTTTCATCCAACTCCTTCCATTCTTTACCATCAACTGGATGAGACATTATATTTTCATCCTTTGATTGCCCCCTCTGATGCCATGTCATTTCCTTAGCAGTGTGTCGGGAAGCATACAACCGTTTTAATCGATCCTTCAATGGAAAGTAACGAAGTACTTTCCATGGCACTTTCTTACCCTTTTTGTTCTTCCAGCGACTCGTGTTGCAAATTGGGCATGTTTGTAGATTAGCATTCTCTTTCCAAAATAAAACACAATCATATCGACATGCATGAATGATTTCATAACCCAAACCCAATTTGCTCAATAACTTCTTTGAGTCGTAATGAGAAGAAGGTAACTTGTTATCATCGGTGTAATGCATCTTTCAAAAGTTTCAACAGAGCATCCATGCTCTCGTTCATTCACTTATGAAGCACTTTAAGGTGCATCAATTTTACCAAAAATTCGAGTGATGAATATTTGGTACATCTGGATACAACTCCACTTGTAGTTCGGATAAAAGATCTGAGAATTCATTATCACTTTGATCCTCCACATCCTCATGTGTGTCGCCAGGAATATCATGAGCTTCAGATGTAGCAGCAACATCGTTTAATATGGCAGCCATCTCATCAACCGATTCACTAACAATTGACGAGGTTGAATAATTTTCCCCGTGGAAAACCCATTTTGTGTAAGTCCTATCAAATCCCTTATCATGGATATGAGCAAAAACTGTCTCCGGTGGATACAAATGTCCGTTTCTACACTTAATGCAAGGACAACTAATAAGCCCTTGAGAATTAGTGTAATTCTTTGCATGCTCAATGAAACCAGTTAACCAATTCCAATACTCATTTGATAATCGGTTTCGAATTGATACCCAACTCTTGTCGATCGGCATCTTAATTCAGATGTGCACTAACTGCATGTAAGGAGCAACATACAATTTATAGCACATTGTATCACATTCAGTTATATTCTCCATGCATGCATTCCTCTCCACTTCTCCTCTCTCAATTTGGTAAGGGCCCTATCCCATTCAAGAATGTGCACTTACTAATGCAGTTTGGTTAGTATACTATTTGTTTTATGCATGTGAAAATTTCGGCAGCATCTCCCCTTAGTTCTCAAAGTACACATATTGCAGTGCACCCGAGAACAAAAGGGAGATACGAACCAAAATTTTAACACGTACACAAAACAAATAGTATACTAACAAAACCACATTAAAGTACAGATTCTCAAACTGTCCAAAGAAGTGGACAATTCAGAATTTAGTACCAAATTGTGAAGATTCACAAAATTTGATGCTAACTTCCAAACGGGTCTAAGGTGTTTGAACGCACATGCATGAGGCACATGGGACTCTTAAAAGGATATAATAATTTAGATGTTCGTATTTTTAAAAGGATATAAGTTATTTTGGTGCTAGTAAAAACAAAAGTAAAAACAACTCAGAAATAAAACTGGATATTTCCTATTATAAAATAATGGAAAGCTTTTTCTCTTACCTCAAGAAACCAAATACTTTGTGTGTTAAGTTCTTCACCGCACAAGCTCAAAACAGAAGTTTATGATTCCCTACAAGATTAAAAATTTCAATTTTCCCTGAGAATGACATCAAAATATGTTGAGCATGTAAGTTTTAATTTCCAGGCTATTTCACAAAGTTAGTCAATAGTCTTTCAATAAATTTCTTTGTTATAAGATACCACAGGAAAAGGTAAGTAACTCCACAATGTGAAGTTTCTTTAATTTCTTGTAAGATAATAACCATCAGTTCAACTTCTTCTACTTGCTTTCTGCATAATTGACTTGTTCTTTATTGAAAAGGGCTGCACATTTTGTATATGTATATATTATCATTCGACTTGGCCAAATTATTCCCCTGTATTTCTGTGGATTAGATATTAATATTGCAGGAGCATAGAACATCTATTAAAAGACTAAACTATTTGAAATATAGATATTAGCTGAAGAATTTTTGAACGGAAAGAAAAATTAAATACTAGGAGAATAAATTTTAAGGATGAATAACGAATATTTCAGACATAAGTGAACTTTATTTCAAACTAAAGAAACTAACCTCCTCAAGCCTCAGTAAAAGATTTTCAAGACATCAAGGTCAGACATCCACTCTGACTCTAATTAAAAACAAACACAAAATCTATCTTTCAACTTGAAATCGTGAGGAAAGAAGTCGAGACATCATTTGACCGCAAATCAACATGTGTCTTGCTACCTACAACAAAAACTCAAGGTCCATTAAACAAGAGTGTAAAAATGAGTCACCTGGGACTCTCGATTGCAAGATTTCCCAAAATCTCTGCCGCAATCGAAATTGAAATCGGCAAATTTAGTTCACCTGGACACACAAGTTAGCTCTGTAAAGGACATATATTCTTAGCAACAAAAAATATTATACATGCAACTAAATGGAATTGGAAGCATGAATTTAGTGCTTAACAAAGATGTCGTAAGCAATCGATCAAAAGCATGATCATAACTTATGTAAAACATCATTACTTTTCATCTTTCTTTTATCTCTTTCATCATTACTTTTCTTATGTTATCCTATGGCTACAAATCGATATATGGCCTTTAGGTAGATATCTATGACTAGCCATTTGGTTTAAGAAAGAATTACAAAAACTACCCTAAAATACCAAAATATATATCAATACACATTATTCTATTAGCAATATGATTAGCTTTGGGATGCACTCACAACTTTATACCCCTGAAATATCTATCAACACATATTACACAACACATAACAAATTAAATCAGCAGTAATAGGATACATGAAAAATACAATTAGGACACCAAAAAGCAATAGTTATTTGTGCAGGCAGAGAATTAAGAGGTGGACTCTCTGCCCAACTTTGGATGACAAAATTGTGCTCCAATGAGGCTTCTAAGACCTCCTAAGTAACATTCCCATCCAATTATTTATTCAAACCAAACAAGTAAAGCTAGATAGGTCGATTGTCGAGAATTTGTCAACATTCTGAGGAGAAATATGGGTAGATTGTTGGACTAAAGGTGCCTTTCACAATATGTTGTTGTTATGTTATTGAATCCAGATAGGCTATTGAAATCACCAAAAGACAAGCTAAAGTTAGAGAAGGAATCGCGATCTAGACATAGCTTTGAAACTTGAAGAAATGAAGCTAAATTGAAAGAACTAAAGTCAAAAACAAATTAATTTCATTATTCAGTTTGTGAATAATTTTAATATAATTATAATAATTTACACAGATTGATCAATTAGCAAAATAATAATAGGAAAATACTTTCAAATTTTTTGGCCTTCTCCAAATTCTCGACCGAAAGCGAATTACAAATTTGAAGCTGGCACAACTATGGCTGCTGTTGAAGCTCAACCTCAACAATATTAATAGAAAGTCCCCGAAAATAATTCTGTCAATTAGAAAAAAAAGTAATGAACACGCACCTTGAATATTTATACACACGTATATAGCCTAAAAGAATCGGAATCGTCTTCAACTACCAGAGGAGCAGAGCACCTGGCAATACAGAGATAGGGAAAATGAGAGAGAGAGAGAGGATACGAGAACAGGGGATGGCATCGTCGGTGGAGGTGAAGAACTTGTGAGTCGGTGGAGGTGAAGAATTGTGCCGTGGGCTTAAGAAAGTGCGGGAGAGAGGTCAGATTAGGGCGGGGGTGTGGGAAATGCGTGAATTTTTTGGAACCTATTGAGGGCGACTGAAGAGTTGTTACTAAAAATGACCCATTTGTTACGACTCTGTCATCAGAAAAATATAAATAATTTTAGCAACAGAATTGTTGTTCCAAATAATTGAACGTAAGAACAAAAATATTTTAGTGACACCTCTGTCGTTGCAAATTTTGCACTATTAGCAACGATTAATTTTTATAATTCGTCACTAGAAATATTTGTAACCCTTGTTTCTTAAATTGTTACAAAGTTTATTTGTGATGACATATCGTCTCTAGTGTTTGACTTTAATAACAACTACATGTCGTCACTAATAATATCGTCACATTAGACCATATTTGTTGTAGTGAGTCATAAAAGAAAGCAAAGCCCAATTCAAAGTTGATATATAGACTGGACTGGTACTACTATGTAGATTGTTGGCAAGCCCTAATGTATTAGGTGTTTACGGATTAGATGGACAAATCAATTGAACCGAATCAAAATATAAAATTCAATTATATATATTGGAATGGAAATGAAAAATTCGACTTGGTATTGAATTTCAGTTTTACGAAAAAAATAAAATTATATGAGATAGTCTCACGATTATTGTCAATGAGATCCAATATTTAAAACAAAATTTCAACCCAAATCCAAATCCATAAAAAACCCCAGGGCTTGTATAATTTTCATTTCAATGAAGAATCTATTTTCCCATCCCATTGATATGAATTCCCAACTTTATATTGAAATTTGTATAGAAATGAAAATATGTTTGGTTATAAAATTTTCAATAAAGAATTTATAGAGTGTAAAATGAGAATATGTTTGGTTTAGTATGTGTTTTGGGTTTTTGTTATTTGTTGGGAAATTTATTGTTTAGAGTTTGATTAATGCCATGTAAAACTTAGACTAGAAAGTTGGCACCCCATTTTCTTTGTAATTTGTATTGTAATAGATAGGGTTGTACTAGCTGAGTTAAGTCAGCTACGCCTGAACATACAAGAAGTCACCTGAAGACTGGGATGAAGACTCCGCTGTGAAGCAGCTGAGTAGAGCAAAGAAAAGAAGCCAAGAACTCGACTGAAGGAGTAGCAGCTATGATACAGCTATGTGAAGTGTCAGTCAAGTCAACTCAAGATAGCCAAATCTCAAGTTGAAGTGACAGATGAGTCATCCAATGATTGGGAACTGACTCGAAGTCACCTGGGGAATTTAAGGAACTGCAGTCAAGTACTCAAGTCAAGACGACTGAAAAGAATCCGTTGCACAGAAGTCAAGAAGGTAACTTAAATAAGTAATACTTTCATGCTGCAATGTCTTAAAGTCCTCAGTCCCAGAAGCGTGCAAAAGGAATAAACCAATGGGAAGCTCGCACCGTGTCGACTCAAAAGTCAAGGTTTATTTAATACGAGGAAATGTCAATTTCAAGGACTGCAACAAGACAAGCCAACGAACACAGGTGACTTTTAAAATCAGCCTATCTCTTCAACAAGCAGATTTTTAAAAGCTCACAATAAAAGGCTGAGGAATCACTTTAACCACTCTGTACTCTGATCAATACTTACCTGAACCAGGACATTCAAGTTATCATTCGAATTGTAACCTGCAAAATATTCTCAAGTTATTCAAGCAATTCCTCAAGCCTAAATCTCGAAGGAAATCAATCCAACACCAAGCTGTGAAGGAAAGACAACTTCAAATTGTTGAAGAGGAAACTTTTGAAGAATCAAAAGGGGTCTAGATTCCAAGAAGGATTGTAGAAAGGTTCAAGGTCGAACCAGTCTCAAGTTATTGAAGGGCTCGTGATCAAATCCAAGAAGCTTGAGCAAGTGAGCTGAAGTAGCAAGGCAGCTGCCTTGTGAAGAAGCTGAGTCGTACGAGAAGCCAGCTGTATGACCAAGGCATCTCCAGATCGAGTCCCAAAGGATCAAGTCATTTGTGTGATCAAGACTTTCATCCGGACCGATAACCACTCGACTCGATCAATACTTAGTGGATTCCTCCAGGAGTTGGAAAAGAGAGGATTAGAAGAATTACCCCATCTTCGAACCTCTATAAAATTTATTGTGTTATTTTCATTTCAGCATTTATTTTCTGCATATCATTTAATATCTGCTGATAATTTGATATCCAATTGATATTTAACAAAGTGCTAAAACCAAGTGTTAAAACAAACTTAAACCAAATTCAAGGGTGTAAAGTCTTCCGCTGAAAATTTCATCTCAACCAAGTTAAGTATTAGACTAAACAAGCTGAGTTATTCTATCAAAACCAAGTCCATTTGAGTGGCTAACTCTTCTGGTTAACTAACTTAGCTGTCCATCAAGGACATAGATGTGATATTAACTCTGAACTAATTTTAAAAGTTGGTAAGGTTTATTCAACCCCCCTTTCTAAACCTTACTCACACCCCTTGGGACCTACAAGTGGTATTAGAGCGGTTGGTTCATTGAGCCTTCCGCACTGGTTACTGAACTAGATCTCCAATCTTTCGAAGAAGTCTTTAACACTTGTTCTTTCAAAAGCCATTTTTTTTGCAAAGTTATTATCATGGAAGAAAATTTGACATGCATTCCTATGTTCACCATTGAAGAATTTGATGACTGGAAAATACGTATGCAGGCTCATCTATCAGCGTTACATGATGAGATGTGGATAGTGATAGAGGATGGGCCACCGCAAATAATGAAGGTGAACACATCGCAAGGAGAGTCACATAATCAAGGAGAGGAGGATGTTCCCCTGAGAATATGGTTGAAAAACCAAGAGTCGAATGGACAAATAATGACAGAAAAAGATACAACTTGGACAATGTAGCCAAGGATATACTTTATAAGACTTTGGACAAAGCCATGTTCAACAAAGTTAAATCTTGCAAGACAGCCAAATAAATCTGGGATAAATTAACCTTAATCTGTGAAGGATCTGAGCAAATTAAGGAAAACAAATTGTCTGTTGTTGTTCAAAAATTTGAAAATTTTAAAATGCTTGCAGTGAAACAATGGACTAATTTGGATGCCGATTTATGAAATTACAAATGAACTATCAGCACTTGGGAAATAATACACACAGAAGGAGATGTGTATGAAGATTCTAAGGAGCCTTCCAGCTGAGTGGGAAATGAAGACCATGGCTCTAAGGCACTCGATGGACCTATCAAAAACATCCAATCACGAACTATTCTCAAACCTCAAAGTTTATGAGTTTGACCTGAGAAGAAAGGATCAAGAGGAGATAGTTGTACCCAAAACAACTGCACTCATAGTCAAGGAAGGGAAGAGAGCTGAAACCAAAGAAATCATTGACCAGGAGGAAATTGCCTTGATGGTTAAAAGATTCAACAAGTTCTTCAACAAGAACTACAAAAGGAACAAAGGTGAATCCTCCAGAAGGCATTCAGCTCCCTCCAAGTCAAGGGAAGATAGGCCACCAAAGAGAGCTGACTATCAAAAGGTCGAATATCAAAGAGCTGACAACCCAAGAAATGAGAGAGCTGATCAAAAAGTTGAAAACCTGTGTTGGAATTGCAGACAACCAGGACACTTTGCTATTGACTGTCCATATCCTGTAGTCAATAAATACATGAATGAAGAAGAAAGAAAAGTCTTCAGAGAAAGAAGACAAGAAAAGAAAAGAGCAATGTTGGCTGTTGAGACTGCTGATACAACTAAGTCGAAAGAAGTAGCAGACTCAGAGAGTAGTGAAGCTGACTACTCAAGTGACTCTGAAGAAGAAGCCTTAATCTGTCTAATGGCCAAAGAACAAGATCAACCTGACCAAGAAGATGAGGTACACTCTAACTCATCTCATTCAAATTCTAGTGATAGTGATTGTGACACACACACTTCATCACTCACTGATCTTTATGATACATTAGGCAAAATGATGAAAGACTTTGAGCACATTAAATCCTCACACACACTATTAAATGAGGAAAACAGCCAGCTCAAAAGCCAAAACTCACAGCTGGCTAAGGAGCTGAGTACTCTAAGTCACATAGCTGATGAGAACAAAGAGCTAAAGTCTGAAAATGCTAAACTAAAAGCAGGAATAGATGCTATAGAAAAGAGAGAAAATGATCTCAAAAATGTGATTGTTTTATGACCTTATCCTGAGCCAAAGAGAATGTGGAGACAAGAGAGGCATCGAATTCAATTCCTTTGTGCACAGTCCAACTCCAAGAGTAATCTGGGAAAAAGGATCTTCAAGTAATGAAGCATCTAAAAAATCCAAGACACCAAATGTTGCACACACATTCATTTCAATGCACAATCACAAACAAACTGGCCTTGGATATAAAGGAAAAGAAAAATAGCCAGTTGAGTATGCTGAGAGGACAACTGAGAAGAAATCCAGCAGAGTTCCTCAGCAAACTACAAACAGGAAGTACTCTGTGAAGAAGAAACAGAGCTACCAAAATCCCCAGAAGTTCTATAAAAGGAACACAAATGATGGGAATGGTAGAAACTACCCAAGTCAAGCTAATTGGAATAATGTGAAATATCAGCCAAGACCTATGGAATACATGCCAAAATGGCAAAGATCTAGAACTGAGCAAAGGTCATTCCAAAGGCAACAGAGCTATCATCAGCACACATATGCACCCAAGCACTACACTCAAAAATATCACAACTATCCAAAGAAGGCAATTGCTAAAACACACTCACAGGCATACAAAAAAAGAGACAGTTGTATGAACCTAAAGTCCCCAAGCAATTTGCCAAAGTGAATTATGATTATGGCACAGATAGATGGCAACTCCTTAGAGTCAAATCATTGGGCTATAGGTTGGTTGGTTCATCTTACATCACTAACCCCTCAGGACCCAGACAAGTATGGGTACCTAAAAACTAATTTCCTTGATTGTAGGTTCAAAGAACAGCTGAGTGCCAAGGAACCTGGTACATGGATAGTGGTTGTTCCAGATACATGACAGGAAACAAAAAAAATCTGTCAAAATTCAAGGAGATTAGAGGTGCAAAAGTCATATTTGGAGGAAATGAAGCTCCAGGGGAAATAAGAGGCACTGGATCCATTAAGAAAAATAGATTAGAAATCACAGATGTTGCATACGTTGAAGGCCTTAATTTCAACTTGTTAAGCATCAGTCAACTCTGTGACAAGGGCTATAATGTTGGATTCAATATGGGAGTATGCCAAATCAAGGACACTGAATCAAATGAAATAGTGTTGCAAGGATCCAGACAAAAGAACATGTATGTGGTAGATTGGTCGACTGCCACACCAAGCACTTGTCTGGTAGCAAAGAGTACAACAGAATCAAGTTGGTGCGGGCACAAGAAGTTGAGTCACCGAACTTCAAGATAATTAACAAGCTTGCAAGGAGTAATCTTGTAGAAGGATTACCAGACTCAGTGTACAAGAAAGCAAGTGTTTGTGATGCATGTCAGATGGGAAAGCAGATCAAATCATCATTTAAGGAGAAGTCAAGTCCATCTTCCACAAGAATATTACATTTATTGCATATGGATCTATTTGGTCCAGTTGAGCCAGCAAGCATAAGTGGAAAGAAATACACTCTAGTAGTGGTGGATGATTATTCAAGATATACATGGACAATCTTCATGTGCAAAAAGAAGGAAACCTTGCAGAAGTTACCACAACTGATGAAAAGAGTTCAAAATGAGAAGAGTCAAACCATTATAAAAATAAGATCTGACAGAGGAACTGAGTTTGTCAATGGAATAATTACTCAGTATTGTAATGAAAATGGTATAGCTCATGAATTATCTGCAGTAAGGACTCCACAGCAGAATGGAGTAGCAGAAAGAAGGAACAGAACTCTCAAGTAAGCTGCAAGAACCATGTTAGCTGAAGCTGGATTGCCAAAAAGATTTTGGGCTTAAGCTATAAACACTGCATCCTATACTCAAATAGATGCATGATTAATAGACAGCTGACAAAGACTCCCTATGAAATTTGGACAGGGAGAAAGCCAAATGTTGGATATTTTAGAATATTTGGATGTAAATGCTTCATCCACAACAATGGCAAGGAAAATCTAAAGGCCTTTGATGCTAAAGCTGATGAAGGTATCTTCTTGGGATACTCAGCTGAAAGCAAAGCCTATAGAGTGCTGACCAAAAGGACAATGGTCACAGAAGAGTCTATCCATGTGGTTTTTTATGAACCTAATGTAAATGGAGAAGACATTGAGGAGTTAGCTGATAAGCTAAATCAGCCAACTATGCAGAAGAGTCCCTATGTTGAAGTTGAAACTGGAACAATTAATCAAGGTGAAGATGAGATAACTGAATCTCAAAGACAACTGAAAAATCTGCTAGCTAAGTGATGATGAAAGAGCTGCTCAAGATAACACAATTGCAAGACAACCGAACCCAGCTAACTTACTCCAACCTGATGTGAGATGGCTGAGAGACCATCCACCAGAGCTAGTCATTGGAGATGTAAGAAACGGTGTAAGAACCAGATCCAGAGCTCAACAAGAAGCAATGTTCACTTGTTTTATTTCCCAAATAGAACCAAAAGATGTGTCCCAAGCATTGGATGACACACATTGGATTCAAGCCATGCAAGAAGAACTGAATCAATTTGAAAGAAACAAAGTATGGGAATTGGTGCAAAGACCAATTCATCAAAATGTTATTGGCACAAAATGGGTTTTCAGAAATAAGATGAATGAAGACGGTTCTGTGGTAATAAATAAAGCAAGATTAGTAGCCAAAGGATATTGCCAAGAGGAAGGAATAGATTTTGATGAAACATTTGCTCCTGTTGCAAGATTAGAAGCAATAAGGATGTTTCTTGCGTATGCTGCACACAAGAACTTCATTGTATACCAAATGGGTGTAAAAAGTGCATTCTTGAATGAATTATTGGAAGAAGAAGTTTATGTTGAACAACCTCCAGGATTTGAGCAGAAGACTCTTGGAGATAAGGTGTACAAGCTCAATAAAGCTCTATATGGATTGAAACAGGCACCTAGAGCATGGTATGATACATTATCTCAATTTCTGACAGATAATGGATTCACCAAAGGCAAAGTGGACAGAACACTCTTCAGAATTCAAGATGGAGAGAGCATACTACTTGTTCAAATATATATGGATGACATTATGTTTGGATCCACAAACAAAGAGCTGTGTGATAAGTTCTCAAATCTCATGCAAGGCAAATTTAAAATGAGCATGATGGGAGAGCTGACATTCTTTCTAGGACTTCAAGTTAAACAGCTGAAGGATGGAACCTTCATAAGTCAAACAAAATATACCAGAGATTTAATGAAGAAATTTGGTATGGAGGAGAAATCTTCTGAGAAAATACCAATGAATACATCAGTCAAGATGGATATGGATGCAGATGGCAAGCCTGTGGATCAAACAAGATACAGAGCACTCATTGGATCACTGCTCTATCTCACAGCAAGTAGGCCAGACATCACCTTTGGTGTAGGTGTATGTGCAAGATTTCAATAAGCACCAAAAGAAAGTCATATGACTGCAGCTAAGAGAATCCTAAGATATTTGAAAGGATGCCAGGAAGTCGGCTTATGGTATCCAAAGGAAGGAGGGTTCAAGCTTATTAGTTACTCAGACTCTGACTATGCTGGATGTAGAGTTGACAGGAAGAGTACTTCAGGTACATGTCAAATGCTTGGAAACAGATTGGTTTCTGGTTTAGCAAGAAGCAAAATTCAATAGCCACATCCACAATCAAGCCGAGTACATAGTCTGCGGGCGGCAATGGTTGTGCCCAAATCTTATGGATGAGACAGCATCTGAGAGATTATGAAATTGAAGAAAAAGAGATTCCAATTATGTGTGATAACACAAGTGCTATTGCAATCACTCAAAATCCTGTGTTGCACTCAAGAACAAAGCACAATGATGTCAGATATCATTTTATAAGAGATCATGTTGAAAAAAGGACATCACATTGGAATACATCTCAACTGATAAACAGTTAACTGACATATTCACAAAGCCACTATGTGAATCAAGATTTGAAGAGCTTAATCATGAGCTAGGGTTAATTGAGCTAAGTTGACACTCAGAAGACTCAAGGAGAAGAGATGAAACAAAAAAAGATGAAAATAGAGCTGAGCTCATGAATCAGCTAAGTAAATCAGCTGTATCGGAAAATCAGCTGCATCGAGTAAGCTGACAGCTGTGTCACTTTGTAGATAGAGAGAAGAAGAGTTGAATCAGCTAAGGAGTAAGCTGAATCACTCATGAGCTAAGTGACAAAAACGCAGTCATTTTTAATAAGCGGGAATGTTTTTAAGGATGACGTCAACGCAATAATGACAGGTACAGTCAAAAGCTGCACGACCAAGCCTATGATTGGATATAAATGCTGCTGTATTAAATGCGAGAAATTAAATGCTAATCGGCGTGCTAAATCTGAGCCGTTGATCTTGATCAAATTTAAAAAACCGTATGCACGTCCTTTCATAACCCATACATATACCATTTCGTCTGTTTTCTCTCTCACATTACTCAAATTGTTCATCTCTCCAAAAGCAAAGAAAGCTCTTTTCTCTCAAAAACCCTACAAATATTCTAAGCAAATTTCTAAGGTTTCGTTCGGTAAAATTCAAAAATGGCAACTACGTATGATTTCGCTAAGTTGGGAAAGCAAATCCACACTGGTTCTACCGTGGATTTTGAAGGAATGATCAAACAGGGTTCCAATGAAACCCTCGTGAAGAAGATAGCCAGCAAAATCGAAAAGTCTGGACTGAAACCCTTTCTCATAATGGAGTTTCAGATGACTTACGTTGAGGAGGTAGCATAGTTCTACGTGAACGCTGAGGTTCACGATGAGGGCATCAAGTCCTTTGTTCATGGAAATGAGTTTATCATCACTGCTTAAGACCTTGCGGAGCATTGCTTGCTACCATCGGAAGGTGTACCGGAAATACTCGAAGCCGATGTAAACTTGGCTGCGGCATGGAAGAAAGTGGCCAAACCAGAGAGTGTTGCTAAAGTTGTCTACACAACCGACAAGAAGCTGTTGAAGGAAGATTATCATAAGCTGTTGGATATTGTTTCCAAATGTGTAGATATAAAATTTGGAAGCTTTAATCAGCTGTCCAAAACCAAGTTGATCGTCATGGATGCGATCATGGAAGAGAAGAAAGTAAACTGGGTTGAGTTTGTATATAGCAGACTCTGCCAAAATATTGGAAATAAGTCTTTCAAGGAAGATGGATCGTTCGGAGGATCCTTGGGGTATGGCCTTGTGATTGGCCGGTTAATGGAGGTGAAAGGAGTTCCACTCCGACATGGAAAGGCGTTCCATGTCAAGAAGAAAATGTTCCGATCAAATCTCTCCGAAGCTCAGAAGAGAGCTTATGCCAAGAGGGCGGATACCAGTGAGGGAGAATCAGCTGACCCTGAAGAAACAGCTGTTGCCTCCCCTCCCAAGAAGAAAGCCGCTCCTTGTTGCAAAGAAGAAGACGCCTCGCATCAAAGAAAACAACCGCACCGCCCGCAGCCGTGTCTCTCGCCCTTGCGGCCAGAATCGAGAAGGAATCACAAATACATTCTCCAGTTGTCAAGAAAAAAGGACTGACAAACCAAGAAAGCCAGCTCCTCAAACCAAGAAAGTGGCACCGCCCCCGCCGCCTAAGACTCTAAGGAAACCGAATCCGAACCAGAAATTCCTCTGGTGAGGACCAAAAGAAGAAGACTCTTCAAGCATTCAGAGCTTGAGAAAACAAACAGTCCGCCACTCACCGAACAGACAGGATCAAAAACAATTTGGAGAAATAGAGTCTCCAGAAATTATTGATCAAAACGCCAAGTCTGCTGAGGCCGATCATCAGAGGCACGTCGAAGACCCGGCTGTGGACAGAACAACTGAGGAACAAGTAACAGCTGAGACAGCTAAGTCTCTAGTCGACATGGCTGTGTTTCCGCTCACGACAGATGCTGCTGAGGTGAAGAGCAGCAAGCTCTGATACCTTCTATTACTGAGAAAGAAGTATAACAGGAAGCTGATGATGATGATGTGATCATGCTATCTCCACCATACCAGACATCCAGAATCATCTGCGTGAATGGAGGAAGTGAAAGCTGAGTCGATCAAGGGAACAGTTCCAAAGACCTGAGTTTATTGAAGAAGAAGAAGAAGAACTGATGAATTTCCTTGGGTTGACAACAGTGGCAAAAGCACTTGATGAAGAGAACTGCCTGGATATATTAACTATCTTCAAAGAAAAGGAGAAGGAAAGGTTGGCAGAAGAGGCTGAAGCTCGTGAAAAGGCGAACATCTGTCCCTTCACTAGAACCACTGATCATACTCATCCCCACCTCGATGTTCTCTCAGGAAGTGATGAGGATCTGGACCCTGCTGCTGCAACAGAAGAGCTAGAAACACAGCAAGCCATGTGAGAATCCAGAATGATGCATGAGCAACAACTGATGGAAGGACCAGGAGAGTCTTCCAAATCTCAGCTGGAAATTGATCCATTGGGAGTGGTGCACCAAATTGCCACTGTTATTGATGCAACCACTTCTCCAGCTCACTCAGAGGATGGATCTAGGGGACTTGGTGATGAAACTGGAAACTTGGGGACCCAAGTCGAGCCAACCCTTGTTGAAGGTGTCTTACCACCTGCCCCCACGGCTGAACACACAAAGGACACAGCCGGGAGTTTGGAGAAGAGGCCGAAGAAGTTGTTCAGACAGCTGAGGCTCAGTCAGCTGGCCAACCCCCACACCAAGGCCCAGCTGCGACCGAGTCATCTGCACAGGCTCCCAACCAGTCACATCACGGCCATGAGTCACTGTTGAACATATTCCCTATGTCCGTGATGATACATTTGAAGAAACGTTCCCTTTCTCATTGGAGCTACCTGACCTGGATGAAGAATCAACTAGAGAGCAAAGACGTTTCCACAAACCTGACCCAGTTATTCCCACAGATACCATTGTCCCAGCAAATTTTGATTTTGATGCTGCTTGGCCGCCAGCTGAGACAGAGGTGACAGCTGAGGTTTGAGAAGTCTTCAAGGCAATCTTTGTAGGGATCGAGAAGATGGAAAGGCACCAGGACTCACTGGATATGCGGTTGGATAACAGAGATGCAAATCTTACAGCTGATCTGCGTGGAATAATAGTCAGAATCCGGGAATGGTGGCAACAGTAGCAGACAATGCGTGTGGAACAGGTTCGATATTTCAAAGCATTGTACAATAAAATGCTAGTTGGAACGCTGATTATGCTGACATGAAGACGAGGATGCAAGAAAATATTGATAGGATGCATGCCTCTCATACCATGAAATGGGCTCGCTGCGAGAATTTCATCAAAGAACTTCTACGCGTGGAGGAAAACATGAATGAAAAGTTCAGTCTTCTTATACTGAAATGAAGTCGGTGGGGTAGAATCCAAAGCCACCCGCTCAGAATTCCGTGTAGCAGACTCCAAGCAAAACTCGCCTATCACCGCCTAGACTTCATGTTTTTGGTAAGTTCCCCCGAGTTCCTCTCTCCTTTGATGATGCCAAAAAGGGGGAAGAGGAATCCGAGAAGATGCTCAAAGGAATGGTTGGTGAGAAGGAAAAGAAAAAAATTGTCGCTTGAAGGGAAAGACACAAATTGTTGAGAAGAAGAAGGAGAAAGGAAAATCAGTTGATTGGGGAAGGTTCAAAAGACATGACCTTAATGGTTGCTAGAACCCTCAACAACGACTTGTCTGGTGACATCATCGCAAACTTCGATGACTCGCGCTCCATCACTTTGTTGTGCCCATGTCCGAGAAAAGAAAAATAGTGGAAGCAGGGATGAAGGAGGTCGAAGGAAAGATGGATGCCTGTGTGATGGACATATTAAAACAATACGGAGGCATTCCGGCAGGAAGAGACATAGATGCCATTTCAGACGTCGGAAACGAGCCTAGATCTGTTGATGAATTCAAAACACTCGAATTCGAAGGATACTTCGAAGGCATGTCCATAGCCCAAGCCTGGGATTTGTATTGGGAAAAAGGCCTCAAGCTATGCGAAGAAGAGCGCACACAAAGCAGAGACATCGGTAGTCACTCCTGTCACTCAATGGGAAAAAGAAGGGCCCAGTACAATACACGCCCTGAAGAAGAGGAAAAAGCAGTGGAGGAAGTGGTTTTAGACCTAGACCTCTACCCAAAAACATCGAATATATAGATCCACGAAAGAAATGAGGGATCTACTAGGCTGGATATTATGCAGTAGCCAACCGGGAAGTGGCTAGGAAGAATGCTGACTATGTCAAAAGGATCGAGGAAAATGAAAGACAAACTCAGCTGTGGGAAGAAAGCCAAGAAAGAAGAAGAAAATATGAAGCTGCCAGAAGAGCCTACTAGAAAAAGAAAGCAGCTGAAGAAGAAAAGAAGAGAAAGAGACCAGAAGACGACAGAGTCAAGAAGAAAGAAGAGAGCAACAAGGCGATGAAGTGTTGATGTCCACCCCTTCATATACTTTACTATTGTAAATACATATTGTGTAAGTCTTCTGTACAATAAATAAAAGTTATGCAATTTCTATATTTTTTTTGCGTAGATATAGAACGCCATGATGCTCTGATACAATTTTTTAAACAACTGTGTAAAGGACAAGAATGTTATGATCAATAAAAGGATCACTCCTACGCATACATTCTCTGTTTCTGCATTGTCTGTATGTATCTCTGCTATTTACATTTTGTATGTATGTGTTAAGTTTTGGCATCATCAAAAAGGGGGAAATTGTTGGGAAATTTATTGTTTAGATTTTGATGAATGCCATTTAAAACTTAGACTAGAAAGTTGGCACCCTATTTTCTTTGTAATTTGTATTGTAATAGAGAGGGTTGTACTAGCTGAGTTAAGTCAGCTACACCTGAACATACAAGAAGTCAACTGAAGACTGGGATGAAGACTCCACTGTGAAGCAGCTGAGTATAGCAAGGAAAAGAAGACAAGAACTCGACTGAAGGAGTAGCAGCTATGATACAACTGTGTGAAGTGTCAGTCAAGTCAACTCAAGATAGCCAAGTCTCAAGTTGAAGTGACAGATGAGTCATCCAATGATTGGGAGCTGACTCGAAGTCACCTGGGGAAGTTAAGGAATTGCAGTCAAGTCAAGACGACTGAAAAGAATCCGTTGCACAGAAGTCAAGAAGGTTACTTAAATAAGTAATACTTCCATGTTGCAATGTCTTAAAGTGCTCAGTCCCAGAAGCGTGCAAAAGGAATAAACCAATGGGAAGCTCTGCACCTGTGTCATACTCTGAAAAGCTGAAGGTTTATTTAATACGAGGAAATATCAATTTCAAGGACTGCAACAAGACAAGCCAACAAACACAAGTGACTTTTAAAATCAGTCTATCTCTACAATGGGCAGATTTTTAAAAGCTCACTATAAAAGGCTGAGTAATCACTTTGAGAAGAGGTTACCCGAACCACGAACATTCAAGTTATCATTCGAACTGTAACCTGCAAAATATTCTCAAGTTATTCAAGAATTCCTCAAGCCTAGATCTCAAAGGAAATCAATCCAACACCAAGTTGTGAAGGAAAGACAACTTCAAATTGTTGAAGAGGAAACTTTTGAAGAATCAAAAGGGGTCTACATTCCAAGATGGATTGTAGAAAGGTTCAAGGTCGAACCAGTCTCAAGTTATTGGAGGGCTTCGTGATCAAATCCAAGAAGCTTGAGCAAGTGAGCTGAAGTAGCAAGACACTGCCGCCTGTGAAGAAGTTGAGTCGCACGAGAAGCGCCTATGTGACCAAGGCATCTCTGACATCGAGTCCCAAAGGATCAAGTCGTTTGTGTGATCAAGACTTGCATCTGGACTGATAACCACTTTGTACTCTGATCAATACTTAGTGGATTCCTCCAGGAGTTGGAGAAGAGAGGATTAGAAGAATTACCTCATCTTCGAACCTCTATAAAATTTATTGTGTCATTTTCATTTCAAAGATTTATTTTTCGCATACCATTTAATATCTCACGATAATTTGCTATCCAATTGATATTTAACAAAGTGCTAAAACCAAGTGTTAAAACAAACTTAAACCAAATTCACGGTGTATTGTAAAGTCTTCCTGAAAATTTCATCTCACCAAGTTAAATATTAGACTAAACAGCTGAGTTATTCTATCAACAGCTCAGTCAAGTCTGTTGAGTGGCTAACTCTGCTGGTTAACTTAGCTGTCCATCAAGGACATAGCTGTGATATTAACTCTGAACTAATTTCAAAAGTTGGTAAGGTTTATTCAACCCCCCTTCTAAACCTTTCTCACACCCCTTGGGACCTACATTATTGAAAGGGGTTTAGTGGGACTTACTTAAATGATGTAGTTGAAAAGCAATAATATATAATTGTAAGAAGTTGAGAGTGGTGGACTCCACTTTGAAGATTTAATTGGGAATGGAAATTTATGTGGATGTGGGTAGTGTAGTGGGTCCTACTTATGTAATATAATGTTAAAATTGAGTGTGTGGTGGATGTAGTGGGTCTCCATGATGTAATATAGGGTTGAAAATTAAGCATATATGTGTGAGAATTGAGAATATATGGTTGAGATTAAAACATGAGAAGTTGAGATTTGAGAATGAGATATTTCTAATGAGATTGAGTAAAACAAACATGATTTAAATATCTCAAATAGTAAAAAGTGGGGGAAAGCTCATTGGGATGAAAACCATACAAGCCCAATTTTTTTTTTTTGTTTTTTGTAGGATTCGTCTCAGAACTCTAGTCCATAAGATTGTCTCATAAAAGACCACCTAAAAAAAAGGGTATTCAGCAAGGTTCAGTAAAAGAAAGCCAAATTTGAAACCTAACTGAATATTGAGTTTTTATAAAAATGGTCTTTTCATATATTTTATAGGGATAATTTCAGAACTAGTACCCCAACTTTACCTACTTTTTGTTTTTAGTACCTCATGTTCCCAACTCATCAAATATGGTACCCGACATTACACTTTTTAATCAGCGTAACTACTGGTCGTTAGTTGACCGCCAACTTCGACCTAGAAACCTGTTATAACAGGTAAACCTTGGTAAAAAAAAAGCTGGTTACTCCATTTCTTTCCTCATTTTCACTTTTATTTCATCTCTAAACCCTCAAATCCTCAAATAAAGTGAAAATTCAACTTTAAATATTATAAAATAATTGGGAATAATATAAATATTACTTTTAATTCATAATTAATATATTAAATTATACTAATAATTTTAATTAAATTAATTATTTAATACATAAAATTTTGGGAGTAAAATTCAAAATTAATTATTTTGAAAATTAAATTAAAACAATAATAGCACGAAGGTGTGATGCCCAACAAAAAAGTGTGAATTATTATAAATAACATAAAATATACATTTGTGATTAATATATTAAATTATAGTAATGATATTAATTGATATATTTATGTAATATATCAAACCTAGGGAGAAAATTTCAAAATTAATTATTTCACTCAGTAATTAATTATTTCTCAGTTGAGCATCACACCTTCATCATATTATTATTATTCACTCAGTTTTGGATTTTGAATGTTTTACTGCATAAGAAAATCCAAGTACTTACCCATTGTAAATTATGGTTTCCTCCAGTAGGCCTTCAATTGATGCTTTGGGGTATAGGTGAAAAAGAAAAGATCTTATATCCCCATAAATCGCGTGCCTTTCCCCATAATATGATGAAGGTGTGATGCTCAACAAAGAAGAAGTGATTTATTCAGAATAATATAAATTATATTTTAATTCAAAATTGTTATATTAAATTTAATAATTATGTATTGTATTAAATTTAGAGAAAAATTCAAAATTAGTTATTTCAAAAATTATATTAAAAAAATAATAGAAAGGAGGTGTGATGCCCATCGAAGAAGTTATGAAAATACAATTTCTTATTTTTTGGGCAAGTCAAATCCTCAAGAATATTCATTTTTTTAATTTTAGTTTCCAAAATTTTATTTTGGGTTATTCAATTTTTACTAATCATTTTAATTTTTCCATCAATTCTTTCTTTTAATCGTTGAAATAATTAATTTTTAATTTTTCTTCCTAAGTTTGATATATTACATAAATATATATAATCAATATCATTACTATAATTTAATATATTAATCACGAATGTATAATTTATGTTATTTATTATAATTCACACATTTTCGTTGGGCATCACACCTTCGTGCTATTATTTTTTTTAATATAATTTTTGTTGGGAAATTATTTTGTAGATTTTGATGAATGCCATGTAAAACTTAGAATAGGATGTTGGCACCCCATTTTTCTTGTAAACTGCATTGTAATAGATAGGGCTGGTCGAGCTGAGTTAAGTCGGCCTATGCCTAAGCATGCAAGAAGACAATCGGAGACTGGAAGGAAAACTCGCTGCGAGGCGGTGAGTATGGCAAAGAAGAGAAGACGGAACTCGATCAAGATGCGGTGAGATGCGATTGAGTAAAGTATCAGTCAAGTCAACTCAAGATAGCCAAGTCTCACGTTGAAGTGACAGAAGAGTCATCCAATGATTGAAAGCTGACTCTAAGTCACCTAGGGAAGGCAAGGAAACGATCAAATCGAGATAATCGAAAGAGATCCGTTGTACGTAAATCAAGAGAATTACTTAAACAAGTAATACCTCCATACTACCTTTCTTGAAGTGCTCGGCCCGGAAGCGTGCAAAAGGAATAAACCAATGGAAGGCTCTGCACCATGTCAGAACTCTGAAAAGCTGAAGAATCATTCATACGAGGAAACGTAAATTCCAAGGACTGCAACAAGACAAGCCAACGACCACAAGTGTCTTTTGAAAATAAGCCTATCTCTTCAACGGGCAAATTTTAAAAAGAACACTATAAAAGGCTGAGGAGTTTATTTGAGAAAAGGTGACCTTGACAACCTGAACCACGAACATTCAAGCAAATATTTGAATTGTAACCTAAAACATTCTCAAGTCATTCAAGATCAATCCTCAAGCCTACATTACGAAGGAAATCAATCCAACACTCACCTGTGAAGGAAAGATAACTTCAATCAGTTGAAGAGAAAGCTTTTGAAGAATCAAGGGGTCTACATTCCACGGAGAATTGTAGGAAGGTTCAAGGTCGAACCAGTCTCAAGTTATTGGAGGACTTCGTGATCAAATCCAAGAAGCTTGAGCAAGTGGGTCATAGTAGTAAGACATTTGCCGTGTGAAGAAACCGAGTCGCACGAGAAGCCGGTGAGTGACCAAGGCATCTCGCATCGAGTCCCGAAGGATCAAGTCAATTTGTGTGATCAAGACTTGTATCTGGATTGTTAACCACTCTGTATATTGATCAATACTTAGTGGATTCCTCCAGGAGTTGGAGAAGAGAGGAGTAGAAGAATTACCCCATCTTCGAACCTCTATAAAATCCTATTGTGTCATTTACAATTCAGCACTTTAAATTATGCATCTTACTGTTATATCTGCTGATAAATTTGCTATCCAATTGATAATCAACTGTGTGTTAAAACCAAGTATTAAAACAAACTTAATCAAATTCAAGGGTGTTAAGTCTTCCGCTGAAAACTAATCACAGTCAAGTTAAGTCTTTAGTCAAAACAGCTGAGTTATTCTATCAACAGCTCAATCAGTCCGTTGAGTGACTAACTCTCACGATTAACTAACTTAGCATTTTGTCCATCAAGGACTCAGCTGTGAAGTATTAACTCTGAATATTTAAAAAGGACTAAATTGAAAAGTTGGTAAGGTTTATTCAACCCCCCCTTCTAAACCTTACACTCACACCCATTGGGACCTACAAGTGGTATCAAAGCGGTTGGTTCATTGAGCCTTCCGCACTGGTTACTGAACTAGATCTCCAAATTTTTCAAAGTCTGTTTTAGTACCTAAGGTTTCAAAACTCTCTTTACCATCAAAAGTTATTATCATGGAAGCAAATTTGACACGCATCCCTATGTTCACAATTGAAGAATTTGATGATTGGAAAATTTGTATGCAGGCTCATCTATCAGCATTACATGATGAGATGTGGATAGTGATAGAGGATGGGCCACTGCAAATTTTAAAAGTGAACACAATGTAAGGAGAGCTGCGGTTTGAATGTGAAGGGGATCTTTGCTCCCTGCACGATCATGGTTGAAAAACCAAGAGCTGAATGGACAAATGATGACAGAAAAAGATACAACTTGGACAATGTGGCCAACGACATTATTTACAAAACCCTGGACAAAGCAATGTTCAACAAAGTCAAATAATGCAAAACGGCTAAAGAAATCTGGGACAAGCTAACATTGATTTGTGAAGGCTCAGAGCAAATCAAGGAAAATAAACTATCGGTTGCTGTACAGAAATTTGAGAATTTCAAAATGATCGCAGGAGAGACCTTGGATCAACTGGATGCTCGGTTCACAGAAATTACCAATGAGCTATATGCACTTGGAAAAGAATATACACAGAAGGAAATGTGTATGAAGATTCTAAGAAGTCTCCCAACTGAGTGGAATATGAAAGTCATGGCCATGAGACATTCCATGGACCTATCCAAGACATCCAATCATGAGCTATTCTCAGATCTCAAAGCCTACGAATTTGAGCTGAGAAGAAAAGACCAAGAGGAGACAGTTGTGCCCAAAACCGCTGCTCTAATTGTTAAGGATGGCAAGAGAGCTGAGGTCAAAGAAGTCATTGACCAAGAGGAAATAGCCCTGATGGTTAAAAGGTTTAACAAGTTCTTCAATAAGAACTACAAGAGAGGCAAGGGCGAATCCTCCAGAAGACACTCGCCTCCTCCAAGTCAAGGGAAGATAGGCCAACCAAGAGAACAGAGCATCAAAAAGTGAATATCAAAGGGCCGACAATCCAAGAATGGAAAGAGCTGATCAAAAGGTTGAAAATCTATCTTTGGAACTACGTGCAACAAGGTCACTATGCCATTGATTGCCCATATCCTGTAGTCAACAAATACAGGAATGAAGAAGAAAGAAAGGTCTTCAGAGAAAGAAGACAAGAAAAGAAAAAAGGCAATGTTGGCTGCTGAGACAGCCTAGTCAAGAGACACAACTGATTCAGAGAGTAGTGAAGCTGACTACTCAAGTGACTCTGAAGAAGAAGCCTTGATCTGTTTGATGGCCAAGGAACAAGACCAACCTAACCAAGAAGATGAGGTACACTCTAACTCATCACACTCAGATTCTAGTGATAGTGATTGTGACACACACACTTCATCACCCACTGATCTTTATGATTCATTAGGCAAAATGATGAAAGATTTTGAACACATTAAATCCTCGCACACACTACTAAATGAGGAAAACAACCTACTCAAATGCCAAAACTCACAGCTGACTAAGGAGCTGAGTACCCTAAGTCAAATAGCTGATGAGAATGAAAGTCTAAAGGCTGAAAATGCTAAGCTAATAGCAGAAATAGCTGCTATAGAAAAGAGGGAAAATGACCTCAAAAATGTAATTGCCTCATTCACTAAGGCATCTAAATCATTGGATGATCTTATTATGAGTCAAAGAGAATGTGGAGACAAGACAGGCTTAGGATTTAATTCCTCTGTGCTATGTCAAGCTCCAAAAGTGATTTTGGAAAAAGGATCTTCAAGCAATGAAGTATCTCAAAAATCCAAAACTCCAAATGGTGCACACACATTTATTCCAAAGCACAATTACAAGCAAACTGGCCTTGGTTATAAAGGAAAAGGAAAACAAAGTTGAGTGTGCTGAGAGGACAGCTGAGAAGAAATCCAGCCGAGTTCCTCAGCAAACTCCAAATAGGAAATACTCTGTAAAGAAGAAACAGAGCTACCAAAAACCCCAGAAGTTCTATAAAAGAAACACATATGATGGGAATGGTAGAAAATACCCAAGCCAAGCTGATTGGAATAATGTGAACTATCAGCAAAGACCTATGGAATATAAGCCCAAATGGCAAAGGCCTAGAACTCAGCAAAGGCCATTCCAAAGGTATAAGAGCTTTCATCAGCACACATATGCACCTAGGCACTACACTCAGAGACATCACAACTACCCAAAGAAGGCAATTTCTAAAACACACACACAGGCATACAAACAAAAGAGACAACTGTATGAACCTAGAACCCCCAAGAAATTTTCCAAAATTAATTATGATTATGGGACTAATAGATGGCAACCCCTTAGAGTCAAATCATTTGGCTATAGGTTGGTTGGATCATCTTACAACACTAACTCCTCAGGACCCACACAAGTATGGGTACCTAAAACTTAATTTCCTTGATTGCAGGTTCAAGGAGCAGTGAGTGCCAAGAAACCTGGTACATGGATAGTGGTCATTCCGGACACATGACGACAGAAACAAGAAAAATCTGTCAAAATTCAAGGAAGTCAGAGGTGCAAAAGTCATATTTGGAGGAAATGAATCTCCAGGAGAAATAAGAGGCATTGGATCCATCAAGAAAAATGGATTAGAAATCACAGATGTTGCATATGTTGAAGGACTCAACTTCAACTTGCTAAGCATCGACCAACTCGTGACAAGGGTTATAATGTTGGATTTAACATGGGTATATGCCAAATCAAGGATCTTGAATCAAATGAAGTTGTGTTGCAAGGATGCAAACAAAAGAACATGTATGTCGTGGATTGGTTAAGCGCAACACCAAGCACTGTCTATTAGCAAAGAGCACATTTGAATCAAGTTGGCCGTGGGCACGAAAGTTTGAGTCACCTGAATTTCAAAGCGATTAACAAGATTGCGAAGCAATCTTGTGGAAGGACTTCCGGACTCGATTATACAAGAAGGAGAGTATATGTGACGTATGTCGAAGGGAAAAAAAAATCAAATCATCATTCAAAGAAAAGACATGTCCATCTTCAACAAGGATATTGCATCGCTACATATGGATCTATTTGGTCCAGTTGAACCAAAGACTAGCATAAGTGGAAAGAAATACACCTTGGTGGTAGTAGATGACTATTCAAGATATACATGGACAATATTCATGTGTAAGAAGAAAGAAACTCTACAGAAACTACCACGGTGATGAAGAGGATTCAAAATGAGAAAAGTCAAACCATTATCAAAATAAGATCGTGAGGAATCGAGTTTGTCAATGGTATAATAACTCAGTATTGTATAGAAAACGGTATTGGTCATGAATTGTGCGGCAAGGACTCCCTGTGAGAATGGAGTTGCGAGAAAGAAGGAATAGAACTCTCAAAGAAGCAAAGCAAGGACCATGTTAGTCAAGCAGAGCTACCTAAAAGATTTTGGGTGAAGCAATAAACACAAAGATGCTATCCTCAAAATAGATGCATGATAAACAGAGAACGGTGACAAAGACTCCTATGAGATTTGGACGGGGGAGAAAGCCAAGTGTTGCATATTTTAGAATATTTGGATGCAAATGCTTCATCCATAACAATGGCAAAGATAATCTAAAGGCTTTTGATGCTAAAGATGATGAAGGTATTTTCTTAGGATACTCGGTGAAAGCAAAGCCTCTGAGTACTCAACAAGAGGACTATGGTTACGAAGAATCCATTCATGTGGTGTTTGATGAGCCAAATGTAAATGGAGAAGACATTGAAGAGTCGGCTAATAAGTTGAATCAATCAACCATGCGAGAAGAGTCCCTATCTTTCAAGTCAAGTGGAATTATAAACTCGAGATGAAGATGAGATAGCCGAGTCTCAAAAACAGTGGAAAATCTGCGGCTAAGTGATGACGAGAGAGCTGATCAAAGCAACATAGCCGCAAGACGATCAATCCGGCTAACTTACTCCAACCTTATGTAAGATGGCCGAGAGACCATCCACTTAATGGTCATTGGAGATGTAAGAGAAGGTGTCAAAACAAGATCGAACTCAACAAAAAGCAATGTTCACCGCTTCATCTCACAAACAGAGCCTAAAGATGTGTCACAAGCACTTTGGATGACACACATTGGATTCAAGCCATGCAAGAAGAGTGAATCAATTTGAAAGAAATAAAGTGTGGGAATGGTTCAAAGACCTACTCATCAAAATGTTATTGGTACTAAATGGGTATTCGAGAAACAAGATGAATGATGAGGAAGGTTACGTGGTAAGAAACAAAGCAAGATTGGTAGCTAAAGGATATTGCCAAGAAGAAGGAATAGATTTTGATGAAACTTTTGCTCCTATGGCAAGATTGGAAGCCATAAGGATGTTTCTTGCCTATGCGACTCACAAGAACTTTATTGTATATCAAATGGATGTAAAGAGTGCATTCCTTAATGGTTTATTGGAAGAAGAAGTATATGTTGAACAACCTCCAGGATTTGAGCGAGAAGATTCTTGGAGATAAGGTATACAAACTCAAGAAAGCTCTATATGGATTGAAACAGGCACCCGTGAGAGCATGGTATGACGCATTATCACAATTCCCGATCGAGAATGGATTCACAAAAGGAAAAGTGGATAGAACACTCTTCGTAATTCAAGGGGAAGAGCATATTGCTTGTTCAAATATATGTGGATGACATCATTTTTGGATCCACAAACAAAGAGTCTGTGTGATAAATTTTCAAACCTCATGCAAAGCAAATTCGAAATGAGCATGATGGGAGAGTCGACATTCTTCCTTGGACTCCAAGTGAAACAGTGAAGGATGGAACCTTCATAAGTCGACAAAATACACCAGAGATTTAATGAAGAAATTTGGTATGGAAGAGAAGTCTTCGTGAAAATACCAATGAATACATCATCAAAATGGATATGGATGCGGATGGCAAGCACAGTAGATCAAACAAGATACTGAGCACTTATTGGATCATTGCTCTATCTCACAAAGCGGGCGGACATCACCTTTCTTTGTAGGTGTATGTGCAAGATTTCAATCTGCTCCAAAAGAAAGCCACATGATGCAAGCTGCCCAAGAGAATCTTGAGATATTTGAAAGGAAGCCAAGAAGTTGGCTTATGGTATCCAAAGGAAGGTGGATTCAAGCTAATTGGTTACTCGGACTCGACTATCTTTGGATGTAGAGTTGTGAGAAAGAGTACCTCGAGGCACATGTCAAATGCTTGGAAATAGGCTAATTTCTGGTTTAGCAAGAGCAAGCAAAATTCAATAGCTACCTCCACGGTTGAACAAGAATACATAGTCTGCGGGCAAATTTGTTGTAGCCCAAGTCTTTTGGATGAGACAAAGAGAGACTATGAAGTTGAAGAAAAGGAAATTCCAATCATGTGTGATAACACAAGTGCAATTGCAATCACTCAAAATCTGTGTTGCACTCAAGAACAAAGCATATCGATGTCGATATTACTTCATAAGAGATCATGTTGAAAAGAAGGACATCACCTTGGAATATATTTCAACTGATAAACAGTTGGCTGACATATTCACAAAACCATTATGTGAGTCAAGATTTGAAGAACTCAAGCATGAATTAGGGTTAATTGAGCTGAGTTGGCACTCATAAGACTCAAAGAAAAGAAATGAAACACGAAAATAGGAAAAAAGAGTGAACTCTTAAATCACTAAGTGAATCGGAGTATCGGAAAGGCAGTTGTACCGAGTTAGCTGACAGCTGAGTATTTACATGCGAGGAAAGAAGAGTTAAATCAGCTAAGGGGCAAGCTGAGTCAATTATGAGCAAAGTGACAAAAACGCAGTCGTTTTTACTAAGTGGGAATGTTATTAAGAATGACGTCAACATAATTATGACGTGTACAGGCAAAAGCTGCACACCAAGCTTATGATTGGATATAAATGCTGCCGCATTAAATACGAGACATTAAATGCAAATCGGCGTGCAAGATCTAAGCCGTTGATTTTGATCACATTTCAAAAACCACCCGCACGTCCTTTCATGAACCATACTTAAACCATTTTCGTCCGTTTCTCTCACACTTTACCAAAAACTGTTCATCTCTCTCTCGAAAGCAAAAGCAAAATTTTCTCTCAAAACCCTTTCAATCATCAGATCATTTTCTAAAGTTTTGTTCGGTAACATATTGAGAAATGGCATCCACTCATGATTTTGTCAAACTAGGAAAGCAAATCCACACCGGGTCTACTGTGGATTTCGATGTGTAGGTCCCAAGGGGTGTAAGTGTAAGGTTTAGAAGGGGGGTTGAATAAACCTTACCAAATTTTCGATTTAGTCCTTTTAAATATACTGAGTTGATTCTACACAGTTTGTGTCTTGATGGACGATCGATTTAGTCAATCAATCAAGAGAGTTAGTCTCTCAACAGATTGGTGATCTGTTGATGGAATAACTCATTTGTTGATTCTAAATTAACTCAATTTGTGGTTTTGTTTACGGAAGACTTAACACCCTTAAGTTTGATTAAGCAAGATTTTAGAGCTTGATTTAGTACTTATAAATTATCAAGTGGATGACAAATTTATCGTGAGATATAAGCGATTAAAAATGCAAGAATTAAAGTCTTTGAAAAGTAAATGACACAATGAAGTTTTTATAGAGGTTCGAAGATTGGGTAATTCTTCTACTCCTCTCTTCTCCAACTCCTGGAGGAATCCACTAAGTAATGATCGAGTTTACAAAGTGGTAACAGTCCGATACAAGTCTTGATCACACTGGTGACTTGATCCTTTGGGACTCGATCTGAGACGCCTTGATCACTTTCGGTGGCTTCTCGCACGACTCGGCTTCTTCAGGCATTTGCGCTTGCTACTACTGACTCACTTGCTCAAACTCTTTGGATTTGATCACGAAGCCCTCCAAAAGCTTGAGACTTGGTTCGACCTTGAACCTTCCTACAATCCTTCGTGGAATGTAGACCCTTTTTCTTCAAAAGTTTCCTCTTCAACTGATTGAAGTTCTCTTTCCTTCACAGGTGAGTGTTGGATTGATGTACTTCGTAATGTAGGCTTGAGGATTGAGAATATTTCAGTTTTTCTAATGTGCTTGTATATCTCACATGTGTGTCATCCTTCTTCTCAAACAAACTCCTCAGCCTTTTATAGTGAACTTTCAAAAATTTGCCGGTTGAAGAGATAGGCTTATTTTTGAAAGTCACTTTGCGATCGTTGTCTTGTCTTGTTGCGAGTTCTTGGAATTGCCATTTCCTCGTATGAATTGTTCTTTCACTTTTTTGAGTTCGACACGGTGTAGTGCTTCCCATTGGTTCATTCCTTTTGCACGCTTCGGGGACCGAGCACTCGAGAAAGGTGGTATGGAGATATTACTTGTTTAAGTAAATCTCTTGATTTCAGGCAACGGTTCTTTTACTGATTATCTCGACTTGACCGCATTTCCTTGCTTTCCCAGGTGACTTAGAGTCGACTTTCAATCATTGGACGACTCTTCTTGTCACTTCAACTTGAGACTTGGCTTTTCTTGAGTTGACTTGACTAATGCTCCACTCACCGCATCTCACCGCTTCTCGATAGAGTTCTGTCGCTCTTCTTTTCCATACTCGGATGTCCCACAGCAGAGTCTTCCTTCGATCTTGATTGTCTTCTTGCATGTTAGGGCGTAGGCGACTTAACTCGGCTTTGGTACGCTCTAATTGTTACAATGCATTTTACAACAAGAATTGGGGTGCCAACTTTCTATTCTAAGTTTTACATGGCATTCATCAAAATCTAAACAATAAAATTCCTAACAATTTCCCCCTTTTTGATGATGTCAAAACTTAAACCATTCAAAAATGCAAACAACAAAGATACATACAGATAGTGTATTGACATAGAATGTATGCGTGAGAATCAATTCTTTTATTGATCATATCATTCTTGTTCTTTTACACAATTGTTTACAAGGTGTATCAGAGCACATATTTGTCTTAAAAAGATAAAAACTTTATAGCTTTATTACAGAAGACTTACATTGTATGTATTTACATAATAAAATACACGAAGGGTGGACAAAGCAACACTTCATCTCCTTTTTGTCTCCTTCTTTCATCTTGATCAAGATCTTCTTCTCTCCTTCTCTTTTTTCGTCATCAGTTGCCTTCTTTTTCTTTTCATATGCCTTCCTGGCGGCTTCATCTCTTCTTATTCTTTCTGTCTCTCCTCCCGGTTTCGCTTATAATGTCAGGTGTGAGGACCTTGTTGGGGTTTGTGCAATCATCAAAGTCACATCGTCGATCCTTCCCCCTCAACAAGTTTTCCTTTCTTCTGTTTCAAGACTTCCTCACTGATTTTCCCTTCTCACCGCTGCTCCTTTCTTCTCGGCTTGATTTTAGCGCTTTAAGGTATTCATCTTCCCCTTTTTGGCATCATCAAAGGATAGAGAACCCCGGGGAACATCTTTGGCAAGCATGAAGTCGAGTCTTCTTCGATGGTTGAGTTACGCTTGAGTCTGCTGCGTTGTATGCGGCAAAGACGGGTCGGATCGAGTGGCGTTGGATTCTGCTGAAATCGCTTCATCTCGGCCATGAGAAGGCTGAATTTTCTAGTCATGTGTTCTTCCAAACGCTGTAGATCATTTGTATTTTGCTCACGCAGCAGTGACTTTATCTTGGCGGTGTGAGCTTCATGCATATGCTCAATATGTTCTCTCGCCCGTTTTTGCATCAAGCATTTTCACTCTCCATACTCAAAGAACTTGTTGAACAATGTCCTGAAGAATCGACTTGTTCCACACGCATTGTTTCTTTGTTGTTGCCACCATTCCCTTATCCGAATGTTATGCCTCTCAAGTCCTACCGTAAGGTTGGCATCTCTGTTGTCCAATCGCATATCCAAATAGGCTCGATGCCTCTCCATCCGTTCAACCTCGGCCGAATAATGCCTTGAACACTTCTCTAACCGGTGATTTCTTCATTGCGGTGATGGCCATACAACATCAAAGTCATAAGCGGTTTGGAACAATGGTACCGATGAGAAAACGGGAGTGATGCGTGATAGCGTGCGCGTTCATTTTTCGACTCTTCATGGAGGTCGGGTACCTCCAGAGAAAAAGGAAAGGATTCTATAAAAGATTCATCACCGCCCACCGGGATCTGCATTCGATGATGAGCGGTGCGCGTGAAGTTCTTTTGGGAATCGACCCTACTGCAGATTGAAGGGGCTGCGCAGTGGTCTCTAGTTCACCGGGTTTTGTTGTGAAGTAGACCCGCTTCGAGCCTCACTGTCTTAACAACCGTTGGTCTCGGTGATTTTTCCATTTGATGGCGGTCCTCCGCCTTATCGAAGCGTCATCGGACGATGATGAGATTTCCATTGGTGGCTCATCATCAAAGTTAAAAGTTTGACGAGTAGTCTTGGGATCGACTTGCTCGTGCTTGGAACATCCGTAGCCGAGTCTTTTGGATTTGTCATGGGGGATGACTCGGCTTTCTTCTTCTTCGCCTTTCCGATCCCGGAAAAGTGACATCGAGATTGTCCGGGAATCATGAAGTGCGCTTATCTCCTTCTCGGATGGGTCGATGATAGCAGGAGGGATGTTCTCTACATCGCTTCTTTACCCCGGAAGTCTCAACCTCCCGTGGGCCTTCCGTACCTCCGGTCTCTCTCTACCGCAATGCGAGGCCTTGGTCCTCCCTTTCGGAGTGTCGGTGTCTTAGGGTCTTCTACGGTGGCATCCATTGGAGTCTCAACCCCATGGATTGCACTTTCATTGCCCAGTGTTAACTCCCGGTACATTCATTCCTTCCTCGTGCCTCGACCGCATCAGCCAGTGTCATTAGCCTTCAAAGCGGTTGGCACCTCACCGAGACAGATCTCAACTGTCTAAGCGTCGTTGATGGCAACTTGTTGTTCTTGTTGTGTTTGTAATTTCTCTCCTTCGCCTCCTTGATTCATTGTGGAGTCATCTGCGGCATCCTCCGACCTGCCGCTGCGGTGGAGGAGTTTCCCCCTCACCGGGCGCACCACCCGAGTGACTTGGAATGGGGTCACTCGGCTCCAAACTCCCGGCCGTTTCGATTGAATGTTCAGCCGTTGGGGCGGTGGTAAAACACCTTCAATAGGGGTTGGCTCGATTGGGGTCCCTATTGTCCCGTTTCATCGCCATCTTCCTTATTGCTTCTTCCGAGTGAGTGGGAAGTGGTGGCAAAGCAACAACAGATGGCTATTTGTTGAACCACTCCCATTGGATCGATTTCATTGTGTGTTCGGAGGACTCTCTGGTCCCTCCATCGGTTTTTGCTCGTGAAGGATTCCGGATTCATGCAATGCTTGTTGCATTTGCAACTCTTCAGAGCAAAGACAAACATTCTCCGATCCTCATCAGCCATCAGAGAAGACATCAAGGAGAGGATGTGTGTGTTCGTGGTGCGGAGATAGGGGCGGATGCTTGCCTTCTCGCGTGCCTCGGCCTTCCCCGCCTTGCTTTTCTCTCTCCTTGTCCTTGTAGATCTGCGGGATGTACGTGCGCTTGTCTTCATCCGCAGCCGGGAGCACAATAGTTAATCAAGGAAATTTAGTACTTCCTCTTCTCGCTTCTATAAACTCAGTCGTTGAACTGTTCCTTGACTTACTCAACTTCCATTTCCTCCACTCACGCAGACGATTTTGGATGTATGGGTAAGGTGGGCATAGGATCATCACATCACTATCCGCTCCGGCGGTTTCTTCTTGTGTTTCAAAGTGCGTGAACTACATGTGTCTTGAGTTGCCTCTGTTGATCGCCTTCAGCAGACTTGGTTGTTTCATCAATTACATCCGGAGACTCTACTTCTCCAGCGATCTCCAGTATCTGCTGCTCTAGTTGAGTGGTCGACTCGGCTAGTTTCTCCACTCGGAGCGCTTGATAATTCGTCTTCGTCTCCTAGTTTGTACCGAGAGGGATTTACGGTTCGAGAGACGGTGTCTTCGAGTTTTGAGCGGCGGGGGCGTGTCTTGGTGTCTTTTCTCGAGGAGCGGGCCGTCGTGGCTTCTCGGTTCTCCTCTTTTTGACGATCGGAGAAGGTATTTGTGAGTCCTTCTCGACCGCGCCGCAGCGGGGGGAGACACTGTTTCTTGCAGGCGGTGACTCTGCTGCAGGGCGGAGCATGTTTGGTTTTCTTTTTGCGGGGCGTGAGTCTTCTTAGCACTGCGCAGGGCAGCTTTCTTCTTGGCCGGGAGGAAACAATTTGTATCTTGGTGGTGATTCCCCTCACCGGTGTCGCTCTCTTGGCGTAGGCTCTCTTCGAGCGCCGAGAGAGGTTTGCTCGAACATCCTCTTGTTAACATGGAATGCCTTCCCATGTCTCGGAGGACTCCTTTTACCTCCAATAGCCGCCAATCACTAGGCCATATCCTAGGATCCTCCAAATGAGCCATCTTCTTTGAAGGACTTGTTCCCCACGTTCGGGCGAGTCTGCTTTGTAGACAAACTCAGCCCAGTTTATCTTCTTTTCTTCGATGATTGCGGCCATTACAATCAGCTTTGCCTTTGTGATTGGTCAAAGTCGCCAAATTTGATGTCGATACATTTGGCAACTATATCCAACAACTTGTGATAATCCTCCTTGTGATCTCTTGTTTTGTGTATACACTATTTTATCAAGAAAGTCGGACTTGGCTATTTCTTTCCAAGTGTCATCCAAGTTTACATCAGCTTCTTTAGTCTCGGATGCTCCTTGGCTGGTAGTGAGCAATGTTCACCAAATCCTTGGCGAGAGATAGTCACCGCTTTCCGTGAACAGATGACTTGATTCCTTCATCGTGAATCTCGGCATTCACGTCGAATTGTGCGACCTCCTCCTCCACATAGGTCATCGGATATTCTAACGTTAGAAACGGTTTTAGTCCGGACGTTTCCAACTTCTCAGCGATTTTCTTCACTAGGGTGTCGTCGGACCCCTGTTTCACCATTCCGTCGAAATCCACCGTAGAGCCGGTGTGGATTTGCTTTCCTAACTTGGTAAAGTCATAAGTTGGTGCCATTTTTCAGGATTATATCAAGGAAAAACTCGAAATTGACTTGGAGATAGATAGGGCTTTGAGAGCATTTTGCCTTTGCTTTTGAGAGAAAGAGATGAACAGTTTTAGAAGTGTGAGAGAGAAACGGACGAAAATGGTTTAAATATGGTTTATGAAAGGGCGTGCGGGTGGTTTTGAAATGTGATCGAAATCAACGGCTTGGATTTCGTGACGCCTATTGAGCATTTCATGTCTCGTATTTAATGCGGCAAGCATTTATATCCAATCATAAGCTTGGTGTGCGACTTTATGTCCGTACACATCATCATTATCTTTGACGTATTTCTTAAAACATTCCCGCTTAGTCAAACGATTTGCGTTTTTGTCACTTTGCTCATAAGTTATTCACTTATTCCTTAGCTAATTTAACTCTACTTCGCGATTCTCTTAGTGACTACCTATCACGGTGACTCGGTGTAAGTTGTCTTTCCGATCTGGTGATTCTTGGTGATTTATCGAGCCATTTTGACTCTTTTTCATCCCTTTTTGTTCCATTTCTTTTCTCGATTAAATCCGAGTGTCATTTTCACTCAATTAGCCCCAACTCATGCTTGAGTTCTTCAAATCTTGACTCACATAGTGGTTTTGTGAAGATGTTAGCTAGTTGTTTATCGGTTGAGATATATTCCAGGATGATGTCCTTCTTTTCAACATGATCTCTTATGAAGTGATATCGACATCAATGTGCTTTGTTCTTGAATGCAACACAGGATTTTGAGTGATTGCAATTGCACTTGTGTTATCACACATGATTGGAATTTCTTTTTCCTCAATTTCATAGTCTCTCATTTCTTTGTCTCATCCATAGGACTTGGGCACAACAATTTGCCGCAGACTATGTATTCGCCTCTTTGTAGAGGTGGCTATTGAGTTTTGCTTCTTGCTAAACCAGGAAATTAGCTTTGTTCCTAGCATTTGACATGTGCACGAAGTGCTCTTCTGTCCACTCGCATCCAAAGATAGTCGAATCTGAATAGCCAATTAGCTTGAATCCTCCTTCCTTTGGATACCATAGGCCTACTTCTTGGCTTCCTTTCAAGTATCTCTCAAGTATTCTCTTAGCCTTTGTCATATGGCTCTCTTTTGGAGCAGATTGAAATCTTGCACATACACCTACAAAGAAAGGTGATGTCCGGCCCGCTTCTTTGTGAGATAGAGCAATGATCCAATAAGTGCTCTGTATTTTATTTGATCTGAGGCTTACCATCGCATCCATGTCCATTTTGGTGATGTGTTCATTGGTATTTTTGAGAAGACTTCTCCTCCATACCAAACTTCTTCATTAAATCTACGGTGTATTTTGTTTGACTTATGAAGGTTCCATCCTTCATTTGTTTCACTTGGAGTCCAAGGAAGAATGTCAACTCTCCCATCATGCTCATTTCAAATTTACTTTGCATGAGGTTTGAAAACTTTTCACACTGACTCTTTGTTTGTGGATCCAAAAATGATGTCATCCACATATATTTGAACAAGCAGTATACTCTTTTTGTCTTGAATTCTGAAAAGTGTTCTATCTATTTTTCCTTTTGTGAATCCATTTTCAGTTAGGAATTGTGACAAGGTATCATACCATGCTCTGGGTGCCTGCTTCAATCCATACAAGGCTTTCTGGAGTTTGTATACCTTATCTCCAAGAGTCTTCTCGCTCAAATCCTGGAGGTTGTTCAACATACACTTCTTCTTCCAATAAACCATTTAGAAATGCACTTTTTACATCCATCGATATACAATGAAATTCTTGTGAGCGCATAGGCAAGAAACATCCTTATAGCTTCCAATCTTGCTACAGGGGCAAATGTTTCATCAAAATCTATCCCTTCTTCTTGGCAATATCCTTTGGCTACTAGTCTTGCTTTGTTTCTTACCACGAACCTTCCTCGTTAATCTTATTTCTGAATACCCATTTGGTTCCAATAACATTTTGATGTATGGGTCTTTGCACTAATTCCCATACTTTATTTCTCTCAAACCGATTCAACTCTTCTTGCATAGCTTGAATCCAATGTGTGTCGTCCAATGCTTGTGACACATCTTTGGGCTCTATTTGCGAGATGAAGCATGTGAACATGGCTTCTTGTTGAGTTCGGATCTTGTTTTGACACCTTCTCTTATATCTCCAATGACAAGTTCTCGTGGATGGTCTCTCGGCCATCTTACATCAAAGTTGGAGTAAGTTAGTTGGATTCAATCGACTTGCGGTGTGTTCTTGTGATCAGCTCTCTCGTAATCACTTAGCGCAAATTTTCAAATTGTTTTTGAGATTGACTATCTCATCTTCTTACGAATTGATAATTCGACTTCAAAGATAGGGACTCTTCTATATGGTTGGATGATTGAACTTATCGGTGACTCTTCAATGTCTTCTCCATTTATATTTGGCTCATCAAATACCACATGAATGGATTCTTCGCAACCATAGTCCTTTTGTTGAGTATTCTCAGAGGCTTTGCTTTCGGTGAGTATCTAAGAAGATACCTTCATCGGCTTTAGCATCAAAAGCCTTTAGGTTGTCTTTGCCATTGTTGTGGATGAAGCATTTACATCCGAATATTCTCAAATATGCAACATTTGGTTTTCTTCGATCCGGATCTCATAGGAGTCTTTGTCATTTGTCTATTTTACATACATCCTGTTTTGAGTGTAGCAAGTTGTGTTGATTGCTTGATCCAAAATCTTTTTGGTAACCCCGATTCAGCTAACATGGTCCTTCTTTGCTTCTTTGAGGGTTCTATTTCTTCTTTCGCAACTCCATTCTCATTGTGGAGTCCTTGCGGTGATAGTTCATGACCAATACCATTCTCAATACAAGATCTTGAGTTATTATTCCATTGACAAATTCAGTTCCTCTGTCGATCTTATTTTGATAATGGTTTGACTCTTCTCGTTTTGAATCCTCTTCATCATTTGTGGTAGTTTTTGTAGAGTTTCTTTCTTCTTGCACATGAATATTATCCATGTATATCTTGAGTAGTCATCTACTACCACCAAGGTGTATTTCTTCCCACTTATCTTTGTTTGGTTCCTTTGGGCCAAATAGATCCATATGAAGCGGATGCAATATTCTTGTTGAGGATGGGCATGTCTTTTCTTTGAATGACGACTTGATTTGTTTTCCCTTCGACATGCGTCACATATACTCTCCTTCTTGTATCTCGAGTCCTGGAAGTCCTTCTACAAGATAACTTCTTGCCGACTTGTTAATTGTTTTGAAATTCGGGTGACTCGGCTTTTTGTGCCTACCAACTTGATTGTTTGTGCTCTTTTTGCTAGTAGAGAGTCTTTGGTGTTGCGTTGACCAATCCACTACATACATATTTTTTGTCTACATCCTTGCAAAGACAACTTCATTCGATTCAATATTCTTGATTTGGCATGTACCCATGTTAAATCCAACATTGTAACCCTTGTCACGAGTTGATCGATGCTTAGCGAGGTTGAAGTTGAGTCCTTCAACATATGCAACATCTATGATCTCTAATCCATTCCTCTTGATGGATCCAATGCCTCTTATTTCGCCAGGAGCTTCATTTCCTCCAAATATGACTTTTGCTCCTTTAACTTCCTTGAATTTTGACAGATTTTTCTTATTTCTGTCATATGTCCGGAATGCGACCACTATCCATGTACCAGGTTCCTTGGCACTCACTGTTCCATGAAACGCAATCAAGGAAATTAAGTTTTAGGTACCCATACTTGTGCAGGTCCCGAGGGGTGAGAATTGTAAGATGATCCAACCAACCTATAGCCAAATGATTTGACTCTAAGGGGTTGCCATCTATCGTGCCATAATCATAATTAGTCCTGGCAAATTGCTTGGGGATTCTAGGTTCATACATTTGTCTCTTTTGTCGTATGCTCGCATATGTGTTTTAGCAATTGCCTTCCTTGGGTAATTGTGGTGTCTTTGAGTATAGTGCCTAGGTGCATATGTGTCTTGATGAAAGCTCTTATGCTTTTGGAATGGCCTTTCTTTGAGTTCTAGGCCTTTGCCATTTGGGCTTATATTCCATAAGTACGTGGCGATAGTTCACATTATCCCAATCGGCTTGGCTTGGATATTTTCTACCATTCCCATCATATGTATTTCTTTTATGGGTTTTCCGGGGTTTTTGGTAGCTCTACTTTTTCTTTCTGAGTATTTTTGTTTGGAGTTTTTGAGGACTCTATTTGAATCTCTTCTCGGTTTGTCCTTTCAGCCGCACTCAACCGGGCCGTTTTCCTTTTCCTTTATAACCAAGGCCGGTTTGCTTGTTATTGTGCTCTGGAGTGAATGTGTGTGCAACATTTAGAGTTTTGGATTTTTCGGACTCTTCATGGCTTGAAGATCCTTTTTCCAAAGTTACTTTTGAGGTTTGACATAGCACGAGAGGAATTAAATCCTAAGCTTTGTCTTGTCTCCACATTCTCTTTGACTCATAATAAGATCATCCAATGATTTAGATGCCTTAGTGAATGAGGCAATAACATTCTTGAGGTCATTCTCCCTCTTTTCTATAGCGGCAATTTTCGCTACTAATTTAGCATTTTCGAGTCTTTAAACTTTCATTCTCATCGGCTATTTGACTTAGAGTACTCGGCTCCTTAGTCACTTTGAGTTTTGACTTTTGAGTAAAGGCTGTTTTCCTTATTCAATAGTGTGTGTGAGGATTTAATGTGTTCAAAATCTTTCATCATTTTGCCTAATGAGTCATAAAGATCGAGTGGGTGATGAAGTGTGTGTGTCACAATCACTATCATCTTTGGTGTCTCGAGTTTGATGAGTTAGATTGTACCTCATCTTCTTGGTCGAGGTTGATCTTGTTCCTTGGCCATCAAGCGGATCAGGGCTTCTTCTTCGAGTCACTTGAGTAGTCGGCTTCACCGCTTGCTCTCGACTCATTTGTCTCTCTTGACTTGGTTTGTCTCGGTGATCTCTGCAGCCATCATTGCCTTTTTCTTTTCTTGTCTTCTTTCTCTCGAAGACCTTTCTTTCTTCTTCATCCCTGTACTTGTTGACTACAGGATATGAGCGATCAATGGCATAGTGACCTGGTTGTCTCTGAGTTCCAACATAGATATTCACTTTTTGATCGACTCTTTCCATTCTTGAGTTGTCACCCTTTGATACTCAACTTTTTGATGATCTGTTCTCTTGGTTGGCCTGTCTTCCCTTGATTTGGAGGGAGCCGAGTGTCTTCTCGGAAGATTCACCCTTTCCTCTCTTGTAGTTCTTATTGAAGAACTTGTTGAACCTTTTAACCATCGGGCTATTTCTTCCGGGTCAATGACTTCTTTGACCTCGGCTCTCTTCCCATCTTTAACAATTAGAGCATTTGTTTTGGGTGCATTGTCTCTTCCTGGTCTTTTCTTCTCGGCTCAAACTCGTAGCCTTTGAGGTCCGAGAATAGTTCATGGTTGGATGTCTTTGATAGGTCCATGGAATGTCTCAAAGTGCCATGACCTTCATTTCCCATTCATTTGGAAGACTTTTTAGGATCTTCATACACATTTCCTTCGTGTATATTCCTTTCCAAGTGCGAGACATGACTCATTTGTGATTTACGTGAACCGAGCATCCAGTTGATCCGGGTTTTCCCGAGATCATTTTGAAGTTCTCAAATTTCTGTACTGACCACCGACAATTTGTTTTCTTTGATTTGCTCACGAGCCTTCACAAATCAATGTCACTTGTCCCGATTTCCTTAGCCGTTTTGCATGATTTGACTTTATTGAACATGGCTTTGTCTAAGGTTTTGTAAAGGATGTCCTTGGCTACATTGTCCAGGTTGTATCTTTTCTGTCATCATTTGTCCACTCGGTTCTTGGTTTTTCAACCATGATCGTGGGAGCAAGATCTTCTTCTCCTTCTTTGCAACTCTTCGCATGCAGATTGTGTTCACCTTTAATATTTGCAGAGGCCCATCTCCTATCACTATCCACATCTCATCATGTAATCTTTGATAGATGAGCACGCATACGAATTTTCCAATCATCAAATTCTTCAATAGTGAACATAGGGATGCGTGTCAAATTTGCTTCCATGATAATAACTTTTAATGATAAAAAGAGTTTTGAAAATTTAAGTACTAAAAGACTTTGAAAAGTTTGGAGATCTAGTTCAAGAACGGTGCGGAGGGTTCAATGAACCAACCGCTCCGATACCACTTGTAGGTCCCAAGGGGTGTAAGTGTAAGGTTTAGAAGGGGGGTTGAATAAACCTTACCAAATTTTCGATTTAGTCCTTTTAAATATACGAGTTGATTCTATACATTTTGTGTCCTTGATGGATGATCGATTTAGTCAATCAAGAGAGTTAGTCTCTCAACAGACTCGGTGATTGATCCGTTGATGGAATAACTCATTTGTTGATTCTAAATTAACTGTTGTGGTTTTGTTTACATGGAAGACTTAACACCCTTAAGTTTGATTAAGCAAGATTTTAGAGCTTGATTTAGTACTTATAAATTATCAAGTGGACAACAAATTTATATCAGATATAAGCGATTAAAAATGCAAGAATTAAAGTCTTTGAAAAGTAAATGACACAATGAAGTTTTTATAGAGGTTCGAAGATGGGGTAATTCTTCTACTCCTCTCTTCTCCAACTCCCTGGAGGAATCCACTAAGTAATGATCAGTTTACAAAGTGGTAACAGTCCGGATACAAGTCTTGATCACACGGTGACTTGATCCTTTGGGACTCGATCTGGAGACGCCTTGATCACTCGGATGGCTTCTCGTGCGACTCGGCTTCTTCACAGGCAGGCAACTTGCTACTCTGACTCACTTGCTCAAACTCTTTGGATTTGATCACGAAGCCCTCCAAAAGCTTGAGACTTGGTTCGACCTTGAACCTTCCTACAATCCTTCGTGGAATGTAGATCCATTTTCTTCAAAAGTTTCCTCTTCAACTGATTGAAGTTCTCTTTCCTTCACAGGTGAGTGTTGGATTGATGTACTTCATAATGTAGGCTTGAGGATTGAGAATATTTCAGTTTTTCTAATGTGCTTGTATATCTCACATATGTGTCATCCTTCTTCTCAAACAAACTCCTCAGCCTTTTATAGTGAACTTTCAAAAATTTGCCCGTTGAAGAGATAGGCTTATTTTTGAAAGTCACTTTGCAGTCGTTGGCTTGTCTTGTTGCAGTTCTTGGAATTGCCATTTCCTCGTATGAATTGTTCTTTCACTTTTTCAGAGTTCTGACATGGTGTAGTGCTTCCCATTGGTTCATTCCTTTTGCACACTTCTGGGACAGAGCACTCCGAGAAAGGTGGTATGGAGATATTACTTGTTTAAGTAAGTCTCTTGATTTACGGCAACGGTTCTTTTCTGATTATCTCGACTTGATTGCATTTCCTTGCTTTCCCAGGTGACTTAGAGTCACTTTCAATCATTGGACGACTCTTGTCACTTCAACTTGAGACTTGGCTTTTCTTGAGTTGACTTGACTAATGCTCCACTGTTGCATCTCATTGCTTCTCCCGATAGAGTTCTGTCTACTCTTCTTTTCCATACGGTTTGTCACAGCAGAAGTCTTCCTTCGTCTTGATTTGTCTTCTTGCATGTTAGGGCGTGGCCGACTTAACTCGGCTTGGTCTCGCTCTAATTGTTACAATGCATTTTACAACAAGAATTGGGGTGCCAACTTTCTATTCTAAGTTTTACATGGCATTCATCAAAATCTAAACAATAAAATTCCTAACACGATGGTATGGTGAAACAGGGGTCCAACGACACCCTAGTGAAGAAGATTCTTTGAGAAATTTGAAACGTCCGGGCTAAAACCGTTTCGACGTTGGAGTTTCCGATGACCTATGTAGAAGAAGAGGTCGCACGAGTTCTACGTGAACGCCGAGGTTCAAGATGAGGGCATCAAGTCCTCTGTTCATGGAAAGGAGTTCATCATTACGCCAAGGATTTTGACTTTAACTTGCTTATTACGGTGGAAGGAATGTTGGAAATCAATGAAGGCGATGTTGACGACTCTCGCTTGGAAGGAAGTAGCCAAGTCCGACTATCTTTGAGAAAGTAGTCTACACGACTAATAAGAGGCTCTTTGAAGGAGGCCTACCACAAATTGCCGGACATCGTTGCCAAATGCATAGATATCAAATTTGGCGGCTTTGACCGGTACCGTCAGCAAAGTTGATCGTAATGGCCGCGATCATTGAAGAAAGAGAAAGTGGGCTGAGTTTGTTCAAGGAGGAGGACGTAACGTTTGGAGGTTCCCAGGATACGGCCTGGTGATTGGCGGTGATAGAGATAAAAGGAGTCCTCTTCGACATGGAAAGGCGTTCCATGTAAACAAGAGGATGTTCGAGATCAAACCTCTGCGGCGCACGAGAAGAGAGCCTACGCTAAGAGAGCGTCACGAGTGGGGGGTGACCACGAAGATACGATTGTTTTCTCTCCTCCAAAGAAAAAGGCCGCTCCGTTTGCTAAGAAGATCACGCTCTGCTGCGGCAAAAGAAAAAGAAATCTGCTCCTGCCCCTGCAGCCGCAGTGGAGAAGGAACCATTAATCCTTTCTCCAGTGATCAAGAAGAAGAGGACTGCCACAACAAGGAAGACAACTACCTCTAAGACATCTGCGAAGGCATTCACCTTCAATGAACCGAGGAGGAAGTGGAGCGGATATCCCTTTGGTAAAAACAAAGAGAAAAAGAAGGCTTTCCAAGCTCTCCGAGCTTGAGAAGACGATTAGTCGTCACTCGGTGGAAAAGATACCAGAGACTACTGGAGAAGTAGAGTCTCCAGAAGTGATTGATGAAACGGCCAAGTCTGCTGAGGCCGATCAGCAGAGGCAACTCGAAGACCTAGCTGTAGACAGAACAGCTGAGGAACAAGGAATGGCTGAGGCAACCGAATCACCTGTTGACATGGTTGTTTCTCCACCTGTAACAGAGGCCACTGAGGATGTCGAGCAGCGAAGAATGCTACCCTTAATCCATGGAAACGAGGGCCAGCAAGAGAATGAAGAAGACGATGTAATCATGTACTCTTCATTGTATCCAGACATCCAAAATCGTCTGCGAGAGTGGAGAAAATGGAAGCTGAGCCTATCCAGAGTGCAGTTTGAAAATCCAGAGTTCATTGCTGAGGAAGAAGAACTCTTCGGTTTCTTGAGGTGGACACGATCTTTGCAAGCCCTTGATAAGGATAATTGCATCAATATACTGCAGATTCGAAAAGAAAATGAACGGGCTAAAGCAGCTGAGGATGCGGAGGCACGTGAGAAGGCCAGGATCTGCACTCTCACTGGCACCACCGATCATACACACCTTCATCTTGACGTCCTATCAGAAAGTGATGAGGATCAGGACCTGTTCTTTGCCCGAGAAGAGTTGCAAATGCAGCAAGCAATGCAAGAGTCCAGAATCCTACATGAGCAAAGAATGATGGAGGGACCAGGAGAGTCCTCCAAATCACAGCTGGAAATAGACCCAATGGGAGTGGTGCAACATATTGCCACTGTTGTCGCTGCCACCACTTCCCCAGCTCATTCAGAGGAAGGTACTAAGGGAATTGGCGATGAAAGTGGGAGTGTGGGGACCCAGTCAAGCCAACCCCTAATGAAGGTGTCTTACCACCGCCCCAACGGCTGAATACTCGGTGGGAACAGTAGGGAGTCGGAGATGAGTGACCCCATTCCAAGTCACTCACGGTGGTGTACCGATTGAGGGGAAACTCACTCCACCGCCGCTAGGTCGGAGGATCTTTGCGGTGACTCCACGATGAATTTAGGAGGCAAAGTGGAGAAGGAACAATTACAAAATACACGAGCAAGTTGTCACTGACGAAGCTCAGACAGTTGTGACTATCTCAGCTGAAGTGCCAACTGCTCTGCAGGCTAATGACGCTGTTGATGCAGTCGAGGCATAGGACGGAACTTCCCTGGGAGTTAACACTCTGGGCGATGAAAGTGCAATCCATGGAGTTGAAACTCCAATGGATGCCACCTCAGAAGACCCCAAAGACACATGACACATGTCGAAAGGGATGACCAAGGCCTCTGCGCAGTTGAGACTACAGGAGGTAATTAAGGCCAACGGGAGGTTGAGACTTCCCGGGGTAGAGAAACTGAAGCACATAACATCCCTCCTGCTATCATTGATCCATCATAAAAGGAGATAAGTGCTCTTCACGATTCCCAAGATAATCTCGATGTAACCTTTCGGGATCGGATGAAGACAATGATGAAGTGAGTCATCCTGTGGATCGATCCCAACGACTCTCGGTGAGGATGTTCCAACCACGAGTAAGTCGACCTCAAGACTACTCGCCAAGCATTCACCTTTGATGTTGAGCCACCCATGGAAATCTCATCATCGTCCGATGACGCTACGATAAGACCGGTCAACTCATTTGGAAAAACCAGCTGAGACCGACGAAGCTGTTGAGACAGCTGAGGCTCAGCAAGCTGGGTCGAATTCACAACAGACCCCAGCTGAAACAGAGTCCACTGCTCAGGCTCCCCAAGCTGCAGCAGGTCCGACTCCACAAGGAACTTCACGAGCACCGCTTATAATTGAACAAATTCCAGTTGCAAGTGATGATCCTTTCATAGAATCATTTCCCTTCTCTCTGGAGGTACCTGACCTCCCTGAAGAATCAGACAAAGATCGCGCTTCCACGGACACGATCTGTCATTCCATCGAGACACCATTGTCCCAGCTAACTATGACTTTGACTCTGCTTGGCCGTCAGCTGAAACAGAGGAAGCAGCTGAAGTTCGGGAGGTGTTCAAAGCCCTATTTGCTGAGATTGAACGGATGGAGAGGCACCAGGCCTCGCTGGACATGAGGCTGGATAACAGGGACGCCAACCTCACTGCTGATTTGAGAGGCATCATAGTCGGGATCCGGGGAGTGGTGGCAACAAAGACAAACAATGCGTGTGGAACAAGCTCGATATTTGAACATTGTTCAACAAGTTGTTGGTCGGCGGTGAGAATCTGATGCAAAGACAAAATTGCAAGAGCACATTGAACAAATGCATGAATCTCATACTACGAGAGATAAAGCTGCTGCGTGAACATAATAAAAACGAGCTCCTACGTGTGGAAGAGAATATGGATCGAAAATTCGGTCTCCTCATGGGTGAGATGAAGTTGGTAGAAATTTGAATCCAACACCACTCGCTACGAGTTTCGTGCGACTTACTCTGCAGTGATTTGAAGCGAGAACTTCGACTATCGCCAGACTCGACTTCTTGCTTGCTAGCTTGTTTCCGGGGGTTCCTCTCTCCTTTGATGATGCCAAAAAGGGGAAGAAGAATGCCTAAAGCGCGCGAAGGATCCGAGAAGGCGAAGGAAAGGAAGCATTTGTGAAGGGAAAGATTGATTGAGGCGATAATAAGAGAGAAGAAATGGAAGTCTGTTGAGGGGGAAGCCTCGAAAGATGTGACCTTGATGATTGCAAAAACCCCCCACAAGGTCTTGTCACAGCTGATATTATCAGCAAACTCCCAGTGACTCTGCCACTCCAACACTCTGTTGTACCAATGGCTGAAAAGAGAAAGACAGTTGAAGCAGGGATGGAAGAAGTGGAAGGAAGAATGAATGCTCGAGTTATGTATATTTTGAAACAACATGGAGGCATTCCAATAGACAGAGACACCTATGCCATTTCAGATGCCAGAACTGAGCCAAGATCTATTGATGAATTTAAGACGCTCGCATCTGAAGGTTACTTCGCAAACATGTCCACGGCTCAAGCCTGGGATTTGTCTTGGGAAAAAGGTCTCACACTATATGAAGAAGCTGACAGGCAGCAAACCACTGGCAGCCACTCTACTGGTCACTCTGCTAGTCACTCAGTTGGGAAAAAGAATGCCCCAAGATACAATACATGCCCAGGAGGCGGAGGAAGAAGCGATGAAGGAGGAAGAGGTTTCGGACCAGAACTCGCCCAAAAACATTGAGTACATAGATCCGGCAAGAAATGAGGGATCTATTGGGTGGATTTGACGAAGTAGCCAATCTGCAAGTGGCTAAGAACAATGTTGAGTATGTGAAGAGAATTGAAGAAGAAAATAAAAGACAAACTCAGCTATGGGAGGAAAGACAAGAAAGACTAAGAAGAGATGAAGCTGCCCGGAAGGCGTATGAGAAAAAGAAGGCAGCTGAAGATGAGAAAAAAAGGAAAAGGTCAGAAGATGACAGAGCTGAAGAAGATAAAAGAAGGAGGCATCGAAGGAGATGAAGTGTTGTTGTCCACCCCTTCATGTATTTTACTATGTAAATACACTTTATGTAAGTCTTCTGTACATTGAATAATATTATGCAATTTCTGTACGTGAGTAGATATAGAACAACATGGTTAGTCTAAGTCCCGTTTAAGCTCGATACATTTTTTTTTGGACTTAAGCTCGATACACTCATGCTTGACTATGTAAAGAACAAGGATGTTATGATCAATAAAAGATCGATTCTAAACATACATTCGTGGTTCTACATTTGTCTGTATGTATCTTTGCTGTTAAATAATTGTATGGATGTTTTAAGTTTTGGCATCATCAAAAAGGGGGAAATTGTTGGGAAATTATTTTGTAGATTTTGATGAATGCCATGTAAAACTTAGAATAGGATGTTGGCACCCCATTTTTCTTGTAAACTGCATTGTAATAGATAGGGCTGGTCGAGCTGAGTTAAGTCACTAAGCCTAAGCATGCAAGGAAGACAACTGGACCGAGAGAAGGAAAACTCCATCTGCGAGGCATGTGAGTATGGCAAAGAAGAGAAGACGGGAACTCGACTGAAGATGGAGCTGAGATGCAGCTGAGTAAAGTATCAGTCAAGTCAACTCAAGATAGCCAACTCTCAAGTTGAAGTGACAGAAGAGTCATCCAATGATTGGAAACTGACTCTAAGTCACCTGGGGAAGGCAAGGAAATGCAGTCAAATCGAGATAACTGAAAGAAATCCGTTGCACAAAAATCAAGAGAATTACTTAAACAAGTAATACCTCCATACTACCTTTCTTGAAGTGCTCAGTTCTAGAAGCGTGCAAAAGGAATAAACCAATGGGAGGCTCTGCACCATGTCAGAACTCTGAAAAGCTGAAGAATCATTCATACGAGGAAACGTAAATTCCAAGGACTGCAACAAGACAAGCCAACGACCACAAGTGTCTTTTGAAAATAAGCCTATCTCTTCAACGGGCAAATTTTCAAAAGAACACTATAAAAGGCTGAGGAGTTTATTTGAGAAAAGGTGACCTTGACAACTGAACCACGAACATTCAAGCAAATATTTGAATTGTAACCTAAAACATTCTCAAGTCATTCAAGATCAATCCTCAAGCCTACATTACGAAGGAAATCAATCCAACACTCACCTGTGAAGGAAAGATAACTTCAACCAGTTGAAGAGAAAACTTTTGAAGAATCAAGGGGTCTACATTCCACGGAGGATTGTAGGAAGGTTCAAGGTCGAACCAGTCTCAAGTTATTGGAGGGCTTCGTGGTCAAATCCAAGAAGCTTGAGCAAGTGGTTTGTAGTAGCAAAGGCAGTTGCCCTGTGAAGAAGTTGAGTCGTACGAGAAGCAAGCTGAGTGACCAAGACATCTCCAGACTGAGTCCCGAAGGATCAAGTCATCTGTGTGATCAAGACTTGTGTCTGGATTGTTAACCACTCTGTATATTGATCAATACTTAGTGGATTCCTCCAGGAGTTGGAGAAGAGAGGAGTAGAAGAATTACCCCATCTTCGAACCTCTATAAAATCCTATTGTGTCATTTACAATTCAAAGACTTTAAATTCGCATCTTCTTGTTATATCTCACGATAAATTTGCTATCCAATTGATAATCAACTATGTGTTAAAATGAAGTATTAAAACAAACTTAATCAAATTCAAGGGTGTTAAGTCTTCCGCTGAAAACTAATCACAGTCAAATTAAGTCTTTAGTCAAAACGGTTGGGTTATTCTATCAACGGCTTAGTCGAAAGTGCGTTGAGTGACTAACTCTGGCGATTAACTAACTTAGTTGTCCATCAAGGACTCAACTGTGAAGTATTAACTCTGAATATTTAAAAAGGACTAAATTGAAAAGTTGGTAAGGTTTATTCAACCCCCCCTTCTAAACCTTACACTCACACCCCTTGGGACCTACAATTTTCAAAATAATTAATTTTGAATTTTACTCCCAAAATTTTATGTATCAAATAATTATATTAATTAAAATCATTACTATATTTTAATATATTAATTATGAATTAAAAGTAATATTTATATTATTCTTAATAATTTTATAAAATATTTAAAGTTGAATTTTCATTTCATTTGAGGATTTGAGGGTTTAGAGATGAAACAAAAGTGAAAATGAGGAAAGAAAGGGAATAACCAGCTTTTTTACCAAGGTTTACCTGTTATAACATGTTTCTAGGTCAAAGTTGATGGTCAACTAACGGCAAGTAGTTACGCTAATTGAAAAGTATAATGTTGGATAACATATTTGATGAGTTGGGAACATGAGGTACTAAAAGTAAAAAGTAGGTAAAGTTAGGGTACTAGTTCTGAAATTATCCCTACTTTATAACATATTTACAATTTTTATATAGTAATTTATTCCTATAATAGTCTTTATTGTTTATTTACTAAAAGTAAAAACAAACAATGAAAATAGAGTGATGATTTTAAAATTTATACTTTATTTTTATATCTTTAAATTTGATTGACAAAATATTTAACTATATAACTAAAAAAAAGTATGGTAAGGCCTTATGTGGCAATATTGATAGGACCGATAAATTTTGAATAGATTTGATTGCACTGTTTACTGACACTTTCTATGGTAATAATATTATATTTCGGATGTTGGGTTGTGGTGTATGGTTTTTTAACATAGTATAATAATAATAATATGTGAGAATGATGATTGTGTACGAGATAATAGTAAAATTACCAAAATACCCAAAAATAATATTTTTTTCCCTTGAAGCGAGCAACTGGCTTCAATTTTTTTTTTTTTTTTGAAATGAAAATGCATATATTAATTAAGTGGGGATTACATCTCCATGAAGGAGACCCTCAACAGATTGAGGAATCTCTTCAATCCAAAACAATTCCAAATCAGGTTCTTTAATGAAATGAGCTAAACAATGGGCCATTTTATTAGCCTCCCTATGAATAAAACTAAAGCTCAGACAGTTTGCCGATGTTGCCATGCCCAGAATATCGTCTCTCAATAAGTCGCCATAGGAGTCTTGTATATCTTTACCTTTAAGTCCATCAATGATCACTTTGCAATCACTCTCAACGTGAATCCCTTGGATGCCCGCCTCGCAAGCTGATTTAAGTGCAAAAAGTAGCGCCAATCCTTCGACGATTGTACTATTGCCTTCCATGACTAAATTCTTTGCTCCAGCAAGTATGACTTCTCCCTCCGTATCCCTGATGATGAACTTGAAACCCACTGTTCCATTCGTATAAATTGCACCATTCGAATTGAGTTTGAACGTTCCTATAGGCGGCGGTGTCCACTTCACTATATTTCTTGCACCTTTTGTGTGTGGTTTTTTCCCTGTTGTATCCTCAAACATCTCCAAAAACAGTCTCTATGCTTTTTTGTTGGATTCTCATTCCTTCGAATTTCATCTGTTCAAAATAAAATTTGTTTCGCAAAGTCCAAATACACCAGGCTACAATGCAAAAATATTCAACAACTTCTTGTGGGTAAGTAGACATTGTGCACCAAAAAAGATTTTTAAAAGATGCAAATTGACTCTGTTTGATATCCAAGCGTATGGGGCATTGATGCCATATTTGTATAATTTTTGGGCACTCGAGCATCAAGTGATTTATACTTTCAGTTTTTTCACCGCAGATTTCACAAACTGGATCGATTTCCATACCTCGTCGAATAATATTTTCTTTAGTGGGTAAAGAATCCAAGCAAGCCCTCCATATGAAGTGTTTTACTTTTGGTTGAATTCGAAGCTGCCACAGTTTTTTCTAGGCCTCATTACTGTTACTGGATGTGGGGTAACATGTGTTTTGGCCAAGTTGTGTCTTCAAGGCATGATAGGCGGATTTCACTGAAAATATCCCATTTGTCGAGTATCTCCAACACATCTTATTCGGAGGAAGTCTTCGACTGATGTGAGTAGAGCAAATTCGATTTGCATCCTCCTTATTAAAAACTCTTCTAATGAGGTCAATCTTCCAAGATTTAGTTTTGAAATCGATTAATTCCGACACCATGGCACCCTGCTGCATTTCATCTGAAATATGTGTAGGTTTCTGTGGGTTTCGCATTCCAATCCATCTACTCGTATGAATGAGAATATTAATTCCATTTTCTACCCTCCATGCCACTCCATCTTCGATTACTTTGCGCGATGTAAGAAGGCTACTCCACAGGAAACTAGGCTGGTATCCAAGCGTTGCAGTTATTAACTCACCCCGAGGAAAGTATTTAGCTTTCAGCGAAAGTGCCGCCAGTGAATCAGGAGTCGATAGTAGGCGCTAGATTTGTTTGGCTAATAGGGCCAGATTGAACATATGCATATTACGAAATCCCAATCCTCCAGAAAATTTTGCTTTTGTAAGCCGATCCCAACCAACCCAATGTGTCTTCTTTTCGTCATGTTTTTCCCTACCAAAAGTGGGTAATTGCTCGTTCTAAATCCTCACATATTGTTATTGGCAATAGAAAGTTGCTCATTAAGTAGGTCGGAATCGCTTGGATGACAGATTTAATTAATATTTCTTTGCCCGCCCATGATAACATGGTTTGTTTCCACCCTTTCATCTTACGCAAAGCCCTTTCTTGGATGGCTTGGAATATTTCCTTCTTCTTTCTGCCAATTAGAGTCGGGATTCCCAAATATTTACCTATTTGTTCGACTTGTGTCACACCAAGTTTTTCACCCATAGCTGTCATGAAATTATTATAAATATTTTTACTAATTGAGAGTTCAGACTTCTCATAATTCACCTTTTGGCCCGACATTTTTTCATAGAGATATAGAATTTTTTTCACTTTATCGACCTCCGTTGTTTTTGCTCGGAAGAAGAGGATACTGTTATCCGCAAAAAGCAAATGGGAAACAGATGGTGCTCTTCTAGTAATATTAATGCCGTGAATCTCCCCGTTAGCTTCGGCGTACCTAAGTAAAGATGAGAATCCTTCTGCACATAGTAGAAAAAGATAAGAAGATAAAGGATCCCCTTGACGGAGTCCCCGACTAAGAGTAAAACTCTTAGTAGGGTTGCCGTTAAGGAGGATCGAATATGAAACCGAACTCACACATCGCATGACTAGATCAATCCATCTTTTATGAAAGCCCAATTTGCATAATATAGATTCGAGAAAAGGCCATTCGACCCGATCATAGGCTTTACTCATGTCTAATTTAAGCGCAAAATGACCAATTTTACACTTCAGTTTCTTTTTCATTGAATGGAAGATCTCAAAAGCTGCCATAGCGTTATCTGTAGTTAGTCTCCCTGGGATAAAAGCGCTTTAGTTCTTAGAGATGATGTCGGGTAGAAAAGTTTTAGTCTGTTTGCGATAGCTTTTGTGATGACCCGGAAAATTACATTACAGAGGCTAATAGGGTGGAAATCTTTTAGAGATTCCTAGGGTCAGTTGCATTATTCAAAATATTTAAGCATGTGGAGGTGAAGTCTGGAGAAATAATATGCCAATATTTTTGAAAGAAAAGAGGGCACATACCATCAGGTCCTGGGGATTTGAGCAGATGCATTTGTTTGAGAGCTTGATATATTTATTGTTCTGTAAATAGATCCAACAGTGATTCGTTCATCTGTGGAGAGACCTTGGTTCAACGATCTCGATACCTTGTGGGTGTCCGTATTAGCAAATGTAAAAAGAGTTCTCAAAGTAGTCTGTAAGGACCCCCGCCAATTCATGTTCTTCCTCTGCCCAACTGCCATCATCCCACTGTAGCTTCAAGATTGAGTTACGAGCTTGTCGTTGGGAGGCTTTTCGGTGAAAAAAGCATGTATTGTGATCTCCCAATTTTATCCAAAGGGCTCGAGATCATTGGTGCCAAAATGTTTCCTCTAGTTTATAGAGGTCATCACGTTCTGCCTCAATTATTTTTCCTTTTTCAATTGCACCCTCTGTTTGTGTGGACTTTTGTATTTCCTCAAGTCTTGTTTTTAATTTCTCAATCCGCTCTCGATTGCCTCCGAATTTTTTCTTATCCCAATGCTTAAGCGTCATACTACAGTCCCTTAATTTATCTTCAAAGCTCGTTCAATGCTCGTTTCGAGTCCATGAGGTTTTTATAATATCTGCACATTCGCTGAATTCAGACCATCGGCTTTCAAATCTGAATAATTTTTGACGTCGTTTCCTGTTGTGTGTATGGTACCTGTTTGTTCCATCCATGTGAACAATTAGCGGAGCATGATCGGAGTGCCATCTAGGAAGATGTTCCACCCTATATCCTGGGAATAAGTCACGCCAATGGTCTGTTGCTAGCGCTCGATCTAGACGTTCTTGAATATTGTTATCATTTGCGTCTCCGTTGGTCCAGGTGAATCGATGACCATAGAAGCCCAAATTGGATAAATCGCAATCATCAACCACATTTTGAAACATGTCCATACATGCCTTGGGTTTGAGGTTACCCCCAATTGTTTCGTGTAGCCATAAGATTTCATTAAAGTCTCCCACACAAAGCCACGACTGGTTTACTCCCGGTATCAGATTCCTTAAAAGCTGCCAAGTTTTCCATTTTGTTGTTGTTCCGCCCATACATAAATGCATGTCAAATACCAAGTTTTGTTCGAATCCTCGTTTGTCACATTGAAAGACAAGTGGTGACTTGAAAAGGAGATCAAAGAGAGGATATACGGGCTCTTCCATAACACACATAATCCACCACTCTTATTAGTTCCATCCCCATCACCGTAATCGAAAAACAACCATTATAATGAAAGTCGTCGAATTCAATCGAGACATCCGAAATTCATTTAATTTGGTCTCCATTAGAAAAACTATTCCCGGATTCTCATTATGTAGGATCTTCTTCAAAGCTCGAACTGTCACTTGGTTCCCAAGCTCGCGACAGTTCCAGCTTAAGAGATTCATTGTGATCGACGGGGCTGACATCCAGCCTCTGCCGTTGTATTAGATTCCCGGGTTGTTGTTTCGCCTGACTCATGATATTTTTAGCTACCTCATCTTCTACTCCATCAATTATGTCATGAGATTTTCTTTTATCACCACTCAACCTGGTATGGGTGGTTGGTTTCTTCTCGTCGATAGGATTCTTCTTTCTATAAATGTTAACTTTTCGGAGCTAGGGTGTGGGGGTAGGTTCTGGTTTTTTAGAGTTTTGGAGGTGTAGTGGGTCGTGGGATATGGTAGGGTGTGTTTTGGGGTAGTTTTCCTGGTGGTCTGTATAAGGGGTAAAGTGTTTGGCTCTACTACTGGGGTATTTTCTTGGTCAGTGAGTTGGGGCAAGGTTCCATTTGGGTGTTTTATTGGGTTATTTGGTGGTAGAGTGGGTGTAGGGTGATTGGGGGTTGGTATGTCATGTTGTTGTGGTTTATGTGTGGGTATGGTGAAAGGTGTGTTGGGTATTTCGAGTGCAGTAGTTTGGATTGGTGGGGTATGATTTATGGTATGGTTTGTATTGTTTGTTTCTTGATCATTAATACCAACGGATTCACATTTATGAACTATCTCCGTCAATGCTTGGGTTGTTTGAAGGTTGAGTTCTGATTGTGAGCTGATCTCTCTCTCCATTTTCCAATCATGCATTCTTTTCTCAAAAAGTTTTCTTCTTCGAATCGTATCACTCGGTTTATGCGTTCATTCCACCATCACACGAGCGTGTTTCATCGGTGATGCTCTTAACTCGTCTCCGAAAGGTAGTTCACTCTCCGCTAAAGAATTGATTTCCTCCCGATCTTCTACCACTTCACAGTCCCGTTTTATATGTCCTAAGCATCCACAAATGTAGCAAAAGGATGGTAGTCGCTCATATTTTATCTGAACCCATATGGGTTGTCCGTTACCAACAACGATTTTTGTACGGCGCTTGAGGGGTTTCGTTGTATCCAAAAGGATTTTAATTCGAATACTACGATCTACCCTGTCAAGAGTTTTTGGATCCACTTCGAGAAACTGGCCGCATCTATTTCCAATCGCCCTTAAAACTGTTGTTTGTCGTCCAGCAATGGGAAGATCATATATACGAATCCAAAAAGGGACAAAATCGAAATTTAAGGAGGAGGGTTGAACACCGCTGTCCAATCTTTTAAGAACCAGAATGTTTTTATCATATTGCCATGGTTCCATAGATAGGATCTTATCCACATCTCTCCAATGTTTAAACTGAAAGGAGAATAAATTGGATTCAATTTCCTTCGCGATGCCATGTGTGGGTTTCCAAACCTTTTTCATTGTTTCGAGGAGCCCGAACGCATTGAAAGGTTTGTGTGTTGCTACTTTTCCTATCAGACACAAAGAGGATCTATTGTCGCCTTCACCCAAATCAGTTATAACAATTGGTTCCTCTTCCTCCTCCGCTAAGTAGCTCTTGTTTCCTTCTGTTGCCATGTTCACACCCACAGGTCTTGGAGCCCGCTGATCCTGCAGATAAGAATCACTGTTGTATTAAAAAAAATAGAGCAGAAAAATCAAAGCCCCAAACAAAGCCTACTCGGCCTCTAGAAGAAAAATCAAATAGAAAAGCAATAAAATCAGGAAGAAAGTACAGCTAATAGGGGGCTCTACAAAAGCTAGAAGACAAAGTAAAGAAAAAGATATTCAAAACCAAACAAGAAAGAAAGCACAAGAATCAGAGACATGGAAAAAAAATAGAATGTTTTGGATTTAAGACAAAGATAGCAGGGGAGAAAAACAGAGTTGCAGATGAGAGAATTTCAGAATTAAAGACATGATTAAGACAATTATTCAGTGCACAAGTTTCGGAGATTCAAGGTTAAGATGAGTAGCCGACAACCAAACCCTAAGAAGGAGACGTGTACATCCCAGGGGGGATACGAAACCCTATTCAGGGTACTCATAAATTAGGCTAAACTTATATGTAAAAAGCTGAATTTACTGGCTTCAATTTAAGATTGCACAAGATATTTTTTTCCCAAAATATTTGGGCATTCAGTTCGAATACTTGAAGCAAGCATGACGAGGCTGGTGACACCATCAGAGGTAGGTCGCCATTTCTCCGCATCATAGGTGCACATACTTTTTGACCAAAATATACTTCTTACTTCATTGTTATGTCATATGAATTGATCATGTTATATCTCCTTTTCTTTCAGATAAATCGAAAACCCCAGAGTATATCTTCCCCGCGGATCAAAGCAAAAAAGACACTTCTAATATTTTTCTATTGAGTCTTATCTCTCCGTACATCGCTGCCGTCCTTCGTGACTGCAGGTAACATTCCATACAAACTTGCGTATTAATTACCTGTGATTATTTGAAAATTGTATTTTAATTACAACTAGTATTCGACCCGTGCGACGCATGGAATGTGATGAAATGTGTTGTTGAATGTAAATTGCGTGTATATATAAAGATTAAAATAATTAAGAATGTATAATTGAAAAGAGTAGGTCTCCTGTAGGACCGTCTTACGGATCTATTACGCAAGACGGATCTGACTCAACCGCGACCGCGCCGTGCTGACCCAGCCCAACGCGCCAGCGCCCGAGGCTCAAATTGACCACCCTGACCAGCCCGCACCTCTTATTTAAAAAAAAAGAGCTCCACATCGGAATTGAACTCGTGACCTTAATAGACTTAAGGTGGTGTTCTACCACTATACACCGCTAGTACTTATTGTGCAATTTTAGTATAATAATTTATATAAACACATTTATAAATACGCCTGAAAATTAAAAAAAATTAAAAACGCCTAAAATATAAATGCTAAGAATCGAACTCAAGTCTATTAAAAAAACATGATACATTATCTCAATAAATGGATACTTATAAAAGTGTTACTTTAACTACATCATATTTATTTTTTATTTTTCCTCTTTTTTTGTTTCTAGTTTGTAGCTGTATTAAGAAATCTGATATTTTATCTCAACAAACTGATACTTTTACTTATAAAAGTGTTACTTTAACTATATTATATTTGTTTTTTATTTTTTCTTCTTTCCTTCATTTCTAATTTGTGACTATATTAAAAAATATGATACTTTAAATCACGAAGGAAAAATAAATAAAAGAGCTAAAAGTAACACTTTTATGAGTAAAAGTATCCATTTTTGAGATAAAGTATCATGTTAGTATATAAATCACGAAGTATGAATTGATATGAAAAAAGAAAAATAAAATGACGAGTTAAAAGTACCACTTTTATGAGTAAAAGTATCCATTTTTGAGATAAAGTATCATATTTTTTTAATACGATGCATATTATAAAATCATTAGATTGAAGTATCACAAATGTATCATATTTAACATCAAAAGTATCACTAAATTAGTTTTTCAATGGTAAAAAATATTAGCTATGAGACTAGAATTAGTACATAAAAAAAAAAATTATTTTTGAATGATGTTCACCTTAAAAGTATCATATTTCTTACTCAAAAGTATCACTATTTTCGGATAAAGTATTACTTTTTATTCAGAGAATTTAAAATTTTAAAATGCCATTGACCATCATTAAAGTATCATATTTAATATCAAATATATCACTATTTCCAGCGCAAGTATCAGTTTTTCAACGTAAAAAATATTAGCTATGAGACTAGAATGAGTATATCAAAAATCTTATTTTTGAATATGTAAAAATTAAAGTATCAATGTTCACCTTAAAATTATCATATTTATTACTCAAAAGTATCACTATTGTTGGATAAAATATCATTTCCTATTAAGAGAATTTAAATTTTTAAAATGAAGGGATGATAATGAAGCTTTATATTCATGTTATACTCATGGTTATACTAAATATGCACAACAAGCACTAGTGGTCTAGTGGTAGAAGAGCACCTTGCCTTGGTACAGACCCGGGTTCAATTCCCAGCTGGTGCAAATTTGTTAATTTTTTTAAGCACGCGGATCTAGCCATCCTGGCCCATCCAGGCGGGTCGCGGGTGGGGCGGGCGGGCTTGGCGGGGCGGGCGGGCCCAACATGCACAACTTGTATTAGATGCGCGGAATAGGATTTTTTTTTTTTTTATACGCAGAAAAATAAATAAAGCTAAGAGTCTTAATTTTTTTAAGCACGCGGTCGCGGGCGGGTCGGGCTGGGGATCCGTCTTACGGAATAGGATCCGTAAGACGGTATTATACGAGTTTTTGCCAATTGAAAAATATAAACGCGAGAAAAATAAATAAAGGTAATAACTACATTCAATAATTACATATTTTAATATTTTTTAAGCACGTTTGTTTTTTGATCGTCTCTAGCCATCCTGGCCCATCCGGGCGGGTCGCGCCCACATTGGAGGTGGGGCGGGCAACTTGTTAATGGCGGGCGGGCCCAGCGTGCCGGAAGGAGTTAGTTTCACTTCGTAATCGACGCAACTTGTATTTGATGCGAATGGTATCACAGGTCAGGAATCAACACCTTATGACCATTATTTTAAGATTTTTTTTTTATATAATCACGGGTCGCGGGCGGGTCTCGATAACATAATCAAGGGGATCCGTCTTATGATTTGGAACAGGGAATAGGATCCGTAAGACGGTCTTATACGAGTTTTTGCCAATTGAAAATATAAACGCGAGAAAAATAAATAAAGGTAATAACTACATTCAATAATTACATATTTTGGAATATTTCCTTGTACACAACATTATTCGTTTGTTTGTTTTTTTGATTTATCGTCTCAACAAACTAATATTTTCAGTTTGATCAAGACCATATTCTTAGGATTCGTAATAATTCGAGAGATAGCAACGTATAATTGACCATGTTTCCAAAAAACGGATTTTTCAAATACAGGCCCACATTGGAGAGAGATTGTCCTTGGCTCTTGTTAATGGTCATTATGAGTTTATAAAACAATTAGTTCCTTATTTGAAACTTTGATTCTTCATTTAGATTTAATAGAAACTTGAATGGTATCCTAAGGTCGAAGGAGTTAGTTTCATTCGCAGTCATCTTTAATCAACACCTTATGACCATTATTGACACCGATTAAGATTTTAGACTCAAGTACATGTTTGCCAAGCCTCATAATCACTAATCTTGTACCGTTACACAATCCAATCGAATAGTCAATGTTCCTCAATAACATAATCAAGTCCCAACCTTCGGAATAAAATGCAATTCATGATTTGGAACATTTTGGAGCTTTTATACCATTTAGGAATTTTCAAAAGATATTCCGACATTTATCTCATACATGTGTGCGGATCATGCAAGAAATCAACATTAGAATCGACTTACACGTGCTATCAACAACTCAAAACGCCGGCCTTCGGAGGAGTTTAAAGGCGTCATATATTGATTAATTGATTTTCTCGACAACATCAAGTGTAGGTGCAAAATAGCTCTTTCCTTCAAATAGGTCGGATCATCAATGGCATCTCTAAACATTGGATAGGTATCTTCAACAATAGTTGCAATTGGATCATCGAGGCCTCGAGCAAAATATCTTTAGGAATATCAATAGTGGCGTAACCGTCACTTTCTTCTCCGATGTTTGATTGATTGTTCCCCTTATTCATATATTTGTTCTCCAATGCTTGCTATCCATTGTAGTAGCATAAAAACTTAACCAACTCGGCATGCGGTGAGTTTTTCTTAATCATCGGTTTGATCAAGACTTTGAAGATGCATATTCTTGGTCCCTAAGGATGAGAAAATAGTAATATCATTCCACAAGAAGGATGAATTTATTGTGGCATTAACAATGTCTTGTCGTGTTTCCTTGGGTACAATAAGGTAATATTTAATAATAAAATCCCCACCGAAAATGAAGATCTTTTTACCTCCAAAATGGATATGGAGACTATTTGGGTTCTCATTTTGGGTTGGCATAACATCTAAGCTGTTAAATTCGGGGACTTGATTGGTCCACCGACTAAAAACAAGTCCTAAAACTTGTTCATCCAAATAATGAGTTTATAACAACGATCAATTATCTCAAAGCGGTGTTCCTTATTTGATATTGCACTTTGATTCTTCATTTAGATTTAATAGAATAACAAATCGAGAATGTGCGGTCCTTCCACCGGGTAAGAGAAGGGATGCTATGCCACTCGATGCCACATTTAGAACAATTTGTCCCTCAGATCTCAACCTAGAAGATAAAGCCCTCCACAAAAATATTTTTCCAGTACCTCTGTATCCATATACAAAGAACATACGACCTTCATTGCATTGAACAACACGTATTATTTTGGAATACACTTGATGTTTTTCATCCGTCATCTTTGAAAGAAGGCTTTGGTGCTCCACAAGCAACACATTACGATCATATCTTAACTCGTCATATAATCAACTGTTTTGATTAATTTCAAAACTATCAAAATGGGAATGGCATTGAATAAAATTCATCGTAAGGCTCTATCGCGACTTCTCAATAGTTTCTCATTTTCCACCAATGTCGATTCTTGATTTCATTCTCACGTTTCAATATTTTGTTTCAAAATATCCCTCTATACAAAAGAATAAAATGGAAAATGTCAAAAACAAATATGGATCCAGATAGTGAGTATCTACAAATACACATAAATAAAAAATTAATTAAATATTTTGGAAAATCATTGTAATACCGACCCCTATTTTGCACTATGATGGTGTAAAATATGATGCCGCATAATGGCTCATCGTCATAAAGAATATCATCCAAAAGATATTCCCGAGCATTTATCTCATACATGTGTGGCATGCTCAAAGAATCGATAATGACAATAATGAGGCAAACATACTCTGTAGAGACTCTTCCCGAAAATGTTTGCTCTTATCACTAACTCCAAGAATAAATCGTGAACTCGTTTGATGATGCCATCAACGATTATCTCCTCTATCATCTTCCAACAAATCCAAAGCATAGCAAGCTTCACGATATGAAGAGTGTTGAACCTCTTTAACCTTCTTATAATCATCATGACATCTTCCGACTTGAAGAGCACGAACGTCAGCACCACGTACTACATTGATGAGGCATCTCAAATAGTACATATCACCCAATCTTCAATCTTGAAGGAGGCACATAAAAGACTCGTCTATCACCTAGATAGATTTTCTACCTTTTCTTGGCTCCCACTTCAACTCGATTGCTTGTTTTCATGTAAACTTTTACAACAAGAATGTTGAAATGAATAACAAAGATTAGCTTGTGATATCTCTTGTTGTTTGTATCAAGTCTTATGTTTGCATAAGTAGGAGAGCCTTCAAATTTGAATTCCAACTCTCTTGCCTCCATGTTTCTTTTTGACACAGGATATATATTTTATGGCTTCCATCCATGCCAAGAACATGCTTTTTTAAGGAAAGATACTCTTATTTAGGACGTCATCTATTCGTTTGAATCATGAAAAATAATGCTTTGCTCATTTTCAAGATGAAAACTAAGGAGTTCAATGGAAGGGTATTTGTATTGGAGTTCAAATCCCAACAATCTCCATGATGCCTCGCATTGACGAAACATAATTGCAATTGTAGTACATGTTGACTTCATCGAGAAATACTCAGAAAAATAGTGTTTCCCGGGAGTATTCATCATCATTTGTACTCTAATAGAATGAAGTCGTTACACAATCGTTAAAACTTATTCATATATTTAAACAAATACTTAATCGATCTTGATTGATTGCACCAAAACTCAACATTAATGTGAGCAACGGTGATTACAAACCAAAACAAAGTAGCAATTGGCAATTATGAGGAACAACATATATGTTGTCAAGAGATACACCATTCTTCTCAACTATTCTCCCATTATCTCAATGCTTATAACGTGGATAACCTTCTTCATCAATAGTAGTAGCATAAACAACTTTTCGGAAAAAATGCTTGGTACAACGACCTTGGCTTTAGGAACATGCGGGGTGAGTTTTTTCTTACATCACCACATGGCCCATGAATCATAAAGTTCGATAAATCATCATTCCGCATAATAGCACGGATCGGATGCCTCGTCTAGTATTTTGGATGATATAGTTCTATTTATTTTGAGAGAATCATTTGAAAACTTGTCTTCCTTAGCGTCAAAAATAGTAATATATGAGCATGAGACAATCCACGTTTACGAAATTATATCGTGTATATAATATGCAATGAATAAAATCAGAAATCAAAAAAGTGTATAATGATTAATAAAATTTAAACTATTATAATTATAATAAATAGTAGTAGTAAAATGGCCAAAAGTAATAATAATAATAATAATAATAATAATAATTCATAACCTGCTACTACTTTTCCAAATATTTCATTTTGCCTAAGATCTTTGATTAAAGCATCGAGCTTGATTTTGAAGATTCTACAAATATAATGTGGTAAATGAACGGGTCGATCCTCGGGATCCGAAAGTTTTTTCTTATTGTTTACGATTAAACGAACAATCTCTAGCCATTTTGGGTTGGAAGTAAATGTTATAAGTGCCTTTCAAATATTTGAAAATTTCTTTTAACGGCACTTTAATGAGATTCGTTGGGATAATTTTTGGGGACTTGACATAAGGCGGTCCCACATAGAAATAATACGCGAAAACATCAATATGGGAGAGAGTCAATCCCAGCCAAGTGAGGTTCCATCCTAAAACTAATTGGTGATAGGAGGAGTAACTCACTTGGCTTATGAAAGTGGACTCTCTTCCTTAATCAATTAATTTGGGACAACTCACAAGTTTGACATATCTCAACACGTATCCCCTTTTGTAAAATCATTTGCAAAAATGAGTCCTTCATCAATTCATTAATCATTTAATAATCATCACATGATCCACCATACGGATTTCAATCATATCATGTGATATGGCCCGAATAGCTTTAAACGGGTCGGCATGGGCTTGCTCTAATACCATGTTAAATGTTGCCGGGGGACTTCTTCTGCAGGTCACTATCATCATAGGGTATCAATTGATCTAAGGTGTTCATAATAGAACACATCCAATAAGCTTCATTTCCCAATATGGAAGAAGTGTAAAAACCCAAACCCACCAAGTGATCTACTCCTCCTATCGCCAATTGGTTTTAGGATGGAACCTCATTTGGTGGGCAAATATGTGGCGAATCTCTTCCATATCTATGAAAAACAAGCACATAGGCGCATGGCAATCATGTGTGGGACCGCAGTCAAGTCCCCCGATAATTTATGCCAACATGACATAAATGGCCATTTGTGAAAATATGTAAAGCACAATTCCATATTGCACAAATCATAAAAGTGTAGGCTAAGAGATATCACAAGTAAGCTCATGCCATAAAAATCACATGATGTGATTGGGCATGGTGGATCACAAGTATATATGATGATTAATGAATTTTGACGAAGGACAAAATAAAATCATATTTTGAGATACGTCAATTACGCCATTTCCATGGGTTGTGAGTTGTCCCATTGTTGATGATATCTTTATTAAGGAAAAGAGTCCACTTTATAAGCCAAGTGAGCTATCTTCTCCTATCACCAATTGGTTTTAGGATGGAACCTCACTTGGTGGTCTTCGAAAATAGGGCTCTCTTCCATATGGGTACGCTTCATGTATGGGATATACCAAGAACCTCCGAATTTAACATAAACAAATATCGGGATATCCAGCCCATGTGTTTGACGACAAATAGCTATTGCATCACGATGGTTTTGTATCATGAATCGAGCACCTGACCGGTGAATCTCATATGATTAACAAAGGCTTATGGTAATATAATATCGTTTTCCTTAGTCTCAAGTTGGATTAATGTCTCCATTTAACACAAAGATCTTGTCAAGAGTGGTGGTGTGAGCACATTTATATTTATCACTACACAACTTCAAATTTTTTTTGATGCAAGCATCAAAATATATTTCAATCGTGATGATTCTACTATTGTATAAGTATCGACAACAAATTGTTGAAATTGGAAGTTCTCGCGATGATAGAATATGATCGAAGAATCTTGTAATCTATCGTGTAATCTATATGCAAAGAATTCTAAATTAGTAAATGAACAACGCTTATTATTTTTCTTCCACATTGAGCTTTTGGACTTGATTTCTTCAATTCTCGGTGTTCCAAAAAAAAGTATGCATTCTTCTTTCGAACCCATCTTCACCATAAGATAATAGCAAAGGATATTGCGAGCCAAATAGGAAGATTCAAAAGTTTTGATTTGTTCATTTATACGTTTCAAATATCCATATTTTGTTTCAACCAAAATATCCCTTTGATTTAGAACAAGTTCACAATCACCAACGATCAAAGCAAAATTAAACAAATTCAACTTACAACAACTCGAAGAGCACCGATTGTACCTTCTTGCATCTCCTTTGAAGTACCACAATTCGAGCGCCTATAAGACAATCTTCCGACTTGAAAGCACCGAACTCTCCAACACCACCTCTAACATCATCGAATTTGAAGATTGTTGGATTTTGTCTTTTGCCATTCAATTCGGAAAGTCTTCACCAAAATATTATTTTCATCCAACATTTTTTTAGTATAGCCACAATATCTTGTGTTTGGCAAATTATTAGTGTCACTTCCTTGTCTACAAAACAAAATGAATTAAAACATTTAGAGTAAATAGAATAAAAAATATACTTGTTGTTTAAAAAGTAAAAATCAAACGAACCTCACACAATTCCAACATCTCCAAAGGCTCCTTTGAGATTTCATTATTTGTATAAGACAAAGAGATTAAAATAAATATGTGTCTCATAAGGATACAAAAATCAGATTATAGCAAACTTTAGCGTCAAACCATCCGAGGGGGCGTTTGAAAATGACCACCAATCAAATGATAATTTTGGCCATGCAGGGCGAAAAATTGGAGGACCACGACCCTATTTATATCTGACCATTTTTGTTTTTTCGTCGATTTTGCCTCCCATTGATATGAAAAAACTTCAAGAAAATATTGTTTTAGACGATCTTATATTTTCCGAAAATGTTTGCTCTTATCACTAACTCCAACCAATAAATCGTATTTGAAGCACTTTAAGACCATTGTTTTGGTAAAACAAAAGTTTGATAAAACCATTTATCAAGGAAGAAGTGAATAATTTGATGATCGCAACACATAGAATATTGAGGTCTCTTGGATTTTATATAAGATCGTAGTCTTTCTTCATACCAAAATAAGGCCCCACAAAATTGACACGTGTGTGTTGAATCACCAATATCCCAATAATCTGAAATAAATTAATTAATTATTAATTATTTAAACAATATTTGAATCCATTTGACTTAAATTGAAATAAATATATGAAATTACTTATAATTACCAATGATAATCAAGGTGAAAGGCTCAATTAAATTGGATTGATTTACACCAGTCCCAATATTTTCAGTGATTATAGTATTTACTCCAGTCGCATCAATTTCATCATCATCATCGAGAGTGAGATCAATGATAACAGATGTATTAGAGCTCATATTGGTAGACGTTCCAGATATATCACCAAACAGAGTGCCAAATTGTTGACATTTTTTCGAGTGGACCTTTTAAGATGGGAACCACGACTGCCAAAAGTTAACTTACACGTGTCAAAGAAACAATATATAAGTACATGCATTATTCATTATTTTAAAAAAATAAAAAAAATACATAATATACCATCTGTGATGTTATTAAGCGGTGAACTTGACAGTTGACAAATACCCTTGTTCGCTGAAACTTGCAAATCCATTCTATTCGTCAGATTCGAAGATGAGCCTACTGAAACCGTATATTTTTTTGTAAAATGTCACTAAATGAGTTTGAGAGAATATAAAATTCTTAAAGTTACTTAAAAGTTAATTAAAAACATTAACCAAAAATATTGAATTCATTAAAAAGCCTACAACTTTAATACAAAACATTAACAAAATATTCATTATTCAAAAAAACATTCAACCAATTTATATAAATATTAAAAATTTGAAATACTTATAAATAATATGTAAAAATTACATAGATTATAATTAATGAATTTTATTTAACATTCGATTAATTTTAAAAAATATCTAATTACGGATTTTAATACTAATAAAAAATAAAATCTATTCAGATCTAAATATATATTAAATATTAAATACATTTATTCCTTTAATTAAATAAGTTTATTATTTTAATTATAGATAAATATTAAATACGTTCATTATTTTAATTATAGATAAATTTCGGTTTTGATAAATTTAAAAATTTTAAAATACAATTTTTAAAACAATTACAAAATTTTTTAAATAAAAAAAATACATCATAATAGTCTAAATACACATTAAAATAGGTGCAAAATCCTAGCCCAAGAACACTAAAAAATGGGGTAAAAAATTAGAATAGCCCAGCCCATTTTCGATATATAACATGTCTTATTGGACCCTAATTTTGTATGGGCTTCAAACCATTTTATTACTTAATCCATTTATACAATATAGAAAGCCCACATTATGTCACCCAAAAATTACACACTTGTATTTAGAAAGCCCACACTTATACACATCAGATTTTGATACACACAAGATCATGACACGTGTTCGGATTTTGTAAAATGGACGGTTGTGATTTGAAGGATTATACACAAAAAGAATAAACACATTTCTAGGGTTGTGTTTCAACAACCCATTCGGCGCCCCCTTAACCCAAAACCACTCTTCATTTCTCACCTTCTCCAATGCACCGATCCATTGACTCTGCTTCATTTCTTTCTTCTTCCCCATTTTCCGATTGCTCATTCGCGGGATACTTTAGGGTTTCCCCATTTTTTTCTTGAGAGAGAAAAAACACAGAGATGTTTCTCTGATTCTTGCCCACTATTTTCTCTCTCGGAAAAAATGAGTCGTTGGTTTAGGGTTTTCTACTTCTTTTTTGAGAGAGAAATCAGTTTCAGATTTCTATCTGATATTTTTCTATGATTCTCGATTTTGTTCGAAATACTGGTGTTTTCGAGTTCAAACATCTGGTATTTCGTAAACGTCAATTCTGTCGCTCAATTCTGTCGATCAAAAATTTATGGATGAGGCGACATAAACTTTCGATTATGTTCGAAAAAATGGAGTTTTCGGGTTCAAACCTCCATTTTTTTTATTTTTTGGTTCTTTTGATCAAACATATAGGGTTTAATTTTTTATCTAAAATTTTCGAATAAACTTTCTATTTTTCAAGCCCAATTTTTTTTTCAAAATTGTTATTTATATGCATATTTTATATGTGTTTTTGAAGATTTTGAAAATATACAATATAGATTTTGTTGTAAATAAAATGACTTCATAGTTGCATGTATTTTTACACCGAGATCTGAGTTAAAATTTGTAGATCCGCAATTTTTGTAGATCACCCGAAATAGATAAAAGAAGAGACCCGAATAAGCGCTTATTTAAAAATGGGGTTTTCGAGTTCAAACTCCATTTTTTCGGATTTTTTAGTAATTTTGTACGAACATACAGGGTTTTATTTTTAAAAAACAAATGGGGGAAAAATGGGATTCTAGAGTTCAAACCTCCCATTTTTTGAACATTTTAGAACTTTTGATCGAACATATAGGGTTTTGTTTTTTACCAAAATATTAGTTAAATTTTTCAGGTTTTTCAAAGTTTAAAACTCTATGATTTTGGATAAAATGAGGTCTTATTTTTACTATTTTTACTCTTTTTTTCCGATAAAGCTAGTTTAAAATGCATGTTTTTTACAATATAATCTAAGTAAAAAGCAGCAGATCTATACTTTTTAACTCAAACGAAAAAAAACATATCCAACATGTTCAAGGCGCCGGTGAAATCCAAGGTAAGAATTTTATTTTTTTTAATTTTTATTTTATCATATTACTAAAACTATTTCTGACTTTATTTCTTTATTTTTGCAGATAAAAATCGGTGTAGAGAAAAAAGGTACTTTCTTAAAATTATTGTCTAATTTATTATTTTAAATATTTTCATTTTTGATTTATAGCTTTTAAATAGATATTATGGTTATTAATAATATAAAAATAGTTTTACTATTCGTATGTAAGCATACATTTATGGTTATTCTGCTATTTATTATTAATTGATTATATATATATATATATATATATATTACTGTATTATATACATAGAAGATATATGTCTATTCTAAAAAACAGAATTGACTAAATTATTGGCAATATTCAATTAAAATATTTTGGTTATTCTACTATTTAATAGGATAGAAAATTGTGGTCTACTAAACACACTAAAATATTTTGCCAACTTCTTTGTGATAATTTTAATTATATGTCAGGTGAAATACTACTTATGACTTTGCCGTGTTTATATTGTTTTCAGGTTATGTAAAAAGGTGTTGAAGGTCATCTAAGAATGAAATAAATTAGCAAACAAAAATATAAGATACACAACCTCTGTATTATGATATTCCTTTTACAATAAAAGAAAATGAAATCTTATTTTATTATTTAGAAACTGATCAATAATTTTTTTATCTTTCAGGATGAAAAGAAAATTCAAAGCAAAAGAACAAATATCAAAGAAAATTCCTTTACATATGAGTCAATCACTAAACCATTTGATATGTATTTAATAGTTGATTAACTAGGAAATTCAGAATATAAGTTTTAAAAATGGAAATATTTTATATTAAATTACATTACCGTCGTTATTGTTGATGTTTCTCTTGTGTTTGCTGCCTATAACAACCGAACCTTGGAGCTTTCTCATGATTCTTTAATGTTTGTACCCCGTTGCTATGCTTCTCTTTGATTGTTGTGTTTGTTGTTCACCAGAATATCTATAACTTCTTTGATTGTTGTGTTTGCTGCTCACCAAAATTTTAGTTCTGCCATGTTCTGAAAAAAGTTCAAATAATTATGAACTGTGTGCAATATTTATAGTGCAATACCTTCATAAGGAAATATTTATAAAAGTTAATAAATAAACTTTTGATATCTATTCATATATAGATATAAACTTTCACGTTTAATCACATTAGGTATGTTTATTTTGAGTATATACATTCTTTTATTTCGATAAGCTAAAAATGGTTTAGATATTTATGTTTTCTTTTAGAGTATAAAATAGCATCAATCTTACGGCTGAAATTTAATTTTTAAATAGATATCATGAATACTTGACAAAAAAATTCGAAAGTTATATATGGAAGTCAATAAATATAATATGGACAATGTTTTGTGTCAGTTTATTATTTATTTTAAATTGGCATTCGTAATTAATTTAAGAATACATCAAAAAGCGTATCTGCTTAAATATGTAAATATATGTCTCCATGTATTTTTTTTAAAATATATGCACCCTTGAATGAATAAAAATTCATTTGGTATGCAGTTCGAATTATTTAACCTCGTATGCAGTTTGAGTTATTATTTTAAAGTTTGTTGGTAGTGATATTGTGACATGTTTCGTATGCAGTTCGAATTATTATTTTAAAGGTTGTTGGTAGTAATATTGTGACTAACCTTTATGGTATGTACACACAAGAGTCGTTATGTTATGCATTATGTTGCTCATCATTGTGTGTATTTTAATCTGAAATTTAGTTTTAAGTTAATTTTAAAAAGATCCTGAGATAAAAAACAACTTGACCCCACACCTTGAGTGTAATGGAATCATGTTGGTTTCTTAGGTTCTTACATACATTTCATAAACATGTCAATCTGATTTTTATGCTATATTTATTTCATTTTATTTCGTAGAATAAATAATCCTTAAATTTTTACATACATTGAATAAGAGCTCAACACTTAAAAAATACTACAAAACTACAATAATAAATTATATTTACTAATATTTAATTTTTAGTCAAATTATTAGCTTTTAAAATAATATGACATGATGAAAAAAAATTATTTAGTAACCTAAAGAACCATCAAAAAAATATGTTTTTTTGTTAATCAAGAAAACTTGATTGATAAATTTTAGTACGCATAAGAGTTCTAAAAATTCAGTATGGTTCCAACTATACTGTTCAAATTTATTTTCGAAACTAAGTAAAAAAAAAGTTATGCTTAATCTCAAAAGAACCAATATAAAAATTTGCATGTGATCATATTGTACAATAAATAAGGAAAAATAAACAAAATCAAAGTAGACAAATAACTATAAAGCAATATTTTATATAAATTCAGATGCCCAATATTCACTTGGGATAAATAAATCCTAATAAATCCTCTAGAACAGCCGAGGATCAATAAAACTATTACTCAATATAAAAAACTAAAATATCCTTTAAGCATTAAAACAAATGTGTCAAATCCTAACAGAATTCTAAATCTTCTTCTCGTCTTTCACCTTCACCTTGATATCTTTCTTCTGAACTTTGGCATTGTTTGATGAAGAAAAATCACCCAACAATTTTCATTTGATAGACGAACCACTAGCAACCGCTTTAGCTTTCTTTACTAACTTGTCCAGTGTATTAACTTCGTCTTCGGAAGAACCATCATCCTTAACATGTTCCCTATTTTCTTCTTGAAGCTTTAAGAGATAGTCCGACTCCTTAAAAAAATATTTAAATTAATTGTATTATCCAGAACAGTAAAAATTGATTGAAAGCAGATAGCTAAATAAAAAAAGTTTAAATTTAATTTATACCTGACTGTAAAGCAAAAGTTGAATATTGCTTGAGCAATAGGGTCTGTAGTCAGCCTCATAATCGAAAAAGCCCCAGTAAAAAACCGAACCTGGTCAGCCTTCACTTGTACCTTAAAAAGTACATTTTTATCAATTAACGCAACTAACTCATCGAGAATGTCCTGCCAATCATCCTTCTGAATTGAATTGAAATGAACAAATCGATTAATCTATATAAATTAAAATCAATATTATGAAGTTTAAAATATATCACAAGCAATGAAAAAACAAACCTCATTCAACTCATTTTCTAAAGTCGAACATGGTTTTCCAATCAAAGCCTCACATTCTCTATCCCAACACAAAAGTGGTGCGTTAGCACTATCGTTACCAATCTCAAGCTGAATCCTATACCTTCAAGGATTAAAGTAAAAAACAAAGATTAGTTACTATTGGTTCCCGCTATTTGAATTTTTTTAATTAAAATACCTAAAATTTCTAGAATGCGAAAATTTGTCGCAACGCTCGCAGTAAAACTTATCTCCAACTTGTGTGAGCTTCTTTGGACATTTCTTGTACGATAGATACCACCAATCCCCAATGAAAGAGAAGATTGTAGCATTAATCCAAAAATTGCCAATCTATGTCATAAATAATAATAAAATCAATAAATCAAACTCAAATATTACATGGAAAATAAATAATATATAATTATGCAAATTTTAAAAAAATTACATCTTCATTAGCATAGAGCTGATCAATCAACTAAAAAAGTGATTCACCATATGCTAAGTCATCCGGTATAGAGCGTGCAACTGGATAAGAAACATGACTTATGGAGCGAGCCGGGTTGTTGCTCCTAGTGTCCCTGTTTATATATAGATAGATAGTATAGTAAATATTTTTACAGAATTTAAAATTAATCTAAGTAATTTATAATTGACAAACCTCTTCTTGAAATCACAAATGTCCTCAATGTCACCATTCAGAATCATCTTAGTGACATGATACGTATTTGATACTTTGACTTCATCTAAAAAATAATAATGTTGTATATGTCAAAAAAATTAAGGAAAAAAAAAAGAAAATAAAAAAACAAATATTCAAGTTTTCTTAATTATATATTACATCTTACCTTTGTACAACTTCGCCCGACACATTTGAAGAATCATAACCAAAGGATCCAAACTATGCTGGTCAAGATATGGTAGAATAGCATCAACATATTCTTCCCATAACGTGCAACAAATGTGATTATTCCTAACACAATTCACATAGTTATTAAATAAAAAATATTTTAAAAAACTGAAAGGTAAATAACTAATAATACAATTTCGAAATAAACTAACAAAAACATAATTAAAAAATTGTTTAAAAAAATCGATTGTTATAAATATAAAAAAACTATTTAATAAATTTGACTGTTTTAAATAATAAATTATTTATTAAAATAGAGTGTTTTAAGTATAAAAAATATTTAATAAATTCGATTGTTTTAAATATAAAAAAACTATTTATTAAAATCGATTGTTTTAAATATAAAATAACTATTTAATAAATTCTACCGTTTAAAAAAATTTGTTTATTAAAATAGATTATTTTAAATATAAAAAACTATTCAGTAAAATCGATTATTTTAAATAATGTATAAGCGTTAAATATATCTTACTCCAACTTGAAATATCAATAAAATGCGTCAGCTTGCCACCATATTCATTCGTTTGCGCATATTGCATAGCTGTAACTTTTCCTATGATATCTGTTTTCACAAAAATAACTTGATAAATTGAATTTTTTTATTTTGCGTAAATCAAAATCAATTAGTACAAAATTTAGTACATATACCAAAAGGCATGGTGCCATCAACTCCTTCAACCCTGGACAGTTCTCTGAAACTTTTGAAATTATACATGAACCTAGAGAGTGAATTATCATCAAGCTGAAAAACATAAGTTTTTCCATGAAACACAATCTTATGATTCACAGAAGTAGTTTTGCATTTGTCGGTATGAGCAACAATAAAATCTTTTAGCACATATACATTGCCTTCACTCAACAAATTTTTAAATTGTGGCACATGCATCTTTCTTATAGTTCCATGAATCCGATCACCCTGCAATACAATTAATTGGATTAGAACATAATTTTTGATAATGTATATAGCATATTTTTCAAAAACAAATTGCAAAAAATGCATAATAAATGTATTACCTCTGAATCATGAAACACACATTCCATACTTTGAATTTGGCTATGGTCGTTATACATTGGATTTTCATAGAAACGAACCAATCTAAGCTTCATTGCCCACTGACTCTTACTCATATTGATATCATTGATCAATGACATAATAGGGTCAATTTTTTGGGTATTGTTAATATATAAATTTTCTATGCTTTTTTTTGCAGAGAAATTACCAGTTCCAGTTGCTGAAAAATGAATGCAGTGAAAAAATAAAATTGAACACGAATACTTATAGGAGTGCCGCGGTGTATAATTATAGTAAAATTCAGTAGGATCGTTTCTCTAGATGTTATAGCTTACTTTATATTTAGTCATCCTTGCATAAATTTAACATCCAGGGGATTTGTTTCCTAAAATCGATATTTTTTTATTTTTCTCAAAATTTAATTTATTTCAAATAAGTTAAATAAAATTAACATATTTGTCAGATATTGGAATCGATTTAACTAGATTTTATATATATACAATTTCATCGGATATTAGAATCAATATAGTATAATACATAATTGGTTTCCATTAATATAATAATCGATTATCAATACTAATAAGTAATTATATTTGTTTCCACTAATACAGTTATTGATTAATAATATTCAATGTTTAGCAAACTAAATCCCAAAATTTAAACAATTATTGATCACTGATATTAACTATTTATTGATACTAATCAATAATTATATTTGTTTCCGTTATTACAATTATTGATTACTAAGTTTACATATTTGGCAGAATAATTCCCAGATTTTAGTCAACATATTCAGCACATTATAAAAGTGAATTAAGAGAAAATCATTTTTTATAATTTACTAATTTTGGAAGCCATGTTTAGGCGGGAAAAAAACTTTTTTTACTATTTATAAGTGACTTGGTTTTTTTATATATATATATATATATATATATATATTGATTGACTCGATTTTCGTAAGGCGACCTACACGAACTGTTTATGAGTTTCTAAAATTTTATTTCTTCATTTTTAAGTTCATAAAAAATATAAAAAAAAAAGCAAAACATGATACGAAATTGCTAGCAGCTACAAACACGAAACCATCTAATTATTACAAGCATGTTGACACGTCCCGTGACATTATGGTGTCTTTCGCTATGACTACTGGTGGATTGTTTTATGAATGATTATATATGTGGTTTCAGTCGGCTGGTTTGTGGGTACGTGCATATGACCCTTTGGATGTTCAAGCAGGTCGACCCAGGTTATGTTCGAGGAGCTTGTCGCTAGTCTTGCACTTGACGGTGAAGAAGAAAATTGGTCATCCCTGCTCAAAGTGATCAAATATTAGAGCCGCATTCCTGATGAGCCCAAGGTAGGGCGAAACTAATGGTTGTCTCGAGGGATAATCTGGCCCCGGTGGTCTGGGGTGCCGTCGTGTGGGGGCTGAAATGGCTATGCCCGTGACAAGTGGTATCAGAGTCGTTCCTGTATTTGTATTCCGTGGTTGCGCCAAGCGCTCTTACCAAGTGGGTGGTGGAGTAGGCAGGGAAGCAGAACATGTTGAGCGATCATTTGGGATTCCTCTTTGGTCTCCGGGTGCAATTGGTGTGCAAGGGGCACACGTGTGGGCTGCCAAGGGGGTGTGGTTGATGCACTTTGAGTGAAACAGACCGTGTACGAGGGCGTCCACCACATTGGATGGGGGAGGATGTCACATCCCGTGACATTGTGGTGTCTTTTGCTATGACTACTGGTGGATTACTTTATGAATGATTGTATATGTGGCTTCAGTTGGTTGGTTTGTGGGTAAGTGCATATGACCCTTAAGATGTTCAAACAGGTCGACCCGGTTAAGTTCGGAGAGGTTGTCACTAGTCTTGGACTTCACAGTGAAGAAGGAAATTAGTCATCCGTACCCAAGTTGTTCGGATGCTGGAGCCGCATTCCTGATGAGCCCAAAGCAAGGCGAAATCACTAGTTGTTCCGAGAGATAGGCTGGCCCTAGGTGGTTCGGGGCGCTGCGCGGGCGTCGTGTAGAGGCCGAAATGGCTAGGCCCATGGCAATCGCGATGTCACGCCCCATGACATTGGGGTGTATTTCGCTATGACTAATGGTGGATTGTTTTGTGAATGATTGTATATGTGGTTTCAGTCGGCTAGTTTGTTGATGCGTGCATATGACTCTTCGGATGTTCAGGCAGGTCGATCCGATTAAGTTCGGGGAGCTTGTCACTAATTTTGGACTTAACGGTGAAGAAAGAAATTTGTCATGCCTACCCAAACTGGTCGGATGTTGGAGCCGCATTCCTGATAAGCCCAAGATAGGGTGAAACCAGTGATTGTCCCGAAGAATAGATTGGCCCCGAGTGATCTGGAGCGCCGCGTGGGCGTTGTGTGGGGGCCGAAATGTGTCCTAGCAATGAAATTTAAGACACAAATTATGATGAAAGGAAATAGAGATGGTATTCAAAATTTTCAGCCGTGTATAGTTGGAGACCGCACTAAAGAGAATTAGGAGTTATTGGCTTTTATATGTACATGCTTGTAAAAACCTGGAAAACGAGGGGCAATATGGCAATATTTAGTTTGTAAGAATGGGCGAAAAATGAACATTACACTTGCAGTTTCTATTGCCCAGGCTCCGGATTAGGGATGTTAACGGGGCGAGGCGGGGGCGGGGGAGCAATCCCCATCTCCGTCCCTGCGACCGCGGGGAATCCCCGTCCCCGTCCCCGCGAGAGAAACGGGGAAAAACCTCCCCCCATCCCCGTCCCCGCGGGGATTCCCCGTCCCCCGCTTTCATTATTTTTTTCTAAAAACTGATTTTTTTTTAAAAAAGAATGATTATTTAATATTTAAAAAAATATATAAATTATATAAAAAAGACTAATAAAGCACTCATTATATAAAATAAATTATTTTTTTAATTTATATATTTAATGTGGATATATTTATAATATATTATATATATAATATATTATAAATTTAATATCGGTTTCCGGGGAACGGGGCCGGGATCCCCGCGGGGCGGGAATATGATCCCCGTCCCCGCCAACGGGGAGAAAAAAATCCCCGTCCCGATCCCCACGGGGGGAATTTTCGGGGATTCCCCGCCCCATTCGGGGCGGTTCCCCGCGAGGAATGGGGAATCCCCGCCCCACTGCCATCTCTACTCCGGATTATATACAAATAGGGGCCAATTGGCTGATAATCTCCCGGGATGACTCTAAAATATTGGGCTGGAATCAAAATTCCCAACCACTGGACCAAGTTTGATTAAAGGCCACAATCAGCCCATATCCTTAACCAAACGTGGTGTAAAGATACCGTGTGGAACTGACTATTTCGGGTCGGGTTTTCGGTATATCTATATTTATATCTATATATATATATATAATTGTAGAAGTTTGGTCCAAAATATTTCCCGCCCATTTTTACTTCCTAAATTTGGAAATTATTTTACTACAAAATCCTAATGTGTATCTTGCAATCTGTATTGGTTAATAATCTTGAACATTAATACTGATATTAATATATATGGATATAATATAGGCAAAGATTATACACACAAGTTACCAAAAAAATTATTTATAGAAAATGTTACTCATTAAGTAAATAGTCAATGATATTTAAAGTCAATATTTTATTATTCATAAATTAGGAAAAGAATATGCATTGTATTCCATATTATTATTATATCAAAAGTTGTTAGATGCATGGCTTACCAAAACAATTAACTATATGTTTTGTTCAAAGGTATTTTTTGCAGCTTATTATTTGTGTTAACTTAAGTATATTTATACAAAATACTCTCATACTATACTACCTCAATTGATTTAGAGAGACACTTTAACATTGTTGATTCAAAAGTCGAAGGATAACCAGCAAATTTGGTTTCATCTTCACATTTCCCCTATTACCGTCTTCCTCAAATGTCCCGCCAACATCGGCATGATTGAACCCCTATTCTGCACTAAACAAGAGTTTGTTTATAATCTATCTTGTGGAACTGCATGGACGCTTTTTGATTAGTCTAATAAATAAATTTTGCATTCCTTATATTTTTGTTGTATTTATTTTTTAAGTTATATTTTGTGTTTTATGTTTTGTTTATTTTGAATTATTCTCAATTTGAAAATCAATATTTAAATTTAGATGGAGATGATAACTGATAATATCTTATGAAACAACAAAATTATGTAGCCTCTGTATAGTGTATCATAGCATCAATTGTTCGACAAACATGATAAGCAACAATTCTTCTAAAAAAGATTATTGAATTTGATTTTACAAATCACAACTCAACTATTTGGCTTATGGATTAACAAATAGCTAATTAATATTTCAAATAAACCCGAATACTAAAGTAATAATGGTGGTGAATTAGTATTAAGTTTTTCCTACTAACAACATATTGACCATAGTATGAAATTTTAGTATATGATATAATTTAGGATGACTTGATTGAACGTGGAAAAAAATACAAGATACAAAATAAGATAGACAAATTTGGACCAATCAATCAGAAAATTCTTCTAACCAACGCATGTTTTGGAGTTACCCAAAATTAGCAGTGTTTTATTTGGTAAGTCAATGACTATATTTTTTTTAACGGATATAATTTGTTGGCTAATTGGTTTTTCCTGCATATTTCTATTCGCTAAATTTATAAATTATTTTACTGTGGAATCCTAACAGTAGATATATTGAAATAAATATTAAATAAAAATCCTAAACATTAAATTAATATTAATATATATATAATATCTTAAAAAATACATAAAATAAATCAAATCCCACGCAATCTACGATTCAACAAATCACCCCTGATTTCTCGCAAATTCACTCTCCATACCATCAATAAATTCAACCGAATTATAGAGAGAAAATCTTGAAATAAAATTATATATATTTCTAAATTTAAAACTATGGATTTAATAAAAATTAGAAAATCTCGAAATAAAATTATATATATTTCTAATAAAATTATATATATTTCTTTAAGTTTTTAAAATTAAATTTTGAAAGTAGAATATTATTTCAGCAATATATGATTTTGTAACAAAAATTAGAAAATCTTTTTTTTTCAAGATAATTATTTTGTTAAATTTATTGTGTCAATGTATGGATCAAATATCAAATGATAATTCAATTATCTGGTAATATTTCTTTGATTTTAGCCAATACATCTTAAAGAAATAACTTATATTATATTATTCTATTATAATATATATATATATATATATAACTATGTTTATATCAAAAAATGCAATAAAAGATTGGTGTACACATTCTGAAATCAAAATCTCGTTGAATGGCTTTCTAAATAGACCATTATCCTTTAATTTAAATAAAATATTACATTGGTTATTCTTCTGACTTTTACAATATACTTTTGTTTTAATAATATATAGTTTATGATTTACGAATTTGTTTAAATGTTCAAAAAATTTTCACTTTAATGGACAAAAATATAGGAAAAAATAATTTAATGCTCGTATTTATTTTTAATCTATAATTTCTTGGCACCAATTCTATTCGTGTTTACCATCCCACCTCTTACAGAAACAAAAAAAAGGAAAATAAGGGAAAAAAATTCGATGAAAATCTAAACCCCCAATTCTTTTAAAAAATTATCTTGATATGTTATTCAAATTCATCATTATAAATATTGATAAAATACTTAATATAAGTTAATATATCCACCAAAAACATTTGTTTGATTTTACTCAAGATAACAATTGAAAAAAAGAAATAATATGGAAGAACGCAAACACGCGTGCAACTTAAAAATTTGCAATATATATTTATATTTTTAGTCGAATATGACAATGCTATGCGGTCAAATAATTGAAAATATGTTTAGAAACAAATTGACAAAATCTTACATTAATATAAAATATTCATCAATCTAGAGATCTATTAACTTGCAATAAAAGGACAACAATTTGTTCAATGAGATATTTTTTTCAAAATGTATAAACACTCAAAGTGGGTAGTTATGTATTACCTTTAAGAGAATTTTTTTATTCAAATATTTACCAAAAATAAAATTCGTTCGTGCATTTTATTTTAAATAAACTTCCCATATAAACATTTATGGGTTGTGAAAGTTTCCTGTCGCGTTATATAATTTCTTTTGATTGATGGGCAATTACAACAATTCATTGTTAATCAAAATGAGAAAACTCATGTGGTCTACAACTATTGACACTACAACATAAATGACATTAGGTAACACAAATTTTGTAGCACTTATTACATAAGGTACATATGTAACACATGTTTGTAACACTTTTTACATTACAATATTTATGTAACATTTTTGTAGCACTTTATCAATATGTAACGCTTATATGTAACACTTTTAAATAAGTAACACTTTTTAAATATCAATTTTTTTTGTTATTTCTTTTGTAACGCAAATAGGTATCACTTTATTTAAGAAGCATTCTTGGCAACACTATGTTTTATTAATTGTAACACTTTTTAGGCTATATTTTAGTAACACAAAATTGTATAGCTATCATTAAATCATGTCAAACTATATACTATATACTATAAAATTTGATATATACAGTGTATAATATAATTTAATACATATATTATATAATATAATCTTTATTATATAAAATATATTATATATACATATAATATATTTTTTATACAATTTTAATATATATACACATATATATGTGTGTATGTGTATATATAAAATAAAGCAAAAGTTGTAATAAAAATCAACTTAGCTTAGTGGCAAATTGTCACTTCCACACTTAACAGGTCGTGGGTTCGAATCTACTTGGTGGAAAAAAAACAATATTTCTACGAAGTGCTACAAAAAACAAGTGTTACATAAGATTCATATGTAACACTGTATAAGTATTTTTTTTTAAGTGTTACAAGAAGTGCTACATAAGATTCATATGTAACACTTTAGAAATATTGTTTCAAAGTTTTACCGAGAACTTAACGTAACATTTAGAAAAAGTGTCACTAAATGCTAATAAAAGTGATACCATAGACTATAGGTAGCACGGGCAAGTACAACACCATGAAAGTACTACTTATTGTCTATAGTAACATTTTATGGGTCTTTGGTAACATTTTTTTAGTGTTACGTAATATCATTTATGTTGCAGTGTGAAAATAAACGACAAAGAAGAACATAAATGACAATGGTACGATTTTTATTCTCCATTTCAGTTATATCATATTTATATTCATAATTTTTTTAGTGTATTATTATGAGATTGCTATAAAATTGTCGTAATACAACTATAGTTTATATATAATCAAATAATAGTTTGCTATAAATTTTTATTCATGATTTTTCTGCCATATTATTTTGAATAATTTCCCATTTTTTTAATTATATCAATTGATTATAGAAATCATTATTCATTATTCTTTAAAAGCGTATAGTCAATAGCATAAAAAAATATCTATTATACAGTCAACATATTCATAACTCATTCCTACAACCTTTTCTCTTTCTCATTAGTCGTTATAAGAAGAAAAAAATACAATTGCACCATCAACACACTATTATCTTGAATTATCCACATGTTAATTATATGATATGAAATCGGTCTAATTTTTTTTTCATACTAAGTTATACCATAGAATCAAAAATAGCAAGTTTTTGTGTAGGTGGGGAACACGTTAAGATCTTTATGTACTTTTGTATAATATTTACTAATACATTTATGAATTGATTACTGATTCTTGAAATTTTGATTTAACTGAGAATGAAAACACTTGAATGATTACTTTTTACACAATTAATTAAAGTATTGAAATCAAAATAAGAAATAATAACAATAATAGTAATAGTAGTAGTAGTAGCAGCAGCAGCAGTAACAGTAGTAGTAGTAGTAGTAGTAGTAGTAGTAGTAGTAGTAGTAGTAGCAGCAGCAGTAGTAGTAGTAGTAGTAATAGTATTAATAGTAATATGCATTTAATTTATTACTATCTTTGTCTTTACATCATTTATAACGTGTTGGTACTTTGTATGTGAGCATAAAATTTAAATTATTAGTATCTGCATCTACAGATCACCTCTCTGGAAAAGTTCGAGAAACCTATAAACGATGAAAAATTTTAATTGGGCATTGTATTCTATACATTTTCAAGAACCACTTTCAGTGATATTTCGAATTGTTTTTATTCACTGTATTGCTTGGCTTTAGAATATTTAAGTCGTCCACAATATGTTTGGGAAAAATATTGGAAATATTTGTTGGATGATGTTTTCTATAAACAACGTCAATTGAGAAAATAGACAAATTGTTCTAATTACTGTTATTATATTGATTTATCAAATTGTGCTATATTCAAGTGACCTTACTAATTGATTCATTTGATGTGTGGAGCCCTCGATTTTTATTCGAACATGTACTTATATCACGTATCGTCTTTGTACTTTTGACAATTCTACCGCGTCGCTTTGACAGGTAAATATTAATGATAATTACATTTTTACCTTAATTTCCTTTTTACTTCTTGTGATCATAATCATTTATTAATTGTATTTCACAATTATGATCACTTGGTTGATCATCATTATTATTGCTTGTGTATTTTTTTTTTAGTCACCTTAGAATTCTAAGAGACTATTTATTTTAGAGGTTTAAACCTTATAGAATTAAGAATTCGATTTAGATTAAGTGATCATGAGACTTATAAGTGATCAAGGAAATCACTAATTATTTTGGAGATTGATATTATTCATCTATTATCACCAATTTGGGACAAAAAAAATATGGAAATACCACAAATACCCCTTAAGTGGACGGCCATGATGGGAATTTTGGTGTAGAAATATCTCTCAACTCTTGTACACATACACCTTATGTATTCATCTTGTGTATTTTTACACCATTAATTCAAATCTTATATACAATATCTTATACACCAATTCTTTATTATAAAATCATTCAACATGTTGGAGGCTTCCCAACACCCCATGCCAACATTCCTCTCTATCCTTGCAATTCCATCCTCCCATGCAAGACTACACCTTGACCAAAGTCCTTGTCCCTCATGCTTACTACAATTTACAAGACTTGGAACAAAACACAAAAATCTCTCTCCCTCATGCACACAAAAATCGGCCATTAGGCCATAATACACAAGAATTTTCATTTTTCACCCAACACCTTCATCTCTCAAACCTTTCATCCTCCTTCTCACCAAGAAGTCCTCCTACATCTCTCTCTACATTTTCCTTCTCTTCTCTTAAACACTTAGTAAAAATACAAGAACTTTTTCTTCTACTCCATCACAAAAAAATTCGAACACCTCCTACACAAGGTAAGAAATTTTGTTCGAACACCTTGATATCATCTAACTATCTCCTCTCACTTATTAATGTAAGTTTGGATTTTTAATTTGAAGGATTTGGACTATAAGATAAGAAATTTGGGATTTTTGTAAGAAATGGGACCTTCTTCTTCTCCCTATTAATTTCGAATTTTAACACCAAAATTTTAATTTTGAGGTGATTAGGGCTGACCTTGGAGCTTTGTTTAAGTGGTGATCAAGTTCTTAAGAGACCATCAATTTGTGTCTACAACTTTCAACTACACACAAGGTAAGTGTGGTACCTTTGGCCTATTCCTTCTATTTTTCCCTCCTTAGTTCAAATCTTCATTTACTAACTCAAAACTCCTTGTATTATTGGACTTAGGGGCTGCCTTAAGTGAGGATCAAAATCCTCAAGGTCTAGTGACACCACTTTACACCAATCAACCGAACAAACAAGGTGGGTGGAAAAATCCTTTCAACTTCTAGGTGTTTTAATTCATAAAAATGCATGTAGTATTTTGTTATTGAGCATTTGAGATATATATTATGTATGGCATGCTATTTTCTTGTATTAAGTTGAAAAATTTCTCAAGTGTTGCTCAAAATGCGATTTACCGAAAATTAGGACATACATGTACACTTTATTGTCATATTTGATAAATTCTTGTATGAGATGGATATGTATGTTTATGACTCTTGAAATCTATGTTTTGTATGGCCTATAACCTGGACAAGTCGAGCATAATTGATTAAATTTCAATTTTTGGACTTAAAATGCAAAAATGGAAAGTTGGTGGACTTAAGTGCAAGAAAATAAAACTTAAGGGACCTCTCTGTAAATTTCGATTTTTGGGACTGTACTCAGGTTCAAAAATAATGTTTTGACATTTTAATAAAGTTTTAAGAGTTTTTAGATAAATAAAATCAACCCTTAAAAGCCCAAGGACTAGATTGTAAAATTTGAGAAGTTTAAGGGCTATTTTGCAAATTTCGAAACTGTACCAGACCCTAAATTTAAAATTTGAAATTTTAACTCTTAAGGGACTGGAAATAACATATTTTAAGTGTATTCCAAAAATCCAAGTGTTTAGAGCTTGGAAAGTAATTTTATAAAACTTGAGGGACCAAATTGTAAAAGATTAAACTTGAGGACCCAAATGAAATTTCCAGGACTTATACAGCCCATAAACCTGGAAATACTAAATTACCTATAACATAATTATATTTTGGACCCAAGGTTCAAATTTCATAACAATTGGACCCCTAAAAGCCTTAAAGGCAATTATTTCAAAATGGGACAAAAATGAGATTTTCAAAAGTTAAGGGACCTATACTTATGACATTTTCAAACTGTTTTTGTCCCAATATCCCACTAACCTTAGTGACATTTTCCAACTGGAATCACATTAGAAGCCCTTCCGGTTTGTGAGTTCCGATTATTTTAAACTTAGGGCCCAAAATGACAATTTTAACAAATTTGGGGCCAATGTGAGACTTTTATAAAAACTCGACCTCAAAACTTTAAAAACCTGAATCTCTGAACAATTTAGAGAATTTAGGAACTGACCTCATAATTTTTCAAGGTCGGGACATTTATTTATTTAACTTTTAACCCCAAAAGTATTGGTTTTGACAAAACGGGGCTAATTGTAAATTTATTTTTTATAAGGACCTAACTCAAATCTACTAAAACAGCCCTGGCCCTCTGACTTCAATTCTTAATTAAAATATTTTAATTTCTCAAAAACCCTTGACTTATCGGACCGCCTTGACCGATTAATACCCGATCACGGCGACTTCCTCGTCTTGCGATTTGAATCTATAACGGACTTATGTTCCACCTAATCGTTCAAGATATCAAAGATTGTTTATCCTCCCGATAATCATCTTCATCCAAATAACTCCACCAACGCCATAATTACCTTACGCAAATTTTTGAAAACTTTTCATGAACTCGCTTCCCGAATCAATAATACTCGATTGCCTGGTTGACTACATGAACTTGTGTTTACTTTCTCGCTGAGTCAACTTGGTGTGTCGAGCTCACGATCGGAATGGATACGTCGGGGATGGAACCGAGCAGCTCGGCTGCTATTCCACTCTTCCCCATCGCCCTAATCCCATGGCGAGGGACGGAGTTTGTCCAAGGGAAGCGGGTCGTAGTACTTGAGGTATAATCATGATTATGACAAACCGAGCCTTGCTAGCTCCACCGTGGATTTTGTCTTTGCCTACGGAGCGATAAGGTGACAGTCTTGGACCATCTTGCTCGGGAGTTACAAGGAAGAACGAAGGAATCATTTGTCCCGATCCACACAATTCCGGAGTTAATCGGACCCGTTTGGTTGGCGCTACAAATCCGTGCACGCAACCGCTACTTGTATTGCATAGGTTGGCGCTACAAACCGCACGCAACCGCTACTTGTCTTGCATAGGATTGATGTTACAAATCCGCACGCAATCCTCCCTGTCCGCTTGAACCATAGTGCCTGCGTGACCACGAACTATTTTCTTAAACTATATGAGTATGTTACTTAAAATATTTATCACGACGCTTGTGGACTGTGTGTGAAATCATGCATCATCTCTCACGCGTTTTCATACAACTGAATTTCTCGCATTAACTATTTATATTGCCACACTTGCACACGATCACCCCATCCACTGAGATTTTTGTCTCATTCCCTCCTGTTTTCTAACCTTTAGATGAAGAGTTCGCTGAAGACATCGAACCTACCGCAGATTGAATCCCTATCCGTGATATGGAGCGACATTTCATTTTACTTTTATTTGTTGTTGGACTCCTTCATTTTATTTTCGTTTGGACTGTAAGTTAATTCAGTTAATCTTTTGGGTTGTATTCGGATACCGCCAGACTTTAAGATTGTAATTTGTACTCGTGATTATTTTAATTCCGCTGCATTAGACTCTATTTCACTTGGAGTTTGGTATCTTTGGTTTAGACTATTGATTTATTTTGTTTAAGTGATTGATCGTTGTCGCGTCACGTTTGGGGCGTGATGGTTATGTTATATCGAGCTCGGCTTGTAAGATGGAAACTTACACCGAAGTGACCCAGATAGGACCCCGGATTGTGTTGGGTAGTACGCGACTTGACTAATTAAGTGTGAAATCGATTTCAATAATGGTATAGAACCGTATTATTGATGTTCATGATAAGTCAGAATTTATACTTGGAGAATCCATAGTCATACTTAATTTGACTTAGTTGACTCTTGACTGACTTTCCTTAGTCATTATTTTCTTTTTCTTCCTTATCTTTTCCTTACATTCGTCTAATCCGCCTTAGTTTTGTTTGACCAGGATAGGTTCCTTTGCCTTGGATTGGGTACTACTATTAGATGACCTAAGTTGAATCTTGGATGAATATTTGAACTCTTTTGGGTTGCTATAGTGTTAAGATATCCGAATATTTCTCTATTTGGACGTTAGGTGATTTAGAAAATCCGTGATTTAGAGATTATAATGCCTGGTATGGTGAGACTCGAAGTAAATGAGGATATCTCTTGAGAAATATATGATTTGGATGTGATATATTATGGGATATAGACACCTAATGATATTACCTTGGGAAAATGATAGTAGGGGAATCACTAAGTATATTGATCAATGATAATACCCTTGTGTTATTCATTCTCAAGTACCTGCACAAGCTTAAATAAGGAAATTTGACTGGGGTTTAGGTATTACGGATAAGATACATTAAGGATGTGACTATTATACGATCTCGACTAGATGTTACCACTAAATATCCCCTCCCGAGGATAGACGAACTAATTGATCAACTTCAAGGAGCGACGGTATACTCGAAGTTTGATTTACAACAAGGATAAATATCAACTGAAGATCCGTGAAGAGGACATTTCCAAAATAGCATTTCAGACCAGATATGGACACTACGAGTTTGTAGTGATGCCTTTCGGTCTGACAAACGCACCAACAGCGTTTATGGATCTAATGCATCGAGTCTTTCAACCTTATTTGGATAAATTCGTAGTGATATTCATTGATGACATACTCGTATACTCTAAGTCTAAAGAGGAGCATGAGCGTCATCTGAAAATTGTTTTAAAGACACTACGAGAGCACAAGCTATATGCCAAATTCAGCAAGTGCGAATTTTGGCTTAGTGAAGTCGCATTCTTGGGACACATAGTATCCGACACCGGGATCGCCGTAGATCCTTCGAAAGTACAGATAGTGGTTGAATAGAAACAACCCGAGTCCATAACGGAGATCAGAAGTTTCTTAGGACTAGCTGGATATTATCGAAGATTTGTCCAGGATTTCTCCAAGATAATAGGACCACTCACTCGGCTAACCGGAAGCAAGTCAAGTTTGAGTGGAAGGACAAGTGTGAGACTAGTTTCCAAGAACTAAAAGAAACGACTTACTACGACTCCATTCTTAGCCCTTCCAAAGGGAACAAAAAACTTTGTCATCTACAGTGATGCATCAAAGGAAGGACTAGGAGCAGTGCTCATGCAGGAAAGAAAGGTCATTGCTTATGCATCACGGAAACTCAAGCCGTATGAAGCCAATTACCCAACGCATGACTTGGAATTGGCAGCAATAGTGTTGGCGTTAAAGAAATGGAGGCACTATCTCTACGGAGCAACATTCACGGTTTGCCTGAGATCATAAGAGCCTAAAGTATCTATTCTCTCGAGAAGGATCTCAATTTGAGGCAACGGTGATGGATGGAGCTAACAGAGGACTATCACTTTGATATTCAATACCATCCCGGGAAAGCTAAGTAGTAGCTGACGCCTTGAGCAGAAAGGCGAGTTTAGCTAGACTAATGATTCGAGAGGGGAAATCATTAGAAGAGTTGAGCACTTGGAATCCGACAAGAACCAATACTCAAATTTTGTGTGCTAATATTTCGGTTAAACCCGACCTCATCGAACGAGATCAAAGCAAAGACAAGAGACAGGATGTGCAACTTCAAAGGCGAAAGAGAAGATACTTAAAAGAGAAAGATCGAATTCTCGGTACATGAAGATGGAATCATCGATTTCGGAGTAGAATTTGTGTACCGAATGACGAAGCGATTAGGAGCGAGAATCCTCTCGAAGCACACCGTTCGAAATACACCATACATCCTGGAGGAAACAAGATGTATAAGGACTTGAAACGACATTCTTGGTGGGTAAACATGAAGAACCAGGTAGCAAAGTTCGCGAGATGTTTGACTTGTCAACGAGTAAAAAGTGAACACCAATGACCATCCGGTTTATTACAACCGTTGAGAATTCCCGAGTGGAAATGGGAACACATAATGATGGACTTCGTGACGGATCTACCAAGGACCAGACGAGGCGATGATGCTATATGAGTAGTAATAGACCGACTCACGAAATCTGCATACTTCTACCTATGAAGAAAACCGTGCTTGCGTAAACTTGCGCAGATTTATGTCCAAGAGATCATTCGACTGCATGGAGTGCCAGTCGACATAGTGTCAGACAGAGACCCGAGATTTGTCTCCAGATTCTGGAAACGCTTACATGAGGAATTGGGAACCTCATTAAGTTTCAGCACAACAACACATCCCCAAACCGATGGCCAGTCTAAGCGAACGATTCAAACCCTGGAAGACATGCTGCGAGCATGCACGTTGGATTTCCAAGGAAGTTGGGATTTACACTTACCATTGGTCGAGTTCGCCTATAATAACGGCCTATCGGCCACAATTGGGATGGCACCCTACGAAGCCTTGTATGGGCGAAAGTGTAGATCCCCACTACACTGGGAGATTGATGACCAATGGACTCCAAAAGAGAAACGAAAGTCGCCATCGATTCCAAAGGTCGACTTGGTTCAGGAGGCCATGGAGAAGGTCAAGTTGAACAAGGAATGGATCCGCACAACTCAGAGCCGCCAAAAGAGTTACGCGGACAAGAGAAGAAAAGACTTGGAATTTGAAGTCGGAGATGAAGTATTCTCAGACTCTTGCCACGAAATGGATTGATCAATCCAAAGAAAGGAGGCAAATTGAGTCCGAGATATATTGGGGCTTACAAAATTTTGCAGAGGATCGGAAAATTGGCCTACAGACTTGAGTTACCAGCAAAGTATGCGGGAATGCACGATGTATTCCATGTGTCGAGATTGAAAAAGTATCAACCAGATCCCGAGCATATCATCACTCGTGATGCTCCTCCTCTAATGGAGAATTTATCTTACAGGAACCAAAGCGTAGAATCATTGACCGGCCAGACACGTCGGTTGCGAGAGAGAGATTCCAATGGTTAAAGTTGTATGGCGGAACCACAACCGAGACGAAGACGCAACATGGGAGATGGAAGAAGACATGAGGAATCAATATCCAAAACTATTCTGAAGAGAATTTGGGGACCAAATTCTTTTAAGGAGGGGAGAATGTGGAGCCCTCGATTTTTATTCGAACACGTACTTATATCACATATCGTCTTTGTACTTTTGACAATTCTACCGTGTCGCTTTGACGGGTAAATATTAATGATAATTACATTTTTACCTTAATTTCTTTTTTACTTCTTGTGATCATAATCATTTATTAATTTTATTTCACAATTATGATCACTTGGTTGATCATCATTATTATTGCTTGTGTATTGTTTTTTAGTCACCTTAGAATTCTAAGAGACTATTTATTTTAGAGGTTTAAACCTTATAGAATTAAGAATTCGATTTAGATTAAATGATCATGAGACTTATAAGTGATCAAGGAAATCACTAATTATTTTGGAGATTGATATTATTCATCTATTATCACCAATTTGGGACAAAAAAAATATGGAAATACCACAAATACCCCTTAAGTGGACGGCCATGATGAGAATTTTGGTGTAGAAATATCTCCCAACTCTTGTACACATACACCTTATGTATTCATCTTGTGTATTTTTACACCATTAATTCAAATCTTATACACAATATCTTATACACCAATTCTTTATTATAAAATCATCCAACATGTTGGAGGCTTCCCAACACCCCATGCCAACATTCCTCTCTATCCTTGCAATTCCATCCTCCCATGCAAGACTACACCTTGACCAAAGTCCTTGTCCCTCATGCTTACTACAATTTACAAGAGTTGGAACAAAACACAAAAATCTCTCTCCCTCATGCACACAAAAATCGGCCATTAGGCCATAATACACAAGAATTTTCATTTTTCACCCAACACCTTCATCTCTCAAACCTTTCATCCTCCTTCTCACCAAGAAGTCCTCCTACATCTCTCTCTACATTTTCCTTCTCTTCTCTTAAACACTTAGTAAAAATACAAGAACTTTTTCTTCTATTCCATCACAAAAAAATTCGAACACCTCCCTACACAAGGTAAGAAATTTTGTTCCTCTTCTTGTCTTGATATCATCTAACTATCTCCTCTCACTTATTAATGTAAGTTTGGATTTTTATGTTGAGGTTTACATAGAAGACTTGGAAGATACTAAGGGTCTCACCATCACCTTGAAGAAGACTTCTAGACTTGAAGAAATTTGAAGGATTTGGACTATAAGGTAAGAAATGGGATTTTTGGTACCTTCTTCTTCTCCCCTATTAATTTCGAATTTTAACACCAAAATTTTAATTTTGAGGTGATTAAGGGCTGACCTTGGAGCTTTGTTTAAGTGGTGATCAAGTTCTTAAGAGACCATCAATTTGTGTCTACAACTTTCAACTACACAAGGTAAGTGTGGTACCTTTGGCCTATTCCTTCTCTTTTTCCCTCCTTAGTTCAAATCTTCATTTTCTAACTCAAAACTCCTTGTATTATTGGACTTAGGGGCTGCCTTAAGTGAGGATTAAAATCCTCAAGGTCTAGTGACACCACCTTACACCAATCAACCGAACAAACAAGGTGGGTGGAAAAATCCTTTCAACTTCTAGGTGTTTTAATTCATAAAAATGCATGTAGTATTTTGTTATTGAGCATTTGAGATATATATTATGTATGGCATGCTATTTTCTTGTATTAAGTTGAAAAATTTCTCAAGTGTTGCTCAAAATGCGATTTACCGAAAATTAGGACATACATGTACACTTTATTGTCATATTTGATAAATTCTTGTATGAGATGGATATGTATGTTTATGACTCTTGAAATCTATGTTTTGTATGGCCTATAACCTGGACAAGTCGAGCATAATTGATTAAATTTCGATTTTTGGACTTAAAATGCAAAAATAGAAAGTTGGTGGACTTAAGTGCAAGAAAATAAAACTTAAGGGACCTCTCTGTAAATTTCGATTTTTGGGACTGTACTCAGGTTCAAAAATAATGTTTTGACATTTTAATAAAGTTTTAAGAGTTTTTAGATAAATAAAATCAACCCTTAAAAGCCCAAGGACTAGATTGTAAAATTTGAGAAGTTTAAGGGCTATTTTGCAAATTTCGAAACTGTACCAGACCCTAAATTTAAAATTTGAAATTTTAACTCTTAAGGGACTGGAAATAACATATTTTAAGTGTATTCCAAAAATCCAAGTGTTTAGAGCTTGGAAAGTAATTTTATAAAACTTGAGGGATCAAATTGTAAAAGATTAAACTTGAGGACCCAAATGAAATTTCCAGGACTTATACAGCCCATGTACCTGGAAATACTAAATTACCTATAACATAATTATATTTTGGACCCAAGGTTCAAATTTCATAACAATTGGACCCTAAAAGCCTTAAAGGCAATTATTTCAAAATGGGACAAAAATGAGATTTTCAAAAGTTAAGGGACCTATACTTATGACGTTTTAAAACTGTTTTTGTCCCAATATCCCACTAACCTTAGTGACATTTTCCAACTGGAATCACATTAGAAGCCCTTCCGGTTTGTGAGTTCCGATTATTTTAAACTTAGGGCCCAAAATGACAATTTTAACAAATTTGGGGCCAATGTGAGAATTTTATAAAAACTCGACCTCAAAACTTTAAAAACCTGAATCTCTGAACAATTTAGAGAATTTAGGAACTGACCTCATAATTTTTCAAGGTCGGGACATTTATTTATTTAACTTTTAACCCCAAAAGTATTGGTTTTGACAAAACGGGGCTAATTGTAAATTTATTTTTTTATAAGGACCTAACTCAAATTATTTTTATTCTACTAAAACAGCCCTGGACCCTCTGACTTCAATTCTTAATTAAAATATTTTAATTTCTCAAAAACCCCTTGACTTATCGGACCGCCTTGACCGATTAATACCCGATCGCGGGCGACTTCCTCGTCTTGCGATTTGAATCTATAACGGGACTTATGTTCCACCTAATCGTTCAAGATATCAAAGATTGCTTATCCTCCCAATAATCATCTTCATCCAAATAACTCCACCAACGCCATAATTACCTTACGCAAATTTTTCGAAAACGTTTCATGAACTGCTTCCCGAATCAATAATACTCGATTGCCTGGTTGACTACATGAACTTGTGTTTACTTTCCTGCTTGAGTCAACTTGGTGTGTCGAGCTCACAGTCGGAATGGATACGTCGGGGATGGAACCGAGCAGCTCGGCTGCTATTCCACTCTTCCGGCCCCATCGTCCTAATCCCGCATGGCGAGGGACGGAGTTTGTCCAAGGGAAGCGGGTCGTAGTACTTGAGGTATAATCATGATTATGACAAATCCGAGCCTTGCTAGCTCCCTTTGTGGATTTTGTCTTTGCCTACGGAGCGATAAGGTGACAGGTCTTGGACCATCTTGCTCGGGAGTTACAAGGAAGAACGAAGGAATCATTTGTCGATCCACACGATTCCGGAGTTAATCGGACCCGTTTGGTTGGTGCTACAAATCCGCACGCAACCGCTTACTTGTATTGCATAGGTTGGTGCTACAAATCCGTATGCAACCGCTACTTGTCTTGCATAGGATTGGCGTTACAAATCCGCACGCAATCCAATCCTCCTGCTTGAACCATAGTGCTGCGTGACCACGAACTATTTTCTTAAACTATATAAGTATGTTACTTAATATATTTATCACGACGCTTGTGGATCGTGTGTGAAATCATGCATCATCTCTCACGCATTTTCATACAAATGAATTTCTCGCATTAACTATTTATATTGCCACACTTGCACACGATCACCCCATCCACTGAGATTTCTGTCTCATTCCCTCATGTTTTCTAACCTTTAGATGAAGAGTTTTTGAAGACATCGAACCTACCGCATGATTGAATCCCTATCCGTGATATGGTGCGACATTTCCTTTTACTTTTATTTGTTGTTGGACTCCTTCATTTTATTTTCGTTTGGACTGTAAGTTAATTAAGTTAATCTTTTGGGTTGTATTCGGATACCGCCAGACTTTAAGATTGTAATTTGTACTCATGATTATTTTAATTCCACTGCATTAGACTCTATTTCACTTGGTGTTTGGTATCTTTGGTTTGCATGTTGATTTATTTCTGTTTAAGTGATTGATCGTTGTCGCGTCACGTTTGGGGCGTGACATGATGTTTTCCAGAATTGAATTTGAAATTTAAGTTTATAATTGGAAATATAAATTATATATATAACTTTTTGCTTTTATTTACTTTATATGAGTATTTTATTATTAAAATAAAATAATAAATACCAAAACTTTCAATATAAAACCAATAATAATAAAATAATAATACACGTACAATGCACATGGGGGATTAGTAGTGTGTATATATATATATATAAAGAGCCGCTTCTTAAAATAGTATGAGAAATTTTTCCAGCCTTTTTGTAGTTACTATAAAAAGTTATAAAAATATGTGTAAAAATAAGAAGTGATAAATATTTAATATTCATTATTTTTGGTAGTCACTTTCTTTAAATAATCACTTTTTAAAATGATATAAAAAAATTAAAATTATGTAAAATTAGCTTTCCAAATCTGTGTATACTGCATTAATTATTGCATTTATCTTTTTTTTAAATTAATAGTTTTTTTTATTTTTTATCCATTTTTGACGTATAATATATCAAATTAATCAATTTTCTACGATCTTCAGTTTGACACTTGTATTGCATATATAAATAACAAAAAATAATAAATAAAAATATATAAGAAATATTTACTTATTATTTTGTAATTTGTAATGGGCTTTAAAAATTATGCATTCTGACTATTAGACATCAATTTGTATATTCATATATTTTGGTTATTTTTTGTGAAGCCCCGATTTTTCCAAACTTATAATTGATCCTTATTGTCCTTTATACTTTTGATCGACTATTTTACCGCGTCATTTTGACGGGTAATTATTAATAATATATATATATATATATATTGTATTTTATTTCATTTTATTTAATTACTTGTGATCATGATCTTTATTAATTCTATTCCTCATTTATGATCACTTGATTGATCATTATTACTATTTTTATATTTATTAGTCACCTTAGAATTTTAAGAGACTATTTATTTTAGAGACGTTTACCTTATAGAATTAAGATTTTGATTTAGTATAAGTAATCATGAGACTTACAAGTGATCAAGCAAATCACTAATTATTTTGGAGATTGATATATTTCATCTATTATCATCAAATTTGGGACAAAAACAAATATATGGAATTACCAAATTGCCCTTAGTATGGATGGCCATGGTGGTATTTTTGGAGTAAAACTATCATCCAACTTTTGTACACCTACACCTTATATTAGTCATCTTGTGTATAATTATACCATTAATTCAAACATTATACACATCATCTCTTATATTATTTCTTTAATAATATTTTTGCCAACATGTTGGAAGTCTTCCAACATTCCATTCAAACCAAGTCTTGCCCATACCTTTGACCTTCAAATTGTCTCTCATGCATGAGGCAAAATGCAAGACACAATTTGAACAAAATTCCTCCCCCGTCTCTCATCATAGTGGATGGCCAAATGGCCTTATTACACAAAAAATTCATCTCATTTTTCATCTAACACATTTACTCTCAAGCAAAATCCTCCTCCTTCTCTCTAAAAACTCTCAACTTCTCTCTACTCTTCCTCTCACTTTCTTCTTCAATACTTAGAAAATTTTCAAGATTTTTCCTCCTTATTTTTTCAAAAATTCGAATACACCTATACTACAAGGTAAGAAATTTTATCTTCAATCCATTTTTGATATCACATGGTTCATCTCTTCCACCTTCTTAACTTAAGTTTGAATTTGGTTTGGAGGTACATTTAGAAGACTTCGAAGATTAGAGCTTGACAACATTTTTGAAGAAGGACTTCAAACTTGAAGAAGAACTAGTAGAGGAATTTAGACTACAAGGTAAGAATTGAGTACTAGACCCCTTCTTCCCTATTCTTTCTATTTTTTTCAAATTTTAACACCCCTTTTTTTATTTTTGAGAAATAGGGGCTGACCTTGGGTGATTTTGGAGTTGAACCAAAATTTTCAATTTTTAAGCTTCAACTAGTCTCCAAACACCTACTACACAAGGTAAAGTGTAGTCCTTCTCATTTCCTTATTTCCTTCTTTTTCTCCTTAATTTTTCTCTCATTTTTCTAACTTCAAATTTTGATATTTTTTTAAATTAGGGGCTGACCTAAGAAGCCTCATCCAAAAATTGTGAAATTATCCTTTTATTTCACAATTTCCAATTTTAAGGTGGGTGGAAAAATATTTTCCAACTTTTAGGTGTTTTGATTAAATGCATGTAGAAAATTTGATCATGAGCCTTGAGATATATATAATCTATGTATTGCATGTCAATTTTATGTATCAAGTCATGAAAATTCTCAAGAGTTGCTCAATTTTGCTATTTATTGAATTTTAGGTGCATGCATGTGCAATTTAATGTTTTAATTGATGAATTCTTGTATGTATTGGACATGCATGTGTATGATCTTTAAAATCTATGTTTTGGATGCCTTATAACCTGGAAAAGTCGAGCATAATTGATTAAATTTCAATTTTGGACTTAAAAATGTAAAAATGGAAAGTTGGTGGACTAAATTGCAAGAAAATAAAAGTTAAAGGACCCCTCTGCAAATTTCGAAATTTGGGACTGTATTCAGGTTCAAAAATGACTTTTGGACATTTTAATAAAGTTTTAAGAGTTTTAAGATAAATAAAATCAACCTTTAAAAGCCCAAGGACTAGATTGTAAAATTTTGTAAGTTTAAGGGCTACTTTGCAATTTTTAAAACTATACCAGACCTAAACTTTAAAATTTGAAACTTTTGCTCTTAAGGTACTGGGAATGACATATTTTAAATGTATTCCAAAAATCCAAGTGTTTAGGGCTTGGAAAGTAATTTTATAAAAATTGAGGGACTAATGTGTAAAATATTAAACTTAAGGACCCAAATGACATTTCCAGGACTTATGCAGCCCATGCACCTGGAAATACTAACTTAACTATAACTTAATTATATTTTGGACCCAAGGTTCAAATCTCATAACAATCGGACCCCTAAAAGCCTTAAAGGCAATTATTTCAAAATGGGACAAAAATGATATTTTCAAAAGTTAAAGGACCTACACATATTTCTTTTAAAAACTGCTTTTTTCCCAATATCCTACCAACCTTAGTGATATTTTCCAACTGGAATCACATTAAAAGCCCTTCCGGTTTGTGAGTTCCGATTATTTTAAACTTAAGGTCCGGATTGGCAATTTTTACAAATTTGAGGCCAATGTGAGAATTTTATAAAAACTCGACCTCAAAACTTTAAACACCTGAATCTCTGGATAATTTGGATAATTTAGGAACTGACCTCATAATTTTCCAAGGTCGGGATATTTAATTATTCAATTTTTAACCCCAAAAGTGTTGGTTTTTTTACAAAACGGGGCTAAATTACAATTTTTCTTTTATAAAGGACCTAACTCAAATTATTTTATATTTTACTAAAATATCCCTGGACCCTCTGACTTGGAGATTTAATTAAAGTATTTTATTTTCCCAAAATTCCTTGACTTATCGGATCAATTTGACCGATTAATACCCGATCGCGGAGCGACTCCCTCGCCTTGCGATTCGAATCTATAACGGGACTTATGTTCCACCTAATCTTTCAAGATATCGAAGGTTGCTTATCCTTCCGATAATTATCTTCATCGAAAAACTCCACCAACGCCAAAATTGCCCTCGCGTTATTTTCAAAAACTTTCCTAAAACTGCTTCCCTGAATCAGTAATACTCGACTGCCTGGTTGACTGCCTGTACTTGTAATTACTTTTCTGCCTGAGTCAACTTGGTGTGTCGAGCTCACAGTCGGAATGGATCCGTCGGGAATGGAACCGGGCAGCTCGGCTGCTATTCCACTCTCCGGACCCATCGCCCTAATCCATGAACCGAGGGACGGAGTGTCCAAGGAAGCGGGTCGTAGTACTTGAGGTATAATCATGATTATGACAGTCCGAGCCTTGCAAGCTCCACTTTGTGGATTTTGTCTTTGCCTATGGAGCGATAAGGTGACCGGTCTTGGACCATCCTGCCTGGGGAGTTACAAGGAAGAACGAAGGAATCGCTGCCTGATCCACACGATTCCGGAGTTATTGGACCCGTTTGGTTGGCGTTACATTTCCGCACGCAAACCGTTACTTGTTTTGCATTGGTTGGCGCTACAAACCCGTACGCAACCATTATTTGCCTTGCATGGGATTGGCGTTACATTTCCGTACGCAATCCTACCTGTCTTGACTGAATCACATAGTGCCTATGTGACCATGAACTGTTTTCTTAAACTGTATAAGTATATTATTTTATTATTTTATCACGACGCTTGCGATCTGTGTGTGAATTCATGCATCATACTCACGCGTTTTCATATAACTGTTTTCACGCATTAACTATATTGCGCCACACCTGCACACGATCACCCCATCCACTGAGATTTCTGTCTCATCCCCACCTATTTTCTAACCTTAGATGAGGATTTCGTTGAAGATGCGGAACCGGCCCTGGATTGAGACCTTGTACTCCACTTGTTGGATTTGCTACTTCTTCTTGTTGTTGATTGGACTCTTATCTTGTGTTGTTGTGGACTCTTGTATTTCTTTCTATTCCGGTTTGTAACTGAAGGGCGTAGGTTCCTTTGACTTTAAGTTGTTATATTTGGTTGATCTTCGGGTATGTAATTTGGATGATGGATTGTGGACTGTAAGTTGTATTCGTACTTGTTATTTATTTCCGCTGCTATTTAGACTCTGTTTCATTGGGTTCTCGTTGATATTTATGCGGATTTGTTTGGTTATTGTATTTAAGTCGTGGATCGCCGTCGCGTCCCGTTTGGGCGCGTGATGATTAGAGTGGTATCGAGCTCGGCTAGTAAGATGGAAACTTACACCGAGCTGACCCAGGATAGGACCCTCGGTCTGTGTTTTGGGTAGTACCGCGACTTGACCAATTAAGTGTGAAATCGATTTCAAATTGGCATAGAACCGCCTTATTGATGCTTGAACTAAGTTAGAACGCATATTTTAAGATTTCGTAGTCATACTTGTTTTAACTTAGTTGATTCTTGACTGATTTCCCTTATTCATGCTTGAACTAAGTTAGAATGCCTTCATGGTGGGATGTTTTTCATGCCCGTCTTTGGCGGGAATATTACCGGGCATTGATGATTCACTGGCACCAGGAGAGTGATCGCGCAACCTCAGAGCTAGCCGAGGAGCGCCAACGTAATAGGGACCTGACTCAGCGCTTGGCGAGGAGCCAAGATGAGAAGAACGAGCGACCCACTTGTCATCAAGGACCGCGATAATACCATAAGAGCGGGAGGACGATCTGAGTATCGGGAGCGCTGGATAACATGCGAGAGAAGATAAAGAGGGCAAGTGACGGTCGCCAGAAATGGGAGATTGACGCCCGCCTATCCCGCGACACTGTCGAGCGCTTGGAGGAGACCCTCATCAAGCAGATGACAGTCATAGAGGACCTTACACAGGCCCTAGCTCAGAGAGACGCCGCACTAGAGGCTGCTTTGGCAGCTAATGCTCAGCCATTGCCACCGCCAGAGGTGGAGCCCGTACCTGACGCTGAGGAGGATCCCGAGGAGGATTCAGTCGACCTTGGAGAGCCGGAGGCACTCGAGGCTGCTCCACTAGATGAGGCTCAGGGATTCGAGCAGTGGTTGGACTTCGTGGATTGGCCCGAGGTTGAGGCGCCACCTCAGCCCGACCCAACCCCGATTATGGACATAGCTGCGAGCGACGATGATGGCGATCTCACTGATTAGTTAGCTGATTGTCAGTTTGTACTTCTATTGTTGTAGTCGTGTATTCCAGTGTTGTACCTTACCTTTATTGTACTAGATTCTATTGTATTTTGGTTCCGATGTATCTGACTTAGTATTTCTATTGTTGTACTATGGGTGTATTCAAGTTTTACATTAATGGATATGCCTTTTGCTATTTATTCAGTGTCTTGTGTTTGATGTCACTTTCCCTGTGATATCAGTTGCTTTACGCGAATAATTATTGTATTCATTTACTCTGAATCGCAACTAACGCTTCAAGATACAAAATGGCCGAACATCGAGGACGTGGGAGACCTCATCGCGTTCCACGAGGAGATGATGATGTACCCAGGGATCGGGTACCCTCTCCTGAATTACCACCACCTCCTCCACCTGCTGCAGGAGACAATATGACCGCACAAGCCTTACAAAGAAATCTTTGGTTTTTATGAGGCAACAGGCCGAGCCTCAACCCCGTGCTCCTGAACCCGCCAGAGAGGCGAACGATCGCACGTTGGAGCGATTCCTGCGGTTCGAACCACCAGCCTTCTTAGAAGAACCGGACGATCTGAAGGCAGAAGAATGGGTAGAGAAATTGGAGAATAACTTCAATGCTCTCCAATACTCAGACAAGCAGAAAGTCACACTCGCCGTATTTTTGTCCGGAATCGGCAGAGAGATCGGTGGAGGGCGGTTGAAAGGAGATGGGAACAGGACCAGGGTAGTCGAACATGGGGAAATTTCTTGCCGAGTTCAATGAGTATATTCCACAGGTTGTGAAAGAAACGCGCCGAGATGAATTCCACAGATTGAGGCAAGGTAATCGATCGTAGCTCAAGACGAGTCCAAATTTCACCGATTGTCCAAGTATGCTCTGGGACAATCGATCAAGAGGATAAGCTTTACAAGTTCACTCGAGGATTGAAACGGAACTTAAACTTGTTTGACTGATTGGTTGAATCGACAACCTACTCACCGCGATAAAGCGGCTCTCCGCATTGAGTCGGGGAATCGAACCGTATTGGACAAATTCAGCGAGAATAGGCCATCGAGCGATCTTAAGAGGGATAGTGTGGGACGGCCATCTAAACGACTGCTAAGTTTGAAGGGACGATTAATAAAATAGACAAAGGAAAGAGACTAGTGCAAAGAAAGTCGGGTCAAGTGTGTGCACATTGCGTAAAACGACACCGCCAACAATCGTTGGCGTAAACAAGGAAGGTATTTGCATCTGCGGTAGTAATCAGCACCAGCTGCAAGATTGCCCAAAGTACGATGACCGAACCAAACAGACGCAGCCGCAGAAGCCGGGAAATGGCCAAGGTAATCGGGCAAGGATGCCCGCTCGAGCATTTGCACTAGCCGGACAGGAGGCTCCGGAGGCAATAGATGTGGTGAAAGGTACGCTTCTAGTATCTAACCACTACACTAAAATATTTTTCGACCCTGGATCAACGCATTCATTTGTTGCACCGCATTTTGTACACAAACTGCATGCATGCATGGAACATATGCATATATGCTTAGAAGTGTCAACTCCTATGGGTGCAAGTCAGATAACATATATTATCTATAATGCATGCGAAGTTAAGATTGCTGAGATAAACTTTCCTGTCGATTTAATCCTATTACCTATCTCCGAATACAACGTGATATTGGGGATGAACTGGTTATCTGCACACCATGCACAAATGGACTGTCATAACAAGTCCATTAAGCTATGTGAACCCGGAAAACCCGAAGTGGAGATTTCGGGAAGGGCATGAGTTAAGATTGCCCCAATCATTTCAGTAATGAAAGCGAGGAGGGCGATCACTAGAGGGGCTCAAGGGTACCTAGCGTTTGTAATTAACAAACCCAAGGTTGAGACACAAATCAACCAAGTACCTGTAGTGTCAGAATATACGGATGTATTTCCACAAGAACTTGTTAGTCCAAGTGGCTACGATAATCTAGAGGGGGGTGAATAGATTATGCCGATTTTTCGCAAATCACCCTCTTTTTCGAATCAACAAGTAAATGACAAGAATGTAACTGCGGAAATTAAACAACACTCGTTGATTTAAAGAGGTTCAACCCACCTAGGGCCTAATCCTCTACCACCCCAGTATCTCCGGGATGGATTTCAAAAAGAAAAAGATTTTATTAAATACCACAATTAATACAACACCTTGAGGATCACCATAATCCTCTTACAACACCTTCAAGGAGATTACCACAATCTTCCTTCACCACCTTTGAAGAGTACCACACTCTTCAAACACCTATCACCTAAATCACCCAAGTGTATTCTTACCACAAGAATACTCACAAGGATGTCTTGTGTTGAATGATGGACAAAATTCAAGATTACAACTCTATGAAACCAATACAAAGAGTGAGTGCAAGTGTAATCAAGAATCAAAAAGCCTAGACCTCAAAGATGTGCAAGTGAAAGTACTTAGGCTATTACAACAAGAATGTAAAAATGAAAGCTCGAACAATTTGCAGATTTCTTGTTGTGTATTTTGCTTGTATGTGTTGTGTCTTCAATTCATCCTCTATTTATAGGGAAGCTTCACCAACATAGGCTCCCAACATAGGCTCCTCTATCTTCACTATTGTCTACAAAAAGAAGATCACAAGATGTAGAAATATTGTACAAAATTGAAAAGCAAATCTTTGTCATCAGCATTGCAACGGTTGGAATTTTGCTGTCAAAAAATAACATAGGGCGACCGGTTGCCCTGTTGAAGATTTCGACCGTTTGAAAAAAATAGTGCGATCCAGGTAGGGGTTGCAGGGGGGTGCGACCGTCGGCCGACCTCACCCTTGACCGGTCCCCTCCCTCTTTTTCAAGACTGTAAGTTCTGTTTCGATTTTCTAATCTTGTCGGGTCGACCACTTTGGGCGCCCGGTCGACCGCCCCTTTGAAATGTTGTCCGATTTTTTTCAAAAATAAACTTCAAGAAATACTCCAAAAAATTAGTAAAAACATTTTAAATCATTTGGGAGTATTTAGACAACATATATAAACATAGTTTTGGTATAAAAACCAATTTAAACAAAACCATCAAAAGTGTTGTCCAATTTTTATCAAATTAAAAACTCTAAGAAATACTCCAAAAATTAGTAAAAACATTTTAAATCATTTAGGAGTATTTGGACAACATATAAAAACATTGTTTTGGTATAAAAACAAAATCATCAAAATCTTGATAAAAACATTTATCTAACAGAACTCACCAATGTCCCTCCAGATAGGGAAGTCGAGTTCACTATCGAGGTGTTACCAGGCGCCCGATTGCGAACACCGTATAGAATGGCTCCTCTTGATTTACAAGAGTTGAAAACGCAATTATTCTAAAACCGATGGATGTGGGATTTATCCGACCGAGTACGTCTCCGTGGGGAGCTTTTTGTGTTGTTCGTCAAAAAGAAGGATGTCACATTAAGGCTATGTATAGATTATCGTGGTCTTAATAGTGTGACCATCAAGAACAAATATCCCCTCCCGAGGATAGACGAACTATTTGATCAACTTCAAGGAGCTACGGTGTACTCAAGTTTGATTTACAACAAGGATATTACCAATCTGAAGATCCCGCGAAGGACACATTTCCAAAGCGCATTTCAAACCCGATATGGACACTACGAGTTTGTAGTAATGTCTTTCGGTCGACGAATGCACCAAAGCAGCATTTATGAACCGATGCATCGAGTCTTCCAACCTTATTTGGATCAATTCGTGGTGATATTCATTGATGACATACTCGTATGATACTCTAAGTCTAGAGAAGAGCAATTTAACGTCATCCGAAAATTGTTTTAGAGACACTACGAGAACACAAGTTCGTATGCCAAATTCAAAGCAAGTGCGAATTTTGGCTTAGTGAAATCGCGTTCTTGAGACATATAGTATCCCAAGACTTTGGGATTGCGGTAGATCCTTCGAAGGTACAGACGGTGGTTGAATGGAAACAACCCGAGTGCAGTAGCGAAATCGGGAGTTTTCTAGGACTAGCTGGATATTATCGAAGATTTATCCAGGACTTCTCCAAGATAGCCGGACCACTCACTCGACTAACCTGGAAGCAAGTCAAGTTTGTGTGGAACGACAAATGCGAGGCGAGTTTCAAGAGTGAAGAAACGACTTACTACAGCTCCAGTCTTAGCCCTTCCAAAGGGAACCGAAAACTTTGTCGTCTACAGTGATACATCAAAAGAAGGACTAGGAGCAGTGCTCATGCAGGAAGGAAAAGTTATCCCTTATGCATCACAAAAACTCAAGCCGTATGAGGCCAATTATCCAACGCATGACTTGGAATTGGCAGCAATAATGTTCGTGTTGAAGAAATGGAGACACTATCTCTACGGAGCAACATTCACGGTTTTCACGGATCATAAGAGCTTGAAGTATCTATTCTCCCAGAAAGATCTCAATCTGAGGCAACGGAGATGGATGGAGTTGATTGAGGACTATCACTTTGATATTCAATACCATCCCGGGGAAAGCTAACGTCGAAAGCGACGCTCCAAAGCGAAAGGCGAGCTTAGCTAGACTTATGATTCGAGAGTGGGAATCATTAGAAGAGCTGAGCAATTGGAATCGACGAGAACTAATACTCGATTTCATGTGCTAACATTTCAGTTACACCCAATCTGCTGAAAGAGATCAAAGAAGCACAAGAGAAAGATACACATCTTCAAAAACTGAAGGAGAAGATACTTAAAAAGAAGAAAGATCGAATTCTCGGTACCTAAAGATGGAGTTATCGATTCGGAATCGAGTGTGTGTGTACCGAATGACGAACAGATTAGGAATAGAATCCTAGCAGAGGCACACCGTTCAAAATACACTATACATCCTGGAGGAAACAAGATGTATAAGGATTTGAAAAGGAGTTATTGGTGGGTAAACATGAAGAACCAAGTAGCAGAATTCGTTGCGAGATGTTTGACTTGTCAACGAGTAAAAGCAGAACACCAACGACCATCTGGTTTACTACAACCATTGAGAATTCCCGAGTGGAAATGGGAACACATAACGATGGACTTCGTGATGGATCTACCAAGGACCAGAGGAGGCCATGATGCTATTTGGGTAGTTGTAGACCGACTCATGAAATCGCACACTTTTTACCCATCAAGAAAAGCGATAGCTTGCGAAACTTGCGATTTATATCCAGAAATCATTCGACTGCATGGAGTACCAGTCGATATAGTATCCGACAGAGACCCGAGGTTTGTCTCCAGATTTTGGAAGTGCTTGCACGAGGAATTGGGTACCTCGCTAAGTTTCAGCACAGCAGCACATCCACAAACCGATGGACAGTCTGAGCGAATAATTCAAACCCTTGAAGATATGTGCGAGCCTGCACCTTAGATTTTCAAGGAAGTTGGGATTCGCACTTACCATTAGCCGAGTTCGCCTACAATAACAGTTATCAGGCCACGATTGGGATGGCACCCTACGAGGCATTATATGGGCGAAAATGTAGATCCCCACTTGTTGGGAAATTTATTGTTTAGATTTTGATGAATGCCATGTAAAACTTAGAATAGGAAGTTGGCACCCCATTTTTGCTGTAAACTGTATTGTACTAAATTGGATGTCCACCAAGGACACAGCTGTGTAACATCAACTCTGAACTTTAAAAAGGACTAAATAGAAAAAGTTTGTAAGGTTTATTCAACCCCCCCTTCTAAACCTTACACCCGCACCCCTTGGGACCTACAAGTGGTATCAGAGCGGTTGGTTCATTGAGCCTTCCGCACTGGTTACTGAACTAGATCTCCAAATTCTTCAAAGTTTATTTTAGTACTTAAATTTTCAAAACTCCTTTTATCATTAAAAGGTTATCATAATGGAAGCAAATTTGACATGCATCCCTATGTTCACAATTGAAGAATTTGATGATTGGAAAATCCGTATGCATGCTCATTTATCAGCATTAAATGATGAGATGTGGATAGTGATAGAGGATGGGCCACTACAAATCTTAAAAGTGAACACATTTGTAAGAAGAGATGAAATTTGAAGGTGAAGAGGATATAGCTCCCGGACACCTATGATCGAAAAACCAAGAGATGAATGGACAAATGATGACAGAAAAAGATATAACTTGGACAATGTGGCCAAGGACATTCTTTACAAAACCTTGGACAAAGCCATGTTCAACAAAGTCAAATCATGCAAAACGGCTAAAGAAATCTGGGACAAGCTAACATTGATTTATGAAGGCTCAGAGCAAATCAAAGAAAACAAATTATCAGTGGTTGTACAGAAATTTGAGAACTTCAAAATGATCTCAGGAGAGAACCTAGATCAACTGGATGCTCGATTCACAGAAATCACCAACGAGTTGTCAGCACTTGAAAAGGAATATACATAGAAGGAAATGTATATAAAGATCCTAAAAAGTCTTCCAGCTGAATGGGAAATGAAGGTCATGGCACTAAGACATTCCATGGACCTATCAAAGACATCCAACCATGAACTATTCTCGGACCTCAAAGCCTACGAGTTTGAGTGAGAAGAAAAGACCAGGAAGAGACAGTTGTACCCAAAAAAATTTGCTCTAATTGTTAAAGATGGGAAGAGAGCCGAGGTCAAAAAAGTTATTGACCGGAAGAAATAGCCCTACTAGTAAAAAGGTTCAACAAGTTTTTCAATAAGAGCTACAATAAAGGCAAGGGTGAATTCTCCAGAAGACACTCAGCTCCTTCCAAGTCAAGAGAAGATAGGCCAACCAAAAGAACAGATCATCAAAAAGTGAATATCAAAGGGTGACAATCCAAGAATGGAAAGAGCGATCAAAAGGTTGAATATCTATCTTTGGAATCAGAGGCAACCAGGTCACTATGCCATTGATCGCCCATATCCCGTAGTCAACAAATACAGGAATGAAGAAGAAAGAAAGGTCTTCGAGAAAGGAGACAAAAAAAAAAAAGGCAATGTTGGTTGCAGAGATCGCCGAGACCAAGTCAAAAGACATAGCTAAGTCGAGAGTAGTGAAGGCGATTACTCAAGTGACTACGAAGAAGAAGCTCTAATCGTTTGATGGCCAAGGAACAAGATCAACCGACCAAGAAGATGAGGTACACTCTAACTCATCGAACTCGATTCTAGTGATAGTGATCGTGATACACACACTTCATCACCCACTCGATCTTTATGATTCATTAGGCAAAATGATGAAAGATTTTGAACACATTAAATCCTCACACACACTACTAAATGAGGAAAAAACTGCTCAAGAGCAAAACTCACGGTGACCAAGGAGCCGAGTACTCAGGTCAAATAGCCGATGAGAATAAAAGTTTAAAGGCTAAAAATGCCAAGCTAATAGCGAGAAATAGCTGCCATAGAAAAGAGGGAGAATGACCTCAAAAATGTTATTGCCTCATTCACTAAGGCATCTAAATCATTGGATGATATTATTATGAGTCAAAGAGAATGTGGAGACAAGACATGCTTAGGATTTAATTCCTCGTGCTATGTCAAACCTCAAAAGTAATTTTGGAAAAAGGATCTTCAAGCAATGAAAAGTATAAAAATCCAAAACTCCAAATGGTGCACACACATTCACTCCAAAGCACAATTACAAGCAAATGGCTTTGGTTATAAAGGAAAAGGAAAACTTGACCGAGTTGAGTGCGCTGAAAGGACGGTGAGAAGAGATTGATCGAGTTCCTCAAAGCAAACTCCAAACAGAAAATACTCTTTAAAGAAGAAACAGAGCTACCAAAAACCCCATAAAATCTATAAAAGAAATACATATGATGGGAATGGTAGAAAATATCCAAGCCAAGTGATTGGAATGATGTGAACTATCAAAGATAGACTAATGGAATATAAGCCCAAATGGCAAAGGCCTAGAACTCAAAGAAAGGCCATTCCAAAAGTATAAGAGCTTTCATCAAAGACGCATATGCACCTAGACACTACACTCGAGACACCACAATTACCCAAAGAAGGCGATTGCTAAAACACATGACAGACAGGCATACAGACAAAAGAGACAATTTGTATGAACCTAAAATCCCAAGCCATTTGCCAAGATTAATTATGATTATGGCAGCGATAGATGGCAACCCTTAGAGTCAAATCATTTGGCTATAAGTTGGTTGGATCATCTTACAATTCTAACCCCTCAGGACCTGGACAAGTATGGGTACCTAAAACTTAATTTCCTTGATTGCGGGTTCAAGGAGCAGTGAGTGCCAAGGAACCTGGTACATGGATAGTGGCATTCCCGGACATATGACAGAAATAAGAAAAATTTGTCAAAATTCAAGGAAGTTAAAGGAGCAAAAGTCATATTTGGAGGAAATGAAGCTCAGGTGAAATAAGAGGCATTGGATCCATCAAGAGCAATAGATTAGAAATCACGGATGTTGCATATGTTGAAGGACTCAACTTCAACTTGCTAAGCATCAGCCAACTCTGTGACAAGGGCTATAATGTTGGATTTAACATGGGTATATGCCAAATCAAGGATGCTGAATCGAATGAAGTTGTGTTGCAAGGATGCGACAAAAGAACATGTATGTAGTAGATTGGTCAAATCGCAACACCCAAAGACTGTCTATTAGCAAAAAGCACAAATTTGAATCAAGTTGGTACGTGGCACAAAAAGCCGAGTCACCGAATTTCAAAACGATTAACAAGCTTGCGTAAGTAGTCTTGTGGAAGGACTTCCAGACTCAGTATACAAAAAAGAGAGTATATGTGACGCATGTCAGAAGGGAAAACAAATCAAATCATCATTCAAAGAAAAGACATGCCCATCTTCAACAAGAATATTACATCTGCTACATATGGATCTATTTGGCCCAGTGGAACCGGCTAGCATAAGTGGAAAGAAATACACCTTGGTGGTAGTAGATGACTACTCAAGATATACATGGACAATATTCATGTGTAAGAAGAAAGAAACTCTACGTAAAACTACCACACGGTGATGAAGAGGATTAAAAATGAGAAAGGCCAAACCATTATCAAAATTAGATCGATGGAGGAACCGAGTTTGTCAATGGTATAATAACTCAATATTGTATTGAAAATGGCATTGGTCATGAATTATCTCATGCACAAGGACTCCACAACAGAATGGAGTTGCGAGAAAGAAGGAATAGAACTCTCAAAGAAGCAAAGAAGGACCATGTTAGTCAAGACGGGGTTACCAAAAAGATTTTGGGTCAAGCAATTAACACGACTTGCTACACTCAAAACGGATGTATGATAAACAAACGGTACCGACAAAGACTCCTATGAGATTTGGACCGGAGAAAACCAAATGTTGCATATTTTAGAATATTTGGATGTAAATGTTTCATCCATAACAATGGCAAAGACAATCTAAAGGCTTTCGATGCTAAAGTCGATGAAGGTATCTTCTTGGGATACTCGGTGAAAGCAAAAGCCTATAGAGTACTCAACAAAAGGACTATGGTTGCGAAGAATCCATTCATGTGGTATTCGATGAGCCAAATGTAAATGGAGAAGACATTGAAGAGTCGGTGATAAAGTGAATCATCCAACCATCTGAAGAGTCCCTATGTCGAAAATTTGGAATTATAAACTCGAGATGAAGATGAGATAGCCGAGTCTCATAAAATCTTTGGAAAATTTGCAGCTAAGTGATTGCGAGAGAGCCGCTGATCAAAGCAACACAATCGCTAAACGATCGAATCCAGCTAACTTACTCCAACGATGTAAGATGGCCGAGAGACCATCCACGAGAACTTGTCATTGGAGATATAAGAGAAGGTGTCAAAACAAGATCCGAACTCAACAAGAAGCTATGTTCACATGCTTTATCTCACAAATAGAGCCTAAAGATGTGTTACAAGCATTGGATGACACACATTGGATTCAAGCTATGCAAGAAGAGTCAATCAGTTTGAAAGAAATAAAGTATGGGAATTAGTTCAAAGACCCACCCATCAAAATGTTATTGGTACTAAATGGGTGTTCAGAAACAAGATGAACGAGGAGGGCTCTGTGGTAAGAAACAAAGCAAGACTAGTAGCCAAAGGATATTGCCAAGAAGAAGGAATAGATTTTGATGAAACATTTGCTCTCGTAGCAAGATTGGAAGCTATAAGGATGTTTCTTGCCTATGCACTCACAAAGAATTTTATTGTATATCGATGGATGTAAAAAGTGCATTCCTAAATGGTTTATTGGAAGAAGAAGTGTATGTTGAACAACCTCCAGGATTTGAGCAGAAGACTCTTGGAGATAAGGTATACAAACTCAAGAAAGCTCTGTATGGATTGAAACAGGCACCCAGAGCATGGTATGATACTTTGTCACAATTCCTAACTAAGAATGGATTCACAAAAGGAAAAGTAGATAGAACACTCTTGAGTAATTCAAGACAAGAAGAGTATATCTTGCTTGTTCAAATATATGTGGATGACATCATTTTTGGATCCACAAACAAAGAGCTATGTAAAAAATTTCAAACCTCATGCAAAGCAAATTTGAAATGAGCATGATGGGAGAGTGACATTCTTCCTGGACTCCAAGTAAAAAAAAGTGAAGGATGGAACCTTCATAAGTCAAACAAAATACACCGAGATTTAATGAAGAAATTTGGTATGGAGGAGAAGTCTTACGTGAAAATACCAATGAACACATCGTCAAAATGAACGTGGATGCGGATGGCAAGTCAGTCAGATCAAACAAGATATAGAGCACTTATGGATCATTGCTCTATCTCACAAAGAAGTAGGCCGACATCACCTTTGTTGTAGGTGTATGTGCAAGATTTCAATCGCTCCAAAAGAGAGCCATATGACAAAGAAGCTAAGAGAATCTTGAGATACTTGAAAGGAAGCCAAGAAGTTGGCTTATGGTATCCAAAGGAAGGTGGATTCAAACTAATTGGCTATTCGGACTCGACTATGTTGGATGCGAGTTGACAGGAAAAACACCTCATGCACATGTCAAATGCTAGGAAACAGGCTGATTTCTGGTTTAGCAAGAAGCAAAATTCAATAGCCACCTCTACGGACTAAAGCAGAATACATAGTGCGGGCGCCGTTGTGCCCAAGTCCTATGGATGAGACAAGCTGATTGAGAGACTATGAAGTTGAGGAAAAGGAAATTCCAATCATGTGTGATAACACAAGTGCAATTGCAATCACTCAAAATCTGTGTTGCACTCAAGAACAAAGCATATCGATGTCGATATCACTTCATAAGAGATCATGTTGAAAAGAAGGACATCATCTTGGAATATATCTCAACCGATAAACGATTGGTGACATCTTCACAAAACCATTATGTGAGTCAAGATTTGAAGAACTCAAGCATGATTTAGGGTTAATTGAGTGGTGACACACGGAAGAATCAAAGAAAAAAATGAAACGCAAAAAGGGAAAAAAGAATTTGAACTCACAAAAATCAGCTAAGTAAATCACCGTATCGGAAAAGACACTATACCGAGTCGGTGACAAATTTGAGTCACAAAGAGAACTATGAGAAGAAGAGTTAAATCACCGTGAGGTAAAAGTTCGAGTCATTTATGAGCAAAGTGACAAAAACGCAATGCGTTTTACTAAGCGGGAATGTTTTTAAGAATTACGTCAAAGATAATTATGACGTGTACAGCAAAAGTTGCACACCAAGCTTATGATTGGATATAAATTTGCCGCATTAAATACGAGACATTAAATGCTAAATCGGCATGCAAAATCTAAGCCGTTGATTTCGATCACATTTCAAAACCACCCGCACGCCCTTTCATAAACCATACTTAAGCTTTCTTTTTCTCTCTCTCATATTACCAAAACCGTTCATTTCTCTCGAAGCAAAGGCAAAACTCTCTCAAAACCCTATCTATCTTCAAATCAACCTCTAAGTTTTCTTCGGTGAAATCCTCGAAAAATGGCATCAACCTATGATTTTGTCAAGTTAGGAAAGCAAATCCACACCGGTCTTTGTGGATTTTGACGGCATGGTGAAACAGGGGTCCGACGACACCCTAGTGAAGAAAATTCTTGAGAAATTGGAAACGCCCGGGCTGAAAACCGTTTTCGACGTTGGAATATCCGATGACCTATGTGGAGGAGGTCGCAAAGTTCTATGTGAACGCTGAGATTCATGATGAGGGGATCAAATCCTCTGTTCACGGAAAGGAGTTCATCATCTCGCCAAGGATTTGGCGTAACACCGCTCACTACCGGCGGAAGGAGCATCGAAATCTATGGTGATGTAGACACATTTCGCCGCTGGAGGAAGAGCCAAGTCCGACTATCTGATAAAATAGTCTACACAGCCAACAAGAGGCTGCTGAAGGAGGACTACCACAAACTGTTGGACATAGTTGCCAAATGCATAGATATCAAATTTGGCAGCTTTGACCAACTGTCAAAAGCAAAGTTGATCGTAATGGCCGCGATCATTGAAGAAAGAAAAATAAATCAATTTGAGTTTGTCTACAGCAGACCGCCAAAATGTAGGAACAAATCCTTCAAGGAGAATGGTACATTTGGAGGATCCCCGGGATATGGTCAGTGATCGGTCGTGATGGAGGTCAAAGGAGTCCTCTTAGACATGGAAAGGCATTCCATGTAAACAAGAGGATGTTCGAGATCAAACCCTCTCGGGCGCACAAAAGAGAGCCTACGCCAAGAGAGGCGATCACGAGTGAGGGGGAATCACCGACCTCGAAGATACGATTGTCTCCTCTCCACCTAAGAAGAAAGTGCCCCTACAAATTTTGCTAAGAAGATCTGTTGCTCTCGCAAAGAAAGAAAAACAAACCCGCCCGCCCCTCGCAGTCGAGTCACCGCCTCGCAGCTCGTGTCTCCCGCCTCAAAAAGTTAGCGGTCGAGAAGGACTCTCAAATACCTTCTCCGATCGTCAAAAAGAGGAGCGATAAGCCAAGACGGCGCTCCTCGTAAGAAAAACACCAAAGACGCCCCGCCGCCAAGACTCAAGACACTCTCTCTAAACCAAAAATCCCTGCAGTACGAACTAAGAGATGACAAAGAATCATCAAGCACTCCGAGCTTGAGAAACCGGGTTTGAGTCACCACTCGGCCTAGAGCAGACATCTGGGAGATCGCCGGAGAAGTAGAATTTCCGGATGTTATTGATGAAATCGCTAAGTCTCTTGAAGGCGATCACAGAGGCAAATCAAGACACAAATGTAGTTCGCATACAAATGTGAGACACAAGAAAAGGCCGATAGAGATGATAGTGATGTGATGATCCTATCCCCACCTTATCCGGACATCCAAAATCGTCTCATGAGAGTGGAGGAAGTGGAAGTTGAGTCGATCCAGGGAGCAGTTCAGCTGGCTGAATTTATAGAAGAGGAAGAGGAATGAACTTTCGGGATCGACCACTGTGATCTCAAAGATCTTTGGATGAAGAAAATCGCATGATATCTTGCAGATCTTCAAGGACAAGGAGAAGGAAAAGACAGGGAAGCCGAGGCACGTGAGAAGGCCAAAGATCTCGCTCTATCACCGCACCACGTAACACACACATCATCTCCTTGATGTCTTATCCGATGATGAGGATCCAGGACTCTCGCCGCCGCCACAGAAGTAAAGTGTAAATACAGCAAGCATTGCAAGAATCCATAATCCTTCACGAGAAAAGATTGATGGAGGGACCAGGAGAGTCCTCCAAAACACAAACTGAAATCGATCCAATGGGAGTGGTTCAAAGAAATCGCCACCGTTGTTTGCCGCCACCACTTCCCCACTCACTCGGAAGAAAGAAATAAGGAATCGGCGATGGCGGGATAGTGGGGACCCCGGTCGAGCCAACCCCTATTGAAGGTGTCTTACCACCCGCCCCAACAAATTGAACACTCAAGAGATACGGTGGGAGTTTGGAGACGAGTGACCCCATTCCAAGTCACTCGGTGGTGCGCACCGGTGAGGGGAAACTCCTCCACTGCGCAGAAGGTCGGAGAATGTGCAGATGACTCCACAACGAATCTAGGAGGCGAAGTGGAGAAGGAACAACCACAAAGTACACAAAGCAAGTTGTCATCAACGAAGCTCAGACAGATTGAGACTGTCTCGGTGAAGTGTCAATCGCTGAAGGCTAATGACGACGCGATGCGTCGAGGCACGAGAAGGAACAGCCCGGGAGTTAACACTGGGCGATGAAAGTGCAATCCATAGGGTTGAGGCTCCGGTGGATGCCACCGAGAAGAAGACCTCGACAACCGACACTGCCGAAAGGGATGTCCAGTGCCTTGCTGCAGCTTGAAACCGCAGGAGGTAATGAAGGCCAACGGGAGGTTCGAGACCTCCGGGGTAAAGCAACAAGTAGAGAACATCCCTCCCGCTATCATTGATCCATCGAGAAAAGGAGATAAGTGCACTTCATGATTCCCAGGATAATCGATGTAACTTTTCCGGGATCGAAAGCACGGAAGAAGCCGAGTCATCCCCGTGATGCATCCAAAAGACTAAGTTGAGGATGTTCCAAGCACGAGCAAGTCGATCTCAAGACTACTCGTCAAACTTTCAATTTTGATGGTGAGCCACCAATGGAAATCTCATCATCGTCCGATAACGCCCGATAAGGCCGAGGACCATCCACTCAATTGGAGAAACCAGTTGAGACCAACGAGTTGTTGAGACAGTGAGGCTCGGCAAGTCGGGTCCACTTCACAAAAGACCCCCAAACGAGTCCACCGCACAGCTCCTCAAGCCGCAGCAGTTCGACTCCAAAAGGAACTTCACGCGCACCTCTCATCATTGAACAAATCCCAAAGAGTCGTGATGATTCCTTTTGTAGAATCATTCCCTTTCTCCTGGAGGTACCCGACCTCCTCCCAAGAGTCGAGAATGAACTTGCACGCTTCCATAGACCAGCCTCCTCGTCATTCCGTCCAGTACTATCGTTCGGTGACTATGACTTTGACGTTGCGTGGCCATCACCGCAACGGAAGAAACAAATGAAGTTTGGGAGGTGTTCAAAGCATTATTTGCTGAAATTGAACGGATGGAGAGGCACCAGGCCTCTATGGACATGAGATCGACAACGAGAGATGCCAACCTTACTCGCGACTTTGAGAGGCATAAAATCGGGATCGGGGAATGGTGGCAACAAAGAAGAAACAATGCGTGTGGAACAAGCTAGATACTTCAGACATTGTTCAACAAGTTGTTGGTATGGCGGCGAGAATGCCGATGCAAAGACGAAATTGAGAGAACACATTGAGCACATGCATGAAGCTCACACCGCCGAGATAAAGCGATGCGTGAGCAAAATAAGAGTGATCTCTGCGTGCCGGAAGAAAATATGGATTAGAAATTCAGCCTCTCATGGCTGAGATGAAGCTAATTTCAGCAGAGTCCAACGCTTCTCGCTCCGAATTTCGTGACGCATACTCCGCAGCCAGAGACTCGAGACAGAACTCGACTATCGCCGAGCTCGACTTCCGCTTGCCGTATGTTTCAGGGGTTCCTCTCTCCTTTGATGATGCCAAAAAGCGAGAAGAGGAATACCTAAAAGCACCAAGAGTTCGATGTTGAGAAAAAGGGAGCATTTGTAAAGGGAAAAACGACTAAGGAAGTGTCAAAACAAAAGAAAGGAAAGTCTATTGAGGGAGAAGGATCAAAATATGTGACCTTGATGATGACGCACAAACCCCCAACAAGGTCTTGTCACACCTGGTGATATCATCGACAAAGAAACTCCCAGTGACTCGCCACTCCAACACTCGCTATATCTATGGCCGAAAAGAGAAAAACAATTGAAGCGGGGATGGGGGAAGTGGAAGGAAGGATGGATGCCCGAGTTATGAATATCTTGAAACAACATGGAGGCATTCCGAGACAGAGACACTTATGCCATCTCGATCTTGCCGGAACCGAGCCAAGATCGTTGATGAATTTAAAACGCCGCATCTCGAAGGATAGTTTGCAAACATGTCCATGGCTCAAGCTTGGGACTCAGATTGGGAAAAGGGTCTCACGCTATGTGAAGAAGCCGACAGCAAAGAAACTACCGGGCAAATCGCTCACTTTGGTCACTCCGCTAGTCACTCGGGAAGGAAGAAGACCCCAAGACAATACACGCCGAGGAGGGAGAGGTAGAGAAAGAAGAAAAGTGAAGGAAGAGGCTTGGACCTAGACCTCGCCCAAAAACATTGAGTACATAGATCCGGCAAGAAATGAGGGATCTCTTCGGGCCGGGTCTTGACCAAGTAGCCAATTTGCAAGTGGCTAAAAACAATGCCGAGTATGTGAAAAGAATCGAAGAAGAAAATAAAAGACAAACTCAGCTTTGGGAGGAGAGACAAGAGAGACTAAGAAGAGATGAAGGCTGCCCGGAAGGCATGAAATGAAAAGAAGAAGAAGGCTCAAGATGAGAAAAAAGAAGAAGAAGAGAAGATCTTTGAAGAAGAAGAAAGAAGGAGACAGCGAAGGAGATGAAGTGTTGTTGTCCACCCCTTCATGTGTTTTACCATGTAAATACACTTTATGTAAGTCTTTGTCATTTGTAAATTCTCTAAGTTTTGCGTGAGAGATGTTTGCTCGATACACCTTGTAATGTGATTGTGTAAAAGAACAAGAATGTTATGATCAATAAAAGAATTGATTCTACGCATACATTCTATGTGAATGCACTATCGTATGTATCTTTGCTATTTACATTTTGAATGTTTTAAGTTTTGGCATCATCAAAAAGGGGGAAATTGTTGGGAAATTTATTGTTTAGATTTTGATGAATGTCATGTAAAACTTAGAATAGGAAGTTGGCACCCCATTTTTGCTGTAAACTGTATTGTACTAAATTGGCTGTCCACCAAGGACACAGCTGTGTAACATCAACTCTGAACTTTAAAAAGGACTAAATAGAAAAAGTTTGTAAGGTTTATTCAACCCCCCCTTCTAAACCTTACACCCGCACCCCTTGGGACCTACACCACTACACTGGGAGATTGATGACCAATGGACCCCGAAAGAGAAACGAAAGTCGCCCTCGATTCCGAAGGTCGACTTAGTTCAGGAGGCCATGGAGAAGGTCAAGCTGATCAAGGAGCGGATTCGCACAGCTCAGAGCCGCCAAAAGAGTTACGCGGACAAGAGAAGAAAGGATTTGGAATTTGAAGTCGGAGATGAAGTATTTCTCAGACTCTCACCGCAGAAAGGATTGATCAATCCGAAGAAAGGAGGCAAGTTGAACCCGAGATATGTTGGACCTTACAAGATTATACAAAGGATCGGGAAGTTAGCCTACCGACTCGAGTTACCAGCACCATATGCGGGAATGCACGATGTATTCCACGTGTCGAGATTGAAGAAGTATCAACCAGATCCCGAACATATCATCACTCGTGATACTCCGCCTCTAATGGAAAATCTATCCTACACCGAGAGGCCGATCCGGATCATTGATCAGCAGGTACGACAGTTGCGTAAGAGAGAAATCCCAATGGTTAAAGTGGTGTGGCAGAACCACAACCGAGACGAAGACGCAACATGGGAGATGGAAGAAGACATGAGGAATCAATCTCCATAACTATTTTGAAGAGAATTTGGGGACCAAATTCTTTTAAGGAGTGGAGGATGTGAAGCCCCGATTTTTCCAAACTTATAATTGATCCTTATTGTCGTTTATACTTTTGATCGACTATTTCACCGCGTCATTTTGACGGGTAATTATTAATAATATATACATTTTGTATTTTATTTCATTTTATTTAATTACTTGTGATCGATCTTTATTAATTCTATTCCTCATTTATGATCACTTGATTGATCATTATTACTATTTTTGTATTTATTAGTCACCTTAGAATTTTAAGAGACTATTTATTTTAGAGACTTTTACCTTATAGAATTAAGATTTTGATTTAGTATACGTAATCATGAGACTTACAAGTGATCAAGGAAATCACTAATTATTTTGGAGAATGATATATTTCATCTATTATCATCAAATTTGGGACAAAAAAATATATGGAATTACCAAATTGCCCTTAGTATGGACGGCCGTGGTGGTATTTTTGGAGTAAAAATATCATCCAACTTTTGTACACCTACACCTTATATTAGTCATCTTGTGTATAATTATATCATTAATTCAAACATTATACACATCATCTCTTATATTATTTCTTTAATAATATTTTTGCCAACATGTTGGAAGTCTTCCAACATTCCATTCAAACCAAGTCTTGCCCATACCTTTGACCTTCAAATTGTCTCCCATGCATGAGGCAAAATGCAAGACACAATTTGAACAAAATTCCTCCCCCCTCTCTCATCATAGTGGACGGCCAAATGGCTTTATTACACAAAAAATTCATCTCATTTTTCATCTAACACATTTACTCTCAAGCAAAATCCTCCTCCTTCTCTCTAAAAACTCTCAACTTCTCTCTACTCTTCCTCTCACTTTCTTCTTCAATACTTTGAAAGTTTTCAAGGTTTTTCCTCCATATTCTTCAAAAATTCGAACACACCTATACTACATGGTAAGAAATTTTATCTTCAATCCATTTTTGATATCACATGGTTCATCTCGTCCACCTTCTTAACTTAAGTTTGAATTTGGTTTGGAGGTACATTTAGAAGACTTTGAAGATTAGATCTTGACAACATTTTTGAAGAAGGACTTCAAACTTGAAGAAGAACTAGTAGAGAATTTAGACTACAAGGTAAGAATTGAGTACTAGACCCCTTTTTCCCTATTCTTTCTATTTTTTTCAAATTTTAACACACCTTTTTCATTTTTGAGAAATAGGGGCTGACCTTAGGTGATTTGGAGTTGAACCAAAATTTCCAATTTTTAAGCTTCAACTAGTCTCCAAACACCTACTACACAAGGTAAAGTGTAGTCATTCTCATTTCCTTATTTCCTTCTTTTTCTCCTTAATTTTTCTAACTTCAAATTCTATATTTTTTTGAATTAGGGGCTGACCTAAGAAGCCTCATCCAAAAATTGTGAAATTATCCTTTTATTTCACAATTTCCAATTTTAAGGTGGGTGGAAAAATATTTTCCAACTTTTAGGTGTTTTGATTAAATGCATGTAGAAAATTTGATCATGAGCCTTGAGATATATATAATCTATGTATTGCATGTCAATTTTATGTATCAAGTCATGAAAATTCTCAAGAGTTGCTCAAATTTGCTATTTATTGAATTTTAGGTGCATGCATGTGCAATTTAATATTTTAATTGATGAATTCTTGTATGTATTGGACATGCATGTGTATGATCTTTAACATATATGTTTTGGATGCCTTATAACCTGTAAAAGTCGAGCATAATTGATTAAATTTCAATTTTGGACTTAAAAATGTAAAAATGGAAAGTTGGTGGACTAAATTGCAAGAAAATAAAAATTAAAGGACCCCTCTGCAAATTTCGAAATTTGGGACTGTATTCAGGTTCAAAAATGACTTTTGGACATTTTAATAAAGTTTTAAGAGTTTTAAGATAAATAAAATCAACCTTTAAAAGCCCAAGGACTAGATTGTAAAATTTTGTAAGTTTAAGGGCTACTTTGCAATTTTTAAAACTGTACCAGACCTAAACTATAAAATTTGAAAATTCTGCTCTTAAGGTACTGGGAATGACACATTTTAAATGTATTCCAAAAATCCAAGTGTTTAGGGCTTGGAAAGTAATTTTACAAAAATTGAGGGACTAATGTGTAAAATATTAAACTTGAGGACCCAAATGAAATTTCCAGTACTTATGCAGCCCATGCACCTGTAAATACTAACTTAACTATAACTTAATTATATTTTGGACCCAAGGTTCAAATCTCATAACAATCGGACCCTAAAAGCCTTAAAGGCAATTATTTCAAAATGGGACAAAAATGATATTTTCAAATGTTAAAGGACCTACACATATTTATTTTAAAAACTGCTTTTTTCCCAATATCCTACCAACCTTAGTGACATTTTCCAACTGGAATCACATTAAAAGCCCTTCCGGTTTGTGAGTTCCGATTATTTTAAACTTAAGGTCCAAATTGACAATTTTTACAAATTTGGGGCCAATGTGAGAATTTTATAAAACCTTGACCTCAAAACTTTAAAAACCGGAATCTATGGACAATTTGGAGAATTTAGGAACTGACCTCATAATTTTCCAAGGTCGGGATATTTAATTATTCAATTTTTAACCCCAAAAGTGTTGGTTTTTTTTACAAAACGGGGCTAAATTACAATTTTTCTTTTATAAAGGACCTAACTCAAATTATTTTCTCTTTTACTAAAATATCCCTGGACCCTCTGACTTGGAGATTTAATTAAAGTATTTTATTTTCCCAAAATTCCTTGACTTATCGGATCAATTTGACCGATTAATACCCGATCGCGGAGGGACTCCCTCGCCTTGCGATTCGAATCTATAACGGGACTTATGTTCCACCTAATCTTTCAAGATATCGAAGGCTGCTTATCCTTCCGATAATCATCTTCATAGAAAAACTCCACCAACGCCAAAATTGCCCTCGCGTTATTTTCAAAAATTTTCCTAAAACTGCTTCCCTGAATCAATAATACTCGACTGCCTGGTTGACTGCCTGTACTTGTAATTACTTTCCTGCCTGAGTCAACTTGGTGTGTCGAGCTCACGTCGGAATGGATACATCGGGGGATGGAACCGGCAGCTGGCGCTATTCCACTCTCCCGGCCCCATCGCCCTAATCCCGCATGGCGAGGGACGGAGTGTCCGAGGGAAGCGGGTCGTAGTACTTGAGGTATAATCATGATTATGACAGGTCCGAGCCTTGCAATCTCCACTGTGAATTTTGTCTTTGCCTATGGAGCGATAAGGTGACCGGTCTTGGACCATCCTGCCTGGGGAGTTACAATGAAGAACGAAGGAACCGCTGCCTGATCCACACGATTCCGGAGTTATCGGACCCGTTTGGTTGGCGTTACATTTCCATACGCAACCGCTACTTGTTTTGCGTTGGTTGGCGCTACAAACCCGTACGCGACCATTATTTGCCTTGCATGGGATTGGCGTTACATTTCCGTACGCAATCCTACCTATCTTGACTGAATCACATAGTGTCTGTGTGACCATGAACTGTTTTCTTAAACTGTATAAGTATATTATTTTATTATTTTATCACGACGCTTGCGATCTGTGTGTGAATTCATGCATCATACTCACGCGTTTTCATATAATTATTTTCTCGCATTAACTATATTGCGCCACACCTGCACACGATCACCCCATCCACTGAGATTTCTGTCTCATCCCCACCTATTTTCTAACCTTAGATGAGGATTTCGTTGAAGATGCGGAACCGGCCCTGGATTGAGACCTTGTACTCCGCTTGTTGGATTTGCTACTTCTTCTTGTTGTTGATTGGACTCTTATCTTGTGTTGTTGTTGTACTCTTGTATTTCTTTCTATTCCGGTTTGTAACTGAAGAGCGTAGGACCCCCTGACTTTAAGTTGTTATATTTGGTTGATCTTCGGGTATGTAATTTGGATGATGGATTGTGGACTGTAAGTTGTATTCGTACTTGTTATTTATTTCTGCTGCTATTTAGACTCTGTTTCATTGGGTTCTCGTTGATATTTGTCTGGACTGTTTGGTTATTGTATTTAAGTTGTGGATCGTCGTCGCCTCCCGTTTGGGGCGTAACATTTTTAATATATGTATAGTTGTTATTTGGGCTTAGCCCATTTCTTAATAATTATTTAAAATGATTGAATTCAATTAAAAAATTGAAGAAAATATATCAGAATATGTATCCAAATTTATGTATCACATATATTAATGCATAACATTATAAATATTTATGTAAGAAGAAAATTAAGATTTATTTAATATGAAATTGTAGTCATAATATTATTTTATATACATAAAATTATCTTTATATATCAACATACTTTTCATGTTAATAGAAATTATTTTTTATATTTATCAATGTGTTTTGAAGTTCAAGTTTTAAAATTCAACATTTGAAATTGGGTATGAATTTGTCTGCTTGGTAAATTTTTGATATATGTGTATATATAAAAATGAAATAGTTTTTAATTTTTTGAAATATTTCATTTTCCCTTAAAATTGTGTTACTGAATATAAAGCATGGTTTAATTTCTTTAATAATTTTGATAATTATTCAGTTTTATAAACCCCAAAAAATATTATAATTTAAAATTATTTTATTGTTAATTGTATTGAAAATATAATCTATTAAACATTCAATATTAGGGTCTTAAAAGAAATTCAACATTACGCAGTTAAAACATTTTTCAAACCTTTACAGCTTCTTATAGATAAATGCATTCTATAAATATATACAATTCATGTCCGCACAACCAAATATTTCGTATTTAAAGATATTTTCTTATAGTTTACAGTAATTTATTTTTATTGTTTAATTGTATGATTTATAATCAAATTAATTATCTTTATATTTTAATTATTTCTTGAAATTTTAAACTTTTTGCAATTACTATTTTTTTTTAAAACATAGATAACATAAATCCATATTTGTAAAATAAAGAACATGAACAAGTAAAAATGAAAAGATTCTTAGGTTCAATTTTTAGAACTAATAAAATAAAAAATTATAAATAGAATTTAATATTAATAATATATGTACAATATACATATTCAGGGAATATGGATGGAAACGGAGAATCTCTGTTTTATCTAATCGGAATAGGAAAGGGGACAGACATATAAATATCATCTCTGTCTCATCCCCAATTCTAGAGAAGCGGATAATCTTCATACCCGCTCACATCCCGAATTAACCAGAGATTTCCCGTCCCATTCTATTCGGTTACCACAGGGATGTTGTTATCCCTAAGTGCAGAAGATAGAATTTATAGAATTATTAGAAAAATGTACATGCAACAGTATATATTCCCCGTGCATCGCACGGGTAAAAGACTAGTATATATAATAACAAACATGTTCCCAAATCCATTTTCCCGCTTTTTTGCACTTGCTAAACACGAAATTAGATATTTTTAATGGAAAACAAAAAAACAATAATAGACATATATGTCCAATATCTTTGTTATTATATCATTAATTTTGTTTATCTTAATATGGTATGCATTGACATTTTAATTTAGATATGTCTAATTAGTATTAAATATTATACATCTAAATTTGGAAAGATTTAAAAAGAAATAGTTTGTTGACCGATATTACTGTAATTTACCACTAATTTTGTCCATTTTAATTTTGATATGCATTAACAATCTAATTTATATATGATTTATCAGTATTAAATATGTATTAAATAAATTCCAAAAGTTCTAAACAAAAATATGAAAACGAATTTGCATTACTAAGTCGATCTTCGTAATTGTACTATATAATTTTATCTCTTTTGTTTTCAAACTATCAATTTGATAAGATTCATAATAAATGATGAAAAAAGAATATAATGTTATTTCAAACTGGAAAAAATATGTACAAAGTGTGCTGATATATAAAATATATTAATGAGTTATTATATTTGAAAATTATATATTTTGATCATATGTAATATTTATATATCTATAATGAGTCAGTATATCTTAATGTGTCCAATGTTTATTTTATATTCAAATCTATGTATACAAAAATAATTTCAGCCTCACCGTCAATACAACTTATCCATTATCGATGATGCAACTTTTTGTGGAACTAATCACCATTATTATAGACTATTCAATACGGGTTGATATAAATACAAATATCTAATTATTAGAGGTATCAAAATGGGCTCGGCCCGAGGGGTCGGGCTGTAATTTTGGAAGCCCAAAAAGATTGCACCTATGTGGCCCGAAAATATACCTGACCCTGTCATTTCATGGTATTTTTCATGTATTGTGTCTAAAAAATAGCTGCCCAATGAAATTTCGTGTCAATCTATTTGACAGTTCTACTGGTTATTAAAATAGCCTCTGCGTCATCTAGTGCCATATAATAGCAAAGTGAAGCATTATTCGATTTTTTTGTCAGAAAGTGATGTATTTATAAAATTCAAAGAATTATATTTTAATGAAAATTTTATCCACAAACTTTACCGAAAAAGCAAAAAAAATCTGAATACCCTGCCATGTGCGCGCTATCTACTGAAGGTGCGTGGCTCAATGGCGTACCACCTATTTAGGCTATTATGGATTTATGGTATTTACCTTAAACAATATTATAAGTTATAACACGATTCTTACTTAACAAATTATAAACACTCCTATATGAAACCAGTAGTAAAACTTGTTTGCTCATTGATCCAGTTTTTAAAATATTGATTTAAATGCCCATCAGTTATTACGAAAATCATTGATTCTATTACAATCTATAAAAATCTTGATTTCAAACGATCACATTTTGTTTTATTATTATTTTTAAAAATATTATCTTCACAACAAAAGCCCTCATTTTTAACATGACCCTTTAGTACTTCCCTAAAGGGGTGGCCAAATGGAACCGAAAGCGGATTCCAAATCAGAACCAGAACCAGAACCATTGATCGGCCCGTTCCAAAATCAAAACCTGAATTGTGTAGGCCGGTTTCGGTTACGATTCCTCCGTGTAAAATCGTGGAACCGTCAGCTTGAACCAACAGTGGAATCGGCGGTTAAAATCGTCATTTTCAAAGGTCGAAACAGTCAACTTCTATTTTTTAATTTTTGGTAAAACATGCTAGAAGAAATATTAAATAAAATATTTATAATATTTTTTATTTGGTCGCTTGAAACACGTCCTAGAGCAAATATTGTAAGCGAGCAATGTGGACTTTGATTCATCTATAAGATACGTAGACATGAAATTAATATTATTATGAATACTAAGTCCAAATCCTTTTCCTTTTTTCCTTTTCCTTTTTTTGTAATTTTTAAAAAGCATTAAAAACTTATCAAAAGAAAAAAATTAGTTCCGGTTAAATTGGAATCGGAACCGTGGAGGAATCAGGTTCCAATTTGGAACCGTAACCGTGAGGCAACAATTCCGACTCCAATTCTTCATTTTGGAGGAACCAGAATCAACGAATTTGGAACCGAAACTAGTGGTTCTGGAATTGTTGCCACTCCTACTTCCCTATATGGAATCATATATATATATCAATTTCACTTTCACCACATCATAAAATATCTATAAGAAGGACGAGGAAATTAAGGTACATTTAATGTATACATAGATATATAGATATAAAACCACTACCTCCACAAAATTGAAATATGGACTAGTCATTCATCACAAAACGATACCAAACTATTTCTTACAAATTAAAGGGAATCCTCTGGACAAAGGAATTAAGAATGAAGCAATATAAATTTAATTGATGTATGGAGCCACAGCAATAAAAGACTGAAAACTAACCGATCATTGTTATGAACAGTAGTATTTTGTGGTGGAGATGGAATGATGATTCCCTGCAGAGTGTGGCACAAATATTAAACACTTCTTCTTTCTGATGAGTAAATATTCTAGTTATGAATCTAGATTTTTCTTCTATGTTCTGTTTTATGTCTAACTGTAAGTAGACACTGGACTAGCATTAAAGACAATTTGTTTTTTGATAAATTAAAGACAATAAAAATTTAGGGAACATTCTGATTTTTTTTAATTTTATTTTATTTTTTCCCCATTATATATCCCTAGCATTAAAGACAACAGATTTGCTTATTTTCTGTACGTTCATTTGTCTTTGTTTTTATTTTTGTGGTTTGGAGATCGATAGAAGATAAATATTTAGGCTAATATAAATAAGTTTTTCGCTACTCAAAATTAAATTATTTATGGCTTAAACATTTTAGGATCAATTTAGTTCGACTCAACTCCTCTCAATCTTTTTTTCCCTTTTTTTAAAGGAAGGTAATGGCGAAGCCGGGAAAATTTTTGGGGTGAGTCGATATACAGAAATAGGATGGGCCGGAAGCCGGATAAACAACAAAAAAAATTCATGTAAGTTCCAACTAAAATATTTTTTTAAAAAAAAAAACCTTCTTATTATATTTTTTTAAATGGGGGTGGTGGAGCCCAGGTTGCCCCCTAGTCTCCTCACTTGAACAAAGGGCTTATTTCTGACTAACTTACATAATTTCTGGATGAAAACAAAACAATAAATTAAATTAAAATAAGTATTGTAAAACATAGTTGTCAAGACCCCATTAACAATTTTATGTGATTAATAAATAATTGAGTGTTGTTCCATCACAACCTAGAGATGTGCATGCCGACCAAGTCGGTATAACCGAACTGAGTGGATCACCATTGGATCAACACACATATGGTTGTGTGTACATATTTGTTGATCCAATGGTAATACATGTCCACTTAGGTGACATAGAATTGACCGACATCCTTAGCATAAACATTTTAATCATGAGCAACTTAGTCTCTTAATACATATGCGGTTAACTATTAATCCGACGGCAAAAGAAAAGAAAAAAAAAACAGGCCAATGATTAGCAGTATAACACTCCAATCAATAATTAGTGGGTCTACAACTAAGATTTGTTTTTACTAAATATGACGTGTTGTTCTAATCTAAGCCGTTCTAAATTAGGGAAAGAAGTGATGGTATCTTATTTTCTATTCATCTCATAAATAAGTATTAAATTTATAAATTATTTTTTTAAAAAAAATATTAGTTGTAGAATACAGAAACTCGACTTATATCTGTAGTATGAAATTAAATACATGATTAATGGAGGAAAATACTCCTCAATGTTAGGTAAATGTTCCTCATGTTGATTTTTCTGAGTCATGTGGGCTTCCAACATAATCGCGAATTTTTGAATCTGAATGCCTAATTAAACTGTAGTGAAATATATCCATCCGATAATTAAATATGAATTTGAATATAAGAAAATGAAAAAAGGAAATGGAAGCAACATCCAAAGCAACACTAAGATCCACCCCACTATGTGCTATCGTCTAAAGAAGATTTTCTTGTAAAAGAAATACTTTTTATCCATTAAATTAAATGTACCTATCACTTTTCCAACTACTTATAGGAAGATGAAAAAGTTTGCTGAGACATTATTCCAATTAATGTTGCCATAAAAATGGTTTAATGTATTTGGTTTCCGCGAAGAAACTGTGTACCTGAAAACTGGTTTACTTTCAAAGAACCTGAAAAATTGTTTGGGATGGGCCCTAACTAAGACCATCTAGTGCATAAGTTATTACAGGTCGTGAGAAACTAACAACGAAGTCAAACGAATATTACTTTTGCAACTAAAAATTGGGGTGCATTAGTGTTTAACTTTTTATGCGATACATGCTACGTTCAAATGGCGAGATTGTGCACGTTCACTAGTCCCATCATCATCATGGGGCTTGACTGGTGATTAAGAACCATCGGGTCACTCGGAATCAGACTCTGAGTTGGGATGGAACCCAAATAAAAAGGCGCAGATTCTCTCGTCTTTCAATTATTTTGGGAGCAAGTCTCTTGTGAGATGGTCTCACGGATCTAAATCCGTGAGACGGACCTCCTAAAAATATGAACCATGAAGAATAAACCCGAAAAACAAAAATAAACCCAAAAAATAAAAAATAAATCCTAAAAAAACTAAAAATCCTAAAAACCCAAATCAATTAAAAATAAACTCAAGAAATAAATTAAACCCTAAAAAAACAAATATAAATCCTAAGAAAAATAAAATCGGAAAAAAAAACCTTTAAAACTTTGTGTAAGGGCTCCGTCTCACGGATCTAAATCCGTGAGACCGTCTCACACAAATTTTTGCCTTATTTTGGTGATCAGCAAGGGGGAAATGTTAATTTTGACTTTTCCCTTGTCAAATTCATTAATATAATTTGCGGTGAGGTTTGGAGATTTGTGACAATAAATCCCTTAAAGTAGCATTGGTGGAAGTTGTTAAGTCTAAATTGTTGACATATACTGCAATATAACAAAAATAAACTCCACTAAATATATTTTATAACTAGTTGTCTCAAGGTGACTATTATTTTTATGTGGTATGTGAGGGTAATTATTGATTATAGTTATTGATGTTGCTAAAAATGGGCAGCTTACTTTGAGTCAATGTATTCTATATTGATGTATCTGAATCAAAGTCTAAAGTCCAATTCATGTGTAGGGTATCAACCTGCAATACGTAAATAATGTTAGAAGGCCCGATATTGTCCCGGGAGCTTCTCCAATGCTTAACTCAGCAAAGTATATGACTAATCTAGAGCATAAGGGAATTAAATAGTTAAATTGTACTTAATTAATAATAGTAGGAATAGACTATTAATACCTAAAGCGATGAGTCTCATAGGTTTGATATAATAAGTTGGCCTCAAGAGTTGAACTAATTGGGCCTCATGGCTCATTGGCCTATTTTGATGATTTAGCCCAATTAACAATTTATATGGGTTAATACGTGATTAAATAATCAAATATAAAGAGAAAATTCACCATTTTATCCATCATCAGTTATCTTTTTATTATATAAAGAAAATAATATGGTGAGTTTATAGCTATTTATAATAATTTTTGTTAGTAAATCTATATAAATAGCTAATCCGAATATTAACTTGTATACACAACAAAATTCATTAGATACAGCTGAATGGGCCCTGGAGAATTAACAGTTCATGAAATCTGAAGAGTTATTGTAAAATACACATGGAGCGTAAACGAATTGAGTCAAATCAAAATCAAATATGTTATTGTCACTGTACAAAATACGTATCGAAAAACTTGATATTGCTTCTGTCATCGTCGGGTAATGATTCATTCATCCGGCATATGGGACATATTTATTTACTAAGAATATCTATCTATTGGGGACAAATAAAAATCACCTATTTAGAGACAATTTTATTCACGAAAAGAGACTACAATATTGAAAATTATTTCTTTCACCCGTGTAAAGAAAATAACGAAGAAAATGGAGGAGCAACAGTGGTTCCAAAACTAAGGGCGCGATTGGATGTGCTTTCGTTTTGAAAATTTTCATTTTGCTAGAGGATTTTGGCAAAAAAAATTTGGAAGAAAAAAGATGATTTTTGAGAGTGTGATTGGATGTGAGATAAAAAAGTAATGATGAAAGTTGATTTGATTTATAAATAGTAAAATATTGATTGGATATGATTGGTAGTTAGAAATGTGTGAGTGAGTGAATAGTGAAATTTGTGGGGGATATGTAATAATGATTAGTTTTTTATGAAAAAATGTGTAGATGTGATTGGTAAGAGAAAAAATGAGAAAAACCAAAAGTGAGAGTATAATATATTTTCTGAAAATTTTCATAAACAATTGCATGTTTGGTCAGTAGAACAAAAATAGTATCTCTTCCACATCCAATCGCAGCCCAAATTGTTTGGATCCCCGAAATACCATCCAAAAAACATCCAAAACAAAACCAAGGACAACATATTTTAAACACATAAAACATTAAAACTAATCGAAATCGTGGATTTTTATTGGCAATTGGTTTTGGAAAAACCTGAAAACATCCATTGTTTTTCTTTTTTTTTTTTTTTTTTTTTTGTGAAAGCAAAAAACCTGGGACCAATCTAGCAGCGACAACAGTAAACGGTGGCTCCGCAAAACCATTACCCCACAAGGCCACAACAGATAATGACAATCACCTTCCCAAAACCCACCCCCTTTTGTATATAATCCCTTGATCAATATTACACACACTCATCTCGCAGGCAGTTTACAACTGAATCTTCTTCGAAGATGAAGTTTCTCGCGTGTTTGGGCGCCGCAACGGTCAGTCCAGGGGTGGAGACTGCCGTTGGTGGGCGGAAGACGACGGCGGAGCAGGGAAGATACTGCCACACCCATGGCCACACAACGAGTAAAAGGCTACCGAAAGTGAAATCCACGCATAATTGGAAACCGAAGCTTAATGCGATCTCCGAGGACAGTCCGTTGTCGGAGGTGAACAGAGGCGGCGTCAATCGACGGATAGGCGGATCTGGTGACAAAAAACGGCAGGTGAAAGTCAAACCTAAATCGCCGGCGAGGGCTGCGCCGCCACCAATTCACGAAGAGGATTACTGGTAATTATTTACTTGCCTCTTTTTTCTTATTTAATTAATTTCTTCTTATATTCGAATTCAGGCAAAATTTGACAAATTGTTCATTTTATTTTGTCAATTCAGGAAATCTGCGCACACGATGGCTGTCCCTGCGTTCGCTCCGACATCGTTTTTGTTCTGAATATTGAATCAGCCCATGGGGCTTTCTTCTTTTATGATCTACTAAAAAATTTGTATATTCCTAAGGCAGCATATGTAATATATTGTTTGTAATTTTGGATTTTGTGATGTGAATACGTGTTCAGGATTTTGAGAAGTAGTTCTTGGCAGTTTGGAGGAAATTTTTGGATGGAGTTACCCATTGTACCTTGTAGTTTCAGTGATATGGATTAAGAAGAATGATCTATTTGCACAACGAATTTGGTCCCCTCAAGGCGGAAAAAATCATGTTTCTTTGTTTCAAACTTTCAAATAGTTGGGGTTGGATGCCAGATATGTTTTAGCAATTGTAACATGTTGTAGGTTATGGTACAATTTATAATATGTATTTAAAAAAAATTGTGATGCTATAATCGACTTGCCAACAAGGTGGTGGCCTGGTAGATACCAAGCCAATTTGAGTCTCTCTTTTTTTTTTTTTTGACTTTTCTAGTTTGGTAAATTATATCATAAACCAATTCCATTAAGGATAAAAATGGAGTAATGACAAGAAGATGGCTAGGTCCATCTGTGGTGCTCATTTGCTCATGATTGCTCCTCAACCCTCATCATTACAAAATCATAATCCAAAACCCACTTTCAATCACCTACATAAAGAATAACATAATTCAATGAATTTGGTCACCAAACAATCCTTTGACCAGGTGCTCCACCATGGCCCAACTTTGCTATACTTTCACTTTTCATTCCTTTTGGTTCAAGATCCATTTATAACCATGGTTTTCATTCAAGCCACATAAATGTTCATATCTTCAGACCGTCAACAACTACCATGAGATTTTACTCGAATAGGTATCACTCAATCTTTACAAAAGTGGTGATTAAGGTTCGAACTTTGAGTATTTCAATTTGTTTGAAATTTATCACTTCTTCTCCAACTATTCCTCCCAACGTACCAAACTTATCGGGAAAAAAACTCAATCAACAACTCGTTTGGAGTATCCGAGTTGATTTTTTTTTTCACTTTCTTTTAATTTTGAGGAAGAGTATTTGCTAGTTCTACAATGAATATTAAATTGAGTTTGGTCCAAGAAAAGATACTAAAATAGGATAGGACATTATTAAACAATGAGCTAATTACGTGATTTCTCTCTGTATATGTATATGACCAATGCCGGACTTGACCCCAAGCCCAACAAGCCCTAGCTTAGGGCCCCAAATTTTTGGGGGCCTATTTTTTTAAATTATTTATTTTGCACATTACTTTGGGCCTATTTTTTTTTCCAACCACATAAACCAAAAATGAGAATACCATGAGCGACAACCAGGTGGCTTAGCCCACCTGGCCACCACAAGCAATTGTGGGGTGGAGGTCAGGGGTTCAAATCCCTGCTCCATCAAATTGTTTTTGGGGTGGAGGTCGGGTTCATATCCTCGCTCCATCAAATTTCTCCCAGGGGCATATGCGAAGCCGGGTGAAGATTTGGTGGGAACTCATACTGAATAAAGCATCCGTGTGGGTTCGATTCGGGGAGAGATCATTATTAGTAGATTGGGGGGCCGAACATAATTGTTCTCTTTACGGGAGGATCTGGTTGTGCGTCGCCAGACCCGTCGAACATTGGCCGATTGCATGCACATCCGCGCTTTACCTTGGCGGCAAAGAATGAGGAGCAGAGCTGTTGTCTCGGGCATAGTCGGCGTAGCGCAGAAGCGCAGGAAGTTCGAGTTATCAAAAAAAAAAAAAAAAAACAGAGAGAATACCATGAGCGACAATAGTGAGTTGCACTTAGAACTGTCAAAATGGGCCAGTGGGGCAGAACGGCCACGGCCGGCCAAAACCCGCCATTTGGCGGGGCATGATGGGCCGAAAAAAACTTAACTCAAACCCAACCCACCTTGGGCCGGGGACCGGCTAGCCTGCCATAAGTTCAAAAAAAAATTGGTGCAAATTTGGCATGTTTCTATCATGTTTTTAATTTAATAATATATCAAAACTTGATATTAAATATATATATTTAATGCACATAAATTGAATGTCGATTAGATTTAACGGAAGGAGAAAAAAACTAAAAGCTACCAATCTTTTTTCGTTCAGTGCCTAAGAGCTCATTTGATGTCAGGACCTTATTTCCAAATGTATTCATACAATCTTGAACCTAAAGTTGATCTACACAAAATAACTGGAATTCTAAAGAAAAAAAGAGAACATTTTAAGTGTTAGTTTGTCTGATTGTGCAGTCTTTAATTTTAGGTCAGTTTATCTTGTCAGAAAAATTCCAAGTGTTTGAAGTTAAACCATGAAATCAATGTTTAATTTTATGTCTTTTCTTGAAATTAAGTTTTACTTACAAATTTGGTGTCATACAGGTGCAACTAGAAAAAGCCTTAGTAGAAAATATTGCTAAATCCCCAAAGTTAGAACAATATGCCATAAAAAATTAATGGTCAGTTTTTTTCTTACATAATATTTCATTATTGATTTCTTTTTTTAAAAAAACAAGTGGCCAGCCCACTCATGGTCTTATCAACATATTAATTTCCACTTGATTGTACTAATATATGAATATTAGTTTGTTAGTTGATACACAATTGTTGCCTTTCAAGCATATAGTTCATAATTAATATGTTGTCTCGCTAAAGTAGTTATTTCATTTGGTTATTGTTATAATCAATGTTACAATTGAGTTTTCGGTCCTTGATTTAGAATAATATTTAAGCTAAATAAATCCAATCACTACAAAAGTCTATTTTTAAAATCTTATTTTGGGCCTTGAGAAACACAGGTCTGACCCTCTATATGACATAAGTTTTATGGTTATATTAAATACCCACCGTTTTTTAAGTCAATGTCAACCCTTTACGCTTCCCGGTACTATTTTACCTAAATTTACGCTTCACGCTCTTTTTTTACACAACAATACGCTCCAGCAAAAATTCCCGGAAAATTTCACGCTTTGTTTTAACATTGTTTTTAACATGTTTCTTTTAATAAAAATAGGTAAAAAATTGTATTTAAACATCGAAAACTTCATTGAAACAACAAAGAAATATCAGAACAACATTAAAAAGGGTATGGAAACAACCCAGAAACAACATAAAAAATATTTAAAACACAACATGAGTAAAAAGAGCTTAAAAATAGGTAAAAATTGTATTTACACATTGAATACTACATGAAAACAACAAAAAAATTATTAGAACAACATTAAAAATATTATAGAACAACACCGAAACAATAGAAACAATGTACAAAATAATATGTGAAGTAAAAAACAACATAAAAAATAGGTTAAAGTTGTTTTGAAACATCGAAGCAACAAAGAAACAACATAGAAACAACATAGAAACAATAAAGACAAATTTAAACAACCTCGAAACAACTTATATAACATATAAAACAATGCATGAACAAAAAAAATAAAAATAATAAAAAATAGCAAGGAGCGTAAAAAAAAAAGTTAGGTACAAAAGTAAAAAATAGGCACAAAAGTAATTGGAGCATATTGTGTAGTAATTGTATAAAAATCAGCGTATTCTGTGTAATTTCCCCTTATATTAGAGGGCATGCGAATGAGCTTAATAATGTGACAAAAAAATTGACCTCGTTCTATGTAAACACACATATTCCGACTTGTGTCTCTCTGAGGATCAAATTTGTCACCACCCCAATTAGACAAGAATTAATTAACAACAATGAAATGATCAAATATCTTTATAATTTATAAACTGTTATGCTCTGTATTTGTCTTTCAGTTTCTGCTTTATCCTCTCTGTATTCGTTCTCGATCCAAGCCCACGTAAAATTGTGAAATTTCAAATTCAGTAATTGAAGAATCAACAAAAGCAACTGTGATTTGTTTAAAAAAAAAAAAAACCAAGGAATACTAATCAGTGATGAAGCCAGGAAGTCTATGTAGGTGGGCCCAACTAACATCAGTCTAAAAATAAAATATAATACATCAAATCTAAAAATAACACTATAAATAGTTATTAGTTTTAATAAAGTCATATTCAATTAAATCTTAATATTTAAAAAGAAATAACATAATACAATTACATGAATATGTCATAACATTTCTTTTCTATTATTCATATTTTGAAATTGTTGCATATAGCTTCCTTGATAATGTTTCGAGAATCGAGATATATCCTTTTCAATGTATGTTACCAAACAATCATTAAGTAGTCCATCTCCTATTCGATTGCGTAGTGAACTCTTTATGATATTCATTGTTGAAAAAACTCTTTCCACCGTTGCAGTGGCAACTGGTAAGATCAATTACAACATAACCAACAAATAAACTAATGGAAAAACAATATGTTATCTTGTAGCAACCATCTTCTGAGCAAGACCTCCTATACCTACTACTTTAGAGAAGTTTTCATCTAAACGAACATTGAAACGATTTTTTTTGTTAGTGCTTAAGTTGAATGTACAATTGTAGGTGCATTGACTGATGAGTACGATTCCTCGATAATAAGTGGTACTCTTTTAAAAAATCGTTCCATTATCTAAGAAAATGCGAAAAAAAATCAAAAACTAATACAACTTAAGGAAAACAACTATACATGAACTATAAATTATAATAAATTACTAAAAATTAGCCCTAACAATTCATATAACAATCAATGATACAACAAAGAAATTAATAAATAGAAAAGAAACAATAAATCTAACAAAATTAATTAATATACACTTTGATATTAAAAACCTTAAATACAATTCATTCTCATTCATTCAATGTTAATCTCACGACAATAAGGTAAAATAAAAGCTTTAATACAAACTTTAGGGTAGCCGGGTAAGGGTTGGGCGTCACGCGTGAAGTTTGGTATGTTTTTTTCTTCAGACCTTGGGGATTTTTTTTTTAGGATAAGAGACCTTGGGGATTGGGCGTGAAGGTTGGGGTAGGGCCTAGGGGTTTGTTTTTGGGTCTGTGAAGCACTAGAGCCTAAGGCCTTGTTTGTTTATGTTTCCAATGGTCTCTTTCCAGTTTCCAACTATACATAAAAAGTGTAATCATGTTTGTTCATAAAATTTCCAATGGAAATCATCATTTTCATTTTCTATTTTTCACATAAAACAACATCTCAAACCTATAATTTCTATTATCAAACCTATACACTACCCTACATCACTCATCATTACTTATCAATCACTATTCTCATATTTTAACCCAATTATATGTGTGGGACCCACCATTATCAACTTTTTTTTACTTAAAATATTACTATTTTTAAATTATAACTATCTAATGGGACCCACCAACTTAATCTTACAAATATAATATTATATATTCAAATTAAAATATTAAAGTGGACCCCACCACTACCAACTTTTCAATTATTATATACATAAAATAATATTTCAAAACTACTCAAACCAAACACAATCTCATTTCCAACCTTACATAAAACACATTTCAATTCATTCATCCAGACACAATCCCAATTTCCACACGAAAACTAATAAATTTTCAAAATTCTATTTCCAACTCCAAAAACTTGAAATGGACCATGGAAACATAAACATACAGGCCCTAAACTTTCAAGAGTTAGTGGCCTTTTTTTTTTTTTTTTTTTAAATTTTATTAATATTATAAATAAAAAGACAAATACACCACTAATATTTTTAAAAATCCCAGGGGGGCCCAGTGCCCCCTTGCCCCCCCCCCCTACCCCTTCGTCCCTGATATTATTACTAATTATCAAAAGCTACATTAACATAATAACATCTTAATTCCCGTCAAAAAAAAAAAACCGTGCCTAATTCCATCCTAATTACACAATTAGCTGAAGGTATATATAAAACTTTGCTAAATAAATAACCCTTAAGTCTTAACCTCAAATTTCAAATAAAAAAAATAAATTAAACATAGTAAAAGTAAATCGAAAATATTTTTATTTTGGACCAAAAATTCTTGCAATTTGAACTTTGACCCCAAAATCTAATTTGACTTTTTTTTTTTTCCGAAACGATAGAAATATATTCATTACTCAAATAAACATACACTGCCAACTGTCAAATGGCCACCTTGAACATACATACATTGATACATGTCAAGGGGAGAACTCCGTACGAGAGGTAAAACCACCGTAATTCGAGGGAGCAAAACAAGAAACTACTAAAAAACAAATAAAAACTAAGAACTCCAAAGGAAACTAAACCACCTCCGAAAGGAGGACTAAGGCACTCCGCAAGGGAAACTACCCAACTCGAACAAATCCGGGCACGAGCTACTACACGCACTGCAAGCCTGAAATTACCGACCGCTACGAGTTTCGCAAATCAACCAGGTAAAAAAGACAAAAACAAAAAAAAATAGAAAAATCGAAAAAAAAAAAAAAAAAGAAAAATGTCTCTCCTCACCCGATCTTCAACCGCAACCGGCAACCCATCACCTACCCGGCTCCAACTCTCCTCTTTGTAGCTCCGACCTTCGACTTGCCTCCACTCTCGATCGGAAAAACCGATCACCTCCGGATAACGCAAGGAATATACCTTCATTGGCTCCATCATGAAACATGGTTGGGGAGGGGAGGGGATAAGGGAAGGAGGAGGAGGAGGAGGGGGGGGGGAGGGGAGGGGAGGGGAATTAAAGTGTTTGTAATGTTTATGACCCTTTAGAATGAAGCAACTGTATACTTCCAATGATGCATGAAAAGTGTTCTGTAATTTTAAGACCCTAAATATGTGGCACGTGTTGCTGATTTTAAAAGTATGTTAACATGCTGGAGTTGACAATGAGTGGTGGCATAAATGTTTTACAAGTAATTTCTTGTGCTATATCCTCCTGAAATGTCAGATCTTTCGATGATTCTGGGGAAATTAATTTTTTTTTGTTATGTACTCTTTTTTAATATCAAATTTGGTTTGACTGAAAGAAATAAAGTGGTAATAAGCAAAACTTTCAAAGTTTGCTCATTTCGTAAACGTTTGTAGCTTAGAGAGGAAATTCATGTACTTTCCGATGACTAGATTTCAATAAAAAATTTCATCAGTTGAACGTCAAAGCGCTGCAATCAGGGCTATCCGGGTAGAAGTTGAACAATTGCGGACTATGTTAAGGTTACTTCGATCCATTTGATGAGAACAGTTGCAAGTTCTTCTGATCATGCATTTCTTAAGGAAAACCTTCCAAACCTTTGTCCATCGCCGAGACGGGAAGGATGGCCAAGATGAAGTGAAATGGGGACACAAAGATTGGAACTTTTCGCTTAACCATGCTGATGAAAGAACACTACATGCTTCTCTTCTACATCGGCTATCGATAGCTTATCCTGATTACTCGGCTGGAATCCCTTCTTTGGCCGGTGGCTTTGAATTCTCAAATAAATCCGGTATTTAAAAATCTTTTGTTAGCAAGAATATGATCTGAGGGTCCCAAATTTCTAGAGTTAATTACAAAAAACCTTGAGGTTTCGGCTAATTACAAAAAAATCTGGAAATGTTTCAAAATTATAAAAGCCCCCTTAGGTTTGATTATGTCTTAAATTTAAGGGGTAACTGTTATATTTCTATAAATAGTAGGGGGCCTTTTGAAATATTTTTCTCTCGTGAAGGGGGAAAATGTAAGACAGAATCAAACCTCAAGGGTTTTTTTGTAATTTTAAAAAACATCTAGAGTTTTTTGGTAATCAGCCCAAACCTCAGCTGTAGTTTTGTAATTATCCCTTTTTTTTCAAATGTCTGATGCAACTTCTTCATTTTGTAGCAGTCAAAACAGGCATTTTCGGTGCTGATAAACTGCGAATCCGGAGTCTTGTATGTCCTTGTTCAACTTTAGTTGGCAACTTATTTTACTGCGTTGGTGTTTACTAGTCTTTGTCTCTGATGTGCTCCTGCTTTTGTTTTAACTTCTTCTGTTCCAAGTTTTCTTTGGTGAAATCTGGAAGTAACTCCTAGGCCTTTCATTTCTTATGTGAGCTGTTTTTTTCTCATCTTTCCAGATTTTTGAAGAGCCATCTGATTCAGAAATATTAGAACTGAAGGATGGCCTGCAAACTCCAAGTGTAAGCATTTTAGCTAGCCTGTAATTATGAAATAAAATTATTTTATGAAGTTATACTATTTTCCCATCTATGAAATAGTCAGCTCTTTGGGAGTTCTGAGGCATAAGATGTGATTACCTTCTTAAAAGTCTAAATTTGATGTTGGTCAGATATAAGTATTCGTGTCTATTTCATTTTGAGTTTGTTGCTTGTATTATGGTTTCAGGTGAGTAATAATAGGTTGTCTGTTGGGATAACATCGAAAACGCTCAGGCTTCCAAACTGTGGTGAGATGCTTTTATCTGTACATGGTTCGCCTCTTGGAGTTTATAAGGAAGATAACATGGAAACTATACAAGGTATGCTTTCCTACACCTTAATTTGAATGCTTAATATAATTTTTGAAAGGTAATCATAAAACATATTTGAGTAACATTCACCACTAGAATTCATACAAATCTTTTTATGAGCAAATGTAAGACAATCTTTTTTGTTAAAATTTCGTTCTATTATCTTACAGAGACAGAAGATGGTTGAATGGTGAGAGTGGCAAACTCATGGTTGTCGTTGTCGAGGAAGATATCTTGTCAGTGCACGGATGATTGTCACATTTGTAGTGAATAGGAAATAAAATACCTTTTTGGAACATAAGATCCCATCCGTAAATTGTCAAGTTTGTGAAACAAATTTCCACATTGCCTGTATATTAGAAAGGTCATGAGTTTTATAAGTGTGAGAGTGATTCTGAGTAAAGTTAAAAAAATAAAAATAAAATTGAACTTCTTATCGAGATTGAAATAGTGTCATCAATCGAGTCTAAGCTCAAATAAGTTTTGAACAGAACCAGAGACAAGTTGGACTCATGTAGTTTGGCAATATTACACAATATATTATTACACTCTTTATTTCTAGGGCTAGATCAAGTTTTGAGTTCACGAAAAAGTTGGTTGAAATAATTTAGGGATAAATTATAAAAACTATGGCGTAATAAAGAAAAACCCGACTAAATTTTAGGGTTAGCAGTTTCTCTTTTTTTTTTTTAATGGGGCCAAACATCTGGGGTAGTTTTTGTAATGATCCCTTGAATTTATAATGCTCAATAAACCTTTTTAATCTCGATCTTTGCTCAAAAATCAAATATTCTGATTCGAACTTTAGGTCACTTTAGAGGAAAGGTCTTCATATATCACAATGGAAAGGGAACACCAGATATACCCACCAAAGATAAGTTGGGCAATATAAACAAAACAAACAAAACCTAAACAAAGTAGGCAAAAATTGAAAGCCCCCAACCTAATACTAGTGTCTAGCCAGTTGAGTTTCTTGTCTCCAATTTTCCACAGGATCCAAGAGGTGAAACCAGGCTTTCCACATGGACAAATCCATAGCTAATCACAGATGGCTTGTTAAAAATAATCTCCCTAGACAAAACCGTATTGTCTTTGCATAGAAGCAGCTCTGTTCTTTGGTGAGAAACTACCCCCATCAGAACCTCGCCATTCTCGTACAAATAAAATGGTTTGAAGTCCACCGGAATACAGAACATCTCCAAAACAAGATTGAGTCGAATGTCAAGAATTTTAGTCCAAGACTTATCATGGTCCGAATAATAATCCTTCATCGCCCATAAAACAAGACAAGACTTCCACACAACGAGGACACAAAGTATTCCCTTCAGAACACACAGGTTTAGATCTACAATGTAATTATCATTATAAAGGGAAATTGGGCAATACTCGGGTAGACGAATCTCCCTATACTTCTCAGCCAATAGATCAAACGAAAAAAGTGCGAACGGATTTTGTCTCATTATTTCGGTAGCCAGCCAATGAATTGATCCATTTAGAAACACACTCGCCCAAGGGCTGTAATCTTCAGGAAAATCGTCAAGTTTTCTCCAGGAGTCACTTTTCAGTGAAAATACTTGAGTTTCAGTCATATACCCGAGTCGAAATCTCGAAAGTTTTAAAATTTTGTAGTCATTTCTCGTAGAGTCATAACCAAACCCCAAATAACTGAAATCATCAAAATTCTGCTTACCTGATGGGGTCAGAATTTTCCTGTATGTTTTCAGACAAGGGTTCCATATATAAATCGACATATCCATGCGAACACATAGCAATCCGTCGCATGAGTCAAGAACTTCCCAATAATTAGATCCACTGAATGGGGCACAAAAGTATTCTCCCCTCTTTATAGGCATGATTTCTTGGGAATAGTACATATTTTCATTAGCAGATGGAGATGGTATTGGAATCAATATTTTCTGTTGGGCGCCGCGGCTCAGGTGTTTTCTTACAAAGCGGTGTTCGGAGATTAAGGATCGCCATGATTTCGAAACGCAACGGCAACGGATCAGAGACTTTGTCGGCAGGCTGCAGAGTATCTCCTCCACGATCTCCGGCAGGAGGTGGCAGTTTTCTTCTGCCATCCCTGAATTAATTTAGGTACTTTATGTCTCTTTGTTGTTGCAACAAACAACTACGTAAATATATATCTGATACATGGTTGATTTAGACAAGGATTCTATGACCTTATTCCGCTAAAGTAAAATTTCTCCCGATTATCTTAGAAGATTCAGTTCTCTTCTATTTCCAACCCTAAACTTATTTTAATTAGGACTGATCAGATCTACGTGCCCATCACTACTCTAACTCTATCCCAGTTTAGATGAGCGCACTTACTAATGTAGGACAATATTCTCATACCATGTATCAGATATTAATTTTGATTTGAAAAATTAAATTAAAATAAATTTAGAGATCCTTACCTTCAGGGGCGGACCCAGGTTTTGTAACTGAGGGGGGCCAGCTACGGATGAGTAGATGTGGGTACCCACACATGTTCGGATCCTGATGGATGGTATCGATATTTTTTCTTTCGGGTTTGGGATCGTTATATTATTTGCAAGTAATAGGTATAATTTCTTGTTGGGTTTGGGATAAGTACGGGTAGTATTAATATCATAGAGTTTTTGAGATACACTATCGCTAACAGTTAAAAACGAATTATCAAATATTTTATATATATATATATATTAATTATATTTAAACATGTTGTCTTTGCATTAAAATTACATTAATATTCATAGTTAAATATTTTAAAATACATCACTAAATCCTAATCAAGATGTATATTCCACAATTTTAAATATTATGATATATATCAAGACCCAAACGATAGTTTATTCTAACCTGAAGATAATAGTCATGAGCTTGTATAGTTTACAACAAATTTTTCATCAATAATTTGGGTTGGAAAAAAAAATATTAAACTAGTAAAATACTACAGATACATACATATATATATATTATATAATTAAATAATATATATATAATATAGTAGGGAAAATGAAAATTTTGGGGGCCAAGGCCCCCCCCAAGCCATAGGGTGCGTCCGCCCCTGCTTACCTTGTCAGTTAAAACTCATATTATGCCCATATAATATTCGTACATGCGAATAATTGAATAGTATTTTCGTTTCCCCGAAGCATCGTGTAATACTGCGTGCAACGTCTGTTACACATACTATAGTTATTCGTATTAATATTCTTTAGGGATAATTACAAAAGACTCGCTGAGGTATGGGCTAATTACGAAACAATCCAGAGATATTTTTATTTTAAATTATAAAAAAGTCCAATCAGGTTCTATTATGCCTTAAACTAGTATTTTTACCCGTGCGATGCACGGTATTGTTGGATGTAAATTGCCTTTATATAAGAATTACAATGCAAATAATATAAAGCTGCACAATACAAACTTGAAACAAATCAAGCTAAATCACAACATTCAGTAATTATAAGTTTTGGAATATTTCTTTGTACACAAACATTTTTCGTCTGTCTGTTTTTGCATTTATCGTCGCCACAGACTAATATTTTCAAACTCTTACTATTAGTGACTCGGGAAATAATAGCGTATAATTGGCCTGAAAATTGTATTCTTCAAATACAATCCGACATTAGAGAAAGATTGTCCTTAGATCTTATTTATAGTCATGGCATACGAAACTATCAGAAGAAATATCTCCGCTGAAACTTGAAGGGTATTAAGAGGTCAGACGGGGTTAGTATCATTCACGGCATCAACACCTTATGACTTGTATTGGCACCCGTTAGAATTTTATAAGATTCAAGCACATGCTTGCCAAGTCTAGTAATCACTAATCTCGTACCGTTACACAAACCAATCGAATGGTTTATGTTCCTCAATAACATAATTGGAGTCCCAATAATATGATCCAGTAATCTACATACTAAAAATTCATAATTAAGTTTTCTGAAAATAAAAAATATTTATAATTAATGAAATAGAAATTTAATAATTTGGAATAAAATTAAACAAAGAATCCTTTTACCTACAAATAATAGCGCAATCAAAACAAATAGGTTTGATTTTTGTGAGCCCAATCAGAAATAAAGCCCAATAAGGAAAAAAAATCCAAAAACCAATTTAAATGGCCAGCCCATTACAAAAACATTCTAGAATAATATGTGTTTCATTTGCATGGTCATGATTAAGACACATGTAATCAACGGTGTGTTGGAGGAGGGTTATCTCAATTTAGGTAAGAAGGGGTTATTTAGAAATTGGAAGTTGGAAGAGGAATTATTTTTTCTTTGTAGTAGGAGGAGGTTATTTAGGCTAAGAAATATAAGAGAGTTTTTGGTGGAGAAATATTTGCTTGTATTGATTCTTCTCAAATTTTGGCTTGTTACAAAATGATCAAGACACCCCTATTTATACTAGTACAACTTCCTAACCAATGGCTAGGATTTATTTGATCTAATGGCTATAAATCATCCACTAGAATCATCCTCCAAAATATCTACTTTCCTAGAACATTCTACAAACTTTTCTACAAATAATATCTAAGATATTTTCTCAAGACATTTCTAGATATATTCTAGAACTTGGGCCATTTGGGCTTGGGCTCTCATTCTTTTCTTTTATTTCAAAATTAATCTTCCAAGCCCAATATTACTTGGGCTAAATCAAGTTTAATTTCCAACACCCCCCCTTAAACTTGATTTGTCATTCCGAGGAAACTTCTAAGTCGTATGAAGTCTTCATGCTTGAGTGGCTTGGTGAAGATATCCACAATTTGATCTTGAGACTTCACATACTCCACTTGCACGTCATTTCTCGATATGCATTCTCGTATGTAGTGGTAGCGAGTGTCAATGTGCTTCTTTGCCAATGCCATAGCTGACTTGTTGTCGACACAAATCTTAGTTGGATCTTCTTGTGTCATTCCCAGTTCCTTCAAAGCAAATTTCTCAGCCAAACTGCATGGCAAACACAAGCATCGTCGCACTACGCTCAGCTTCACACAGGTTGAGAGAGTGACTATCGGTTGCTTCTTTGACATCCAAGTGAATGCGGTATCTCCCATGAAGAACACAAAGCCAGTAGTACTTTTTCGATCATCCACATCTCCAGACCAATCACTATCACTATAGCCAACAAGTTTATAATCATTAGTTGTTGAATAAAATAAGGCGTAATTGATCGTACCTTTGAGATAGCGAAGAATCCTTTTAGCAGCCTTCATGTGAGTAGTGGTTGGATTTTCCATGTATCGACTTATTAGACCGGTGGCATAGAGAATGTCGGGTCTTGTGCACGTCAAATACCGCAAACTTCCAACCAAACTTTTGTATAATGTCGGGTCCACTTTTTCTTCTCCATCATACTTTGATAGCTTGATCCCGCACTCCACTGGTGTGTTAATAGGCTTGCAGTTATCCATCTTGAATCTCTTGAGAATCTCCTTTGCGTAGCCTTCTTGCGAGATGAAAATCCCATCTTCTTGTTGTTTAACTTCAACGCCGAGATAATATGCCATAAGCCCGATATCAGTCATCTCAAATTCTCTGGTCATTGCTTTCTTGAACTCTTCAAACATGTCTGGATTATTTCCTGTGAAGATCAAGTCATCCACATATAAACACACGATCAAAACATCATTTTTTTCTGACCTTGACATAAAGTGCATGTTCGTGCGGGCACTTAGTGAACCCATTCTCTTGCAAGTATTTATCGATCCCGCTATTCCATGCCCTTGGTGCTTGCTTTAATCCGTATAGAGCTTTCTTGACTTCAAGACTTTATCTTCTTCATTCTTCACCACATAGCCCTTTGGTCGCTCAATGTAGACTTCTTCCTCGAGAACTCCATTTAAGAAAGTGACTTTACGTCCATCGGTGAATCTTCCACCTGTTTTTGAGTCTGCTAAAGAAATGATAAGCCTTATTGTTTCCAAGCGAGCGACTGGAGCAAATACCTCGTCATAGTCGATTCCAGCTCTTTGACTATAGCCTTTTGCGACTAGCCTTGCTTTATATCTTTCAATTTCTCCTTTAGCATTCTTCTTTGCTTTGTACACCCACTTGACGCCGATAGCCTTATGTCCTTTTGGAAGTGAGGTCAGCTCCCACGTGTCGTTCTTCATGATTGCTTGTATCTCCTCATCCATAGCATCTCTCCATCTTTTATTTTGGACTGCTTTTTCAAAAGTCACAGGTTCACAATCTGCAAGTAAGACAGAGAAAAATGTTATATCATCTATTCTCTCGGTGTTCTCATAAAGATCTTCTAGACTCCTTGCACGTGTTATGCCTCTTTCATTTAGAAATGTTGGTGGCGAGTCTCCTTCATTGTTGATTGTGAAGTGGATGGAGTAGTTGGCTCTTCTTGAACTTATTATTGTTGGCTCGATCGGTCTCGGCTCCTTTTCTTCAAAATCCGGAAAGAAATTGAAGTTGTTTTGGGAGCCAAAATCCCAATCTGATTCTTCATCAAACTCTACATCACGACTTATCACAAGCTTCTTAGTATTTGGATTATATAACTTATAACCTTTAGAATTTGAGTCATACCCGATGAAGATGAATGTCTCGCTTTTGTCATCAAGCTTACTTCTTCTCTCGTCAGGTACATGTGCATATCCTTTGCTTCCAAATACTTTTAGATGAGAGATACCTGGTTTTCTTCCACTCCAAGCTTCTTGTGGTGTTTTTCCCCAAACACTTCTCGGTTGGTGAACGATTTGACAGTACACCGCACACGCCATCGCTTGACCCGAACTCCTTTGGCGACCTTTTGCTTTTGAGCATGCACCTTGCCATTTCAAGAATTGTTCTATTCTTTTCTCGATTTACGCCATTTTGCTGGGGGGATCTTGGGACTGTCAAGGGACGCCGGATTCCATTTGCTTCGCAAAATTCTTGGAACTCCTTAGATGTGAATTCTCCTCCACGATCTGATCGCATTGCCTTAATTTTGCATCCACTTTCATTTTCCACCATAGCTTTGAACTTCTTGAATGCTTGAACACTTCAGACTTCTGTTTCAAAAAATATACCCAGGTCTTTCTAGAGAAATCATCAATAAAGAGGAGGAAATAATTATTTTTACCGAGAGAGCTTGGCTTGATTGGTCCACAAACATCAGTGTGTATGAGCTCCAGGGGCTTCTGTGATCTCGAGTTTGACTCCTTTGGAAAACTCTTTCTGAATTGTTTTCCCAATAGACATCCTTCGCATAGTTGATCGGGATGATTGATGGTAGGTAATCCTCTTACCATCTCTTTCTTTGATAGTAATTCTAATCCGCCAAAATTTAAGTGCCCAAATCGTAGATGCCAAAGCCAAGATATATCTTTGTAGCAAGCTTTGAGACATTTTGCTACATCATTTCGGATATTTAATAAGAACATTCTATTTCTCGGACATTGGCACTTTAGTGATTAAATTATTTCTATCATCTCTTATAGAAAGACTACGATCTTTCATGTGAATGTCATAGCCTTTCTCTAAGAGTTGTCCCAAACTCAAGATATTACTTTTCATATTTGGAACGTAATAGACATTAGAAATAAATTGATGACTTCCATTCTTCAAGCGGATTAGAATTTTACCTTTTCCTTTGACCGGGACTTTAGACTCATCTCCAAAAGAAACATTGCCACTCACCGATTCATCAAGCTCCACAAACATGTTTCTTCTTCCACACATATGGTTGCTTGCACCAAAGATCGAGGTACCAAGTGTTGTCTTGTCTTCCATCACCACCTTTGTATGCTAGTAACAAATTGACATCTTCTTCGTTTTTATTTTCCACATAGTGGGCCTTTTCTTCAACCTTGTTTTTGGGAGCTCTACACTCGGAAGCATAGTGTCCAAATTTTTGACAATTATAACACTTAGTTTGTGATTTTTCGTACCTTGTTCTTGGATTGCTCCTCCGCGTCCACCTTTGGTTGGGTATTCTCTTCTATCTTCATTATTATTGAAACATCCTCGTGCATGTCCACGACCACGGCCTCGTCGCCTCGTCCTTGGAAACGACCTCTTCCATGTTGACCACGTTCATTGCTCATGCTTTCTTCTTTATCCTTCACTTGCATTTTAAAAAGTTGTTCTACAATATCTTGCTTCTTTTTATGTTTTTCTTCATATGCTTGTAATGACCCCAATAATTGATCAATAGTCATCTCCTCCAAATTTTTTTGTTTCCTCAATTATTACGACAATATGCTCAAATTTAGGACTTAAAGAACGGAGTATCTTTTCCATAATTCTCACATCACTTAATTTTTCACCATTTCTTTTCATTTGATTAGAAACCGCAAAACTCTTGAAAAATAGTCGGAAATAGATTCGGACTCTTTCATATGTAAAGCTTCAAATTCACCTCTTAATGTTTGGAGACGTACCTTCTTTACTTGCTCGGCTCCTTTGTGAGAAATTTGAAGCTTCTCCCATGCATCCTTGGCGGTAGTTGCACTTGAGATCTTTTCGAAACCATCATCATCCAAAGCTTGATAGATGAGATAGAGAGCTTTCTTGTCTCTCTTTCTTGACTCTTTCAAATTATCCTTTTGAGTTTGGGATAGTGTAGTCTCGTCTTGTGACTCGACATATCCTTTTTCTACAATATCCCAAACATCATGTGCACCCAAAAGGGCCTTCATCTTGATACTCCAATTATCATAGTTGCTTGTATTGAGCATAGGGACTTGAAAGGAAGCCACACCATTTGCCATATTTTTATGTAAACCACAAGTGATCTTGTGGCTCTGATACCACTTTGTTGGAGGAGGGTTATCTCAATTTAGGTAAGAAGGGGTTATTTAGAAATTGGAAGTTGGAAGAGGGATTATTTTCTCTTTGTAGTAGGAGGAGGTTATTTAGGCTAAGAAATGTAAGAGAGATTTTGGTGGAGAAATATTTGCTTGTATTGATTCTTCTCAAATTTTGGCTTGTTACAAAATGATCAAGACACCCCTATTTATACTAGTACAACTTCCTAACCAATGGCTAGGATTTATTTGATCTAATGGCTATAAATCATCCACTAGAATCATCCTCCAAAATATCTACTTTCCTAGAACATTCTACAAACTTTTCTACAAATAATATCTAAGATATTTTCTCAAGACATTTCTAGATATATTCTAGAACTTGGGCCATTTGGGCTTGGGCTCTCATTCTTTTCTTTTATCTCAAAATTAATCTTCCAAGCCCAATATTACTTGGGCTAAATCAAGTTTAATTTCCAACACGGTGTAGAAGTGTATAGACATAACTTGTAAAAAAATTTTCAATTTTCTAGGGTTTTTAGATCCTATGCCGCGGTTTTCTCCACTGATTCAAACCCTAAAATCTCCTCCTTCCAAACTAATGCCGACCGAATCCTTGTTCACCGGAGTTGGGCATGCGTAGAATGCATGGGTCTAAGAATCACATTAACGATAAATATAAAAATGTACGAAACATATTTCAAATAAAACATTTTAGATGGACACATTTAAAATTACAAATTGTGGAATATTTTTTTTGTACACAATATTATTTATCTGTTTCCTTTTGGATTTATTGTTGCCACAAACTGATATTTTCAAACCCATACGATTAGTGGCTCTGGACACAACAATATATAATTGGACGACTGAAAACCAGATTCTTCAAATAAAGTCCTATATTAGAGAGAGATTATTCTTGACACTTGTTTATAGTCATTGCGTACAAAACGATTAGAGGAAATTTTATAAAATAAAAATATAAAATAATTAGAATTGATGAAATTTAATTTCAAGACTAATTCGGGAAACACTAAAACAAAGACAAATTATATTAATAGCCCAAACACAAATAAAATATACATGAATGTTCAGTCATTTGCAATTTTTAATAACACACTGCACGATTAAACTTGTTCGAAATCAACAATTCAGAGTCCTTTGGAATAAAATAAAACAAAGTCATCATTCTTAGTTAGGGTTTCTTCCTTTCTCGTTGGCCGACCCCTGATCAACCCCCTATCTCGAACGGTTCGTTGAATCTCCGTCGCGGTCCCTCTTTTTTTTCTCTCTTTTGTCGTAAATCTGCTTATTTTTTTATTTCTCAATCAGTGATTTTCATGATTTGTTAATGATTGCTTCCATTTTAGTTGGGAATTGGGTAAGATAAATCCATTATCCGATAGCTGTATTTTGAACAGCCCGACCAAAAAGATCGAAAGCCCTATATCTATTTTCGGTACTGCAGATTCTAGGATTTCGAAAAAATCTATTATCAATGTCTTTAACAAAATATGAGGAGGGATTGTATGCTCGTTTCTTTTTCGGTAAGTTCTAAATTTATTATTTTTGTAAAATAATTTATTTAGAAAATATTGAGCTAACAATATTTATAATCATTTCCAGGAGATTTGTTGTGTTAACATACAGATCCAGATAAGATAGTCCAATTTTGAAGACCTTGAAGGTAATTTTGTTAAATATTATCTTAATCTGAATATCGTCCAGTGGTCATTTTCATTTTTTTAATATACATCGTATTTGTTAAATGGATAATACAATAATTTTTTATTCTCTAACATACCCATTCAAATATCAGAATACCGGTTCATTATTCTTCGGACTCAAAAAAATCTATTTTTGTGGTAATATTGTATAAATAGTAACATGACTATGAATATTTCTCCGACTTTGTGCTCACTGGTGATATTTATGGTCATTATATACATTTTTTTTTGTAAATGATATAGACACCCTACTTAAAATTTAGTAGTTTTCGTTTTTTTATACAATTATCAGAAATAAGTTAAACCTCTCAAAACATTAAAATATAATTTGATAATTTTGTTGTGATATCATTTCTACTCTGATATATATATATATATATATATATATATACATGTCATAATTTATGAATTTTGTATATAACATTTAAGAAAATCCATTATTTGTATATAACCTATAACTGACATTTTATTGGGGCTATACCCAATAAAATACTATTATCTCATTAATTCATATTTGAAAAAAAAACCATGTTTTTGTCATCTTTAGTAAAATACAATGAACTGAAATTTTAAAAAAAGAATCTAATTAATATTATGAGGTAATATTAATTAGATTCTTATGTATATTCTCTGAATGAGATTTCATGGTTTAATTTTTGTTTATGAACACTTGAAATTCAATTTGATCTATTTAATTTTTCTTTGATTGAATATACTTTTATAATAAAATATAAATATTCGTATTTCTAATTTTCTTTCTAAATGTTTTTCAAGTCATTAATACACAAGAGAATCTGTGTATAAATTTTCAAAAAGATAAGTTTCTCATCTTGTTATTTTATTTCTATTGCGAGACTATGCTTTATTTTTAGAGGAAAAAACACTAAACCCCCCAAACTATGTGATTTTTTGTATTTTACCATATAAACTAATTTCTTTTACACTTTACCGTACAAACTATACAAGTTTTGTACTTTACCCTATAGCGGTCATAGCCGGTGGAATATTCTCCGAATATTCCGGCATGTGCCCTCCACGTGAGGGCAAAACTGTCTTTGCTTAAAATTCAAAGTGAAGTAGTTACCCTTTTGCCATCTGAACTTTGTTAAAGAATTTCAGTTTGCCATCTGAACTTTGCGCAATTTTCACTTTGCCATATCAATTAAAGAAAATTAAAATAATTATGTGTACATATATTTATTCATCTTATTTAATACATAAAAATCACAAAAATGAGTTTAAACCATATTATGAGCGAACCGCAATAGAAAATTTAGCATATACCAAATTACTTTTATATTATATACATTCTCATATATATTACTTATTTTGTTATAATAATTTAATTTTTGCATACTAAAATTAAAAAATACTAAATAGATATTATAATTATTATTAAGATATTTATTTTCTTTTTTTTTGGCAAAATTTTAATTTACCGAAGTACCAAACGAAATACCCAAAAATGTATGATAAAAGTTTGAGTCGAACTGATTATTTTGGTACAATATTCAGCACACGATGCGTACTGAATTTTCTGTTCAATTATAGTTTTTGTTCGTTCACCAAATACCTATTGAGTTTAACCTCTACTTGTAAGAGTACGAGAGCAATGCAGTGTGGTAATCGACCAAATGTTTCTCACAAGAAAATTTTGTCAAGCATGAAATTATTTGAATTTATGAAAAACAAAAATAATTCATTAACACTATAATCGGGTTTTGTATATGCAATTATGAATAGAACTAAGAATTAAAAATACATATCTAAAGCAACATCACATTAGAAAATTAGGATGAAATTAATATAAAAAATGTTTAAACCTTATAACAATTCAAAGATGTTTAAACCATCAAAAATAAATCGATATCAGTGATATTTGTACCCACCTCAATCATAAACCTAAACCCTAAAATAATTCTATTGATATATTTTTTTTTACGAATAAAAATAAAAATAAAAGATAAATAAATGTATATACACATAATTTTTTTAATTTTCATAAATTGATATAGCAAAGTGAAAAATTGCGCAAAGTTCAGATGACAAAGTGAAATTCTTAACAAAGTTCAGATGGTAAAGTATAACTATTTCTATTTGAATTTTAGGCAAAGACGGTTTTGCCCTCACGTGGAGGGCACGTGCCTGAATATTCAGAGAATATTCTACCGGCGATGACTGCTATAGGGCAAAGTGCAAAACTTATATAATTTGTATGGTAAAATGTAAAAAAAAATTAGTTTATATGGTAAAGTGTAAAAAACCGCATAGTTTGGGGGGTTTAATGTTTTTTCCTCTTATTTTTAACATATGTTCTGCTTATATTCTATGTGAACTTGACTATGTTTTGGGATAATAAATTTACTGGCTTTGTATAAACTATTTTTCTGTAATTCTATATGAAATTATTTTTACTTTTTGGCAAGGTATGCAAAAAGATAATCATTAAATACAATGCACACATCGAAAGAACATACACAGGTGACAGGACAAACACAGATAAGTAGCACAATCTATATTATTCTATTACATATTTAGTATTTTAAATACGTCGTCATTCAGAAAAAAAAAATAGTATATTGATATATTTTATTTCAGGTTATGTGATTGGATTCTCCAAGCAACAGAAGAAACAACACCAGAATAATAATTTACAGATAAGTTATACACTAATCCCTTATATACATTTATAATCATATATAAGTGAGAAACAAAGGCATTATAAACTTTTTATTAAAAAAAATAATATAATCCTTGTGAAGAAAATAATTTCCTGCAACCAAAGAAAATCGTTAATAAAAAAAAACCAACAAATACAAATTATTTATAAAACTAAAATTTATTACATGGTTCTCAAAAGAAAGTTGCATATCTCCTCAATAGAAATGAGGAGATATATCTTGAATTATATTTATAAAACTCCAGTTATAGACTAAAATTTTAGTTTTATAAATAATTTATATTTATAAAACTCCAGTTATATCTTGAATTATAGTCTTGTATTTTTCAGTATTATTAGACACAACAAAATCTCTTAAAGCATAAACGTTCCCCTCAATCAAAATTGTCTTAAATTATCCAATGTTTACTTTTCAAATACTTCAAGTCTTCCATGCATGTATTCCCCTGGTAAAAGAAAAAATAAATTTTACAAATAGTTTATAATATAATACATAAATTGTATTTTACAGACCTCCAAGTCTTGTATTTTACATAAATTGTATAAGACATTAAAAATGCTAAATTCCAGACCTCCAAGTCATGGAAAATACATTCCAGACCTTTCACATTTGTTCGATCATTTTATGCTTGTCACGCCCAAACGTGACGCGACAATGATCAATCACTTAAACAGAAATAAATCAACAGTCTAAACCCATGATACGAAATTTCAAGTGAAAAGAGTCTAATGCAGCGGAATTAAAATAATCCCAAGTACAAATTACATCTTAAGATCCGACGGAATTCGAATACAACCCAATAGATTATCCGAATTTAACTTACAGTCCAAACAGAAACAAAATGAAGAAATCCAACAACAATAAAAGTAAAAGGAGTGTCGCTCCACATCAACAGAAGGAATTCAATCTGTGGTAGGTCCGACGCGTCTTCAACATATTCTTCATCTAAAGGTTAGAAAACGAGGAGGGAGTGAGACAGAAATCTCAGTGGATGGGGTGATCGTGTGGAAGTGTGGCGATATATATAGTTAACGCGAGAAAACGGTTGTATGAAAACGCGTGAGGTATGATGCATGATTTCACACATAGCCCACAAGCATCGTGATAAACATATATTAAGTAATATATTTATACAGTTTAAGAAATAGTTCGTGGTCACACAAGCACGATGATTCAAGCAGACAGGAGGATTGCGATCGATGTGTAGCGCCAATCCCATGCAAGACAATTAGTGGTTGCGTCTTCAAGTGTAGCCCCAACCCATGCATTACAAGTAGCGGTTGCGTCTTGAAGTGTAGCGCCAACCAAGCGTTAGTTCCACTCCGGAATCGTGTGGATCGACAAGCGATTCCTTCGTTCTTCCTTGTAACTCCCGTTCATGATGGTCAAGACTGTCACCTTATCGCTCTATAGGCAAAGACAAAATCCACGTTGGAGCTAGCAAGGCTCGGATTCGTCATAATCATGATTATACCTCAAGTACTACGACCCGCTTCCCTTGGACAAACTCCGTCCCTCAGTTGCGGGATTAGGACGATGGGGGGGAAGAGTGGAATATCAGCCGAGCTGCCGGTTCCATCCCCAACGTATCCATTCGATCGTGAGCTCGACACAACAAATTGACTCAGCAAGAAATTAAAATACGTTCGCTCATGTAGTCAGCAATGCGATCAGTATATTGATTGAGAAGCGATTCATGAAAAGTTTTGAAAATCGCGAGTGGTAATTATGGCATTGGTGGAGTTATTTGGATGAAGATGATTATCGGAAGGATAAGCAATCTTCGATATCTTGAAAGATTAAGTGGAACATAAGTCCCGTTATTGATTCAAAATCGCAAGACGAGGAAGTCGCCCCGCGATCGGGTTTTAATCGGTCAAGACGTTCCGATAAGTCAAGGAGTTTTTGAGAAAATAAAATATTTTAATTAATAATTAAAGTCAGAGGGTTCAGGGCTGTTTTAGTAAATGAAAAATAATTTAAGTTAGGTCCTTGATAAAAAGAAAATTTACAATTAGCCCCCTTTTGTAAAAGCCAATACTTTTGGGGTTAAAAATTGAATAAATAAATATCCCAACCTTGAAAAATTATGAGGTCAGTTCCTAAAATCTCTAAATTGTTCAGAGATTCAGGGTTTTAAAGTTTTGAGGTCGAGTTTTTATAAAATTCTCACATTGGCCCCAAATTTGTTAAAAATGTCATTTCGGGCCTTAAGTTTAAAACAATCGGAACTCACAAACCAGGAGGGCTTTTAATGTGATTCCAGTTGGAAAATGTCACTAAAGTTAATAGGATATTGGGACCAAAGCAGTTTTTAAAAAAAAATAAGTGTAGGTCCTTTAACTTTTGAAAATCTCATTTTTGTCCCATTTTGAAATAATTGCATTAAGGCTTTTAGGGGTCCAATTGTTATGAAATTTGAACCTTGGGTCCAAAATATAATTAAGTTATAGTTAAATTAGTATTTCCAAGTGCATGGGCTGCATAAGTCCTGGAAATTTCATTTGGGTCATCAAGTTTAATCATTTATAATTCGGTCCCTCAATTTTAGTAAAATTACTTTCCAAGCTCTAAACACTTGGATTTTTGGAATACATTTAAAATATGTCATTTCCAGTCCCTTAAGAGTTAAAATTTCAAATTTTAAAATTAAGGTCTGGTACAGTTTCAAAAATTACAAAGTAGCCCTTAAACTTCTCAAATTTTACAATCTAGTCCTTGGGCTTTTAAAGGTTGATTTTATTTATCTTAAAACTCTTAAAACTTTATTAAAATGTCCAAAAGTCATTTTTGAACCTGAGTACAGTCCCAAAATTCGAAATTTGCAGAGGGATCCATTAAGTTCTATTTTCTTGCTATTTAGTCCACCAACTTTCTATTTTTGCATTTTAAGTCCAAAAATTGAAATTTAATCAATTATGCTCGACTTGTCCAGGTTATAAATCATTCAAAACATAGATTTCAAGAGTCATACACATACATATCCTTCTCATACAAAATTTCATCAAGTATAACAATAAAGTGCACATGTATGCCTTATTTTTCGATAAATCGCATTTTTGAGCAACACTTGAGAATTTTTCCAACTTGATACAAGAAATTAGCATGAAATACATAATATATATCTCAAGTGCTCAATAACAAAATACTACATGCATATTTTCAATTTAAAACACCTAGAAGTTGAAAGGATTTTTCCACCCACCTTAAAAATCGGTTTGTTGGTGAAAATGGGATAAATTTCTCTCGATGAAGGAGTGACTTAGGTCAGCCCCTAAGTCAAGGAATATAAAAAAAATATAGGAGTTAGAATAATGTGGTTAAAATTTTAGGGAAAAGAAGAAGATGGTGAGAAAATTGGAAATACTACACTTACCTTGTGTAGTGAGTAAAATGTGACTAGTAATGACTTTCAAGTATAAGGTTTTGGTCACCCTTAATGTCAACCTCCAAGGTCAGCCCCTAAAATTCCAAAAATAAAAATGGAGTATCAAAATTTTGGAAAATAGAAGAGAAGAAGAAAGTGTACTAAAATTCCATTTCTTACCTTATAGTCCAACTTCTTCACAATTTTTCTTCAAGATGACAAGTCTCTTAACTTCTTCAAAGGTCTTCTAGGTATACCTCAAAATCAAAAATCAAACTTAAATTAGAAGGTGAAAGAGGTGAGCTAGAAGGTATAAGAATAGATTGAAGAAGAAGTTTTTTTTACCTTGTGTAGTGTATATGGTTCGAATTTTTGAAGAAAATGGGAGATGAATTCTTGAAGTTTTGGTTAAGTGTTAGTGAAGAAAATGAAGAATAGATAGAGAGATGTGGGAGGATTTTTAGAGAGAGAGAGACGAGGAAATTCAAGACTTAGAATAAATTGGTGTTGGTGAGATGAAATGTGAAGGATAAAACTTGAACAAATTTTTTTTTGTTCATCAAGCCAATTTGGCCGTCCAAATGGGTGAGGAGGAAGATAAAAATTTTGTTTTGTTTTGATTAAATGATAAGTTAGAGTAATAATTGAGGGAATTAGGGAAGAAAGTAATATTTAGGTATCTTTATTAGGGACAATGGGCCAAAATGCTAAGCTTAGGGGGAAATTTTTAATTTGGTCTTGTTTGACCAATTGGATGATTGAAATGGTGGGATTAATTTAAGATGTAGGTTTGAATTAATGGTGTAAAAATACACAAGATGAATACACAAGGTGTACATGTACAAGAGTTGGGAGATATTTCTACACCAAAAATATACACCAATGCCGTCCCCCTAAGGGTATTTTGGTAATTTTATATTTTTTTGTCCCAAAATTGATGATAATAGATGAATAAATATCAATCTCCAAAATAATTAGTGATTTCCTTGATCACTTATAAGTCTCATGATCACTTAATCTAAATCAAATTCTTAATTATATAAATTATAAATCCCTAAAATAAATAGTCTCTTAAAATTCTAAGGTGACTAATAAATACACCAATAATAATAATGATGATCAACCAAGTGATCATAAATGTGAATTAAATTTAATAAATGATTATGATCACAAATAGAAATTAAAAAAATTAAATGCAAAATATATTTATCATTAATATCTACCCGTCAAAGCGACGCGGTAAAATAGTCAAAATAATATAAAGTTGATACGAAACAAGTATATGATCGAATAAAAATTGGGGCTTCACATTCTCCCCTCCTTAAAAGAATTTGGTCCCCAAATTCTCTTTAGAATAGCTCTGGATATTGATTCCTCATGTCTTCTTCCATTTCCCATGTTGCGTCTTCGTCTCGGTTGTGGTTCCGCCATACAACTTTAACCATTGGAATCTCTCATTACGCATGGCGACGTATCTTTGGTCAATGATTCTGATTGGTTCCTCAGTGTAAGATAAATTCTCCATTAGAGGAGGAGCATCACGAGTGATGATGTGCTCAAGATCTAGTTGATACTTTTTCAATCTCGATACATGGAATACATCGTGCATTCTCGCATACTGTGTCGGTAACTCTAGTCGGTAGGCCTACTTTCTGATCCTCTGCAAAATCTTGTAAGGTCCAATATATATCGGACTTAATTTACTTCCTTTCTTTGGGTTGATCAATCCTTTTCGTGGCAAGAGTCTGAGAAATACTTCATCTCCGGCTTCAAATTCCAAGTATTTTCTCCTCTTGTCCGCGTAACTCTTTTGGCGGCTCTGAGCTGTACGGATCCGTTCCTTGATCAACTTGACCTTCTCCATGGCTTCCTGAACTAAGTCGACCTTTGGAATCGAGGGTGACTTCTGTTTCTCCTTCGGAGTCCATTGGTCATCAATCTCCTAGTGTAGAGGGGATCTACACTTTTGTCCATACAAGGCTTCGTAGGGTGCCATCCCAATCGTGGTCTGATAACTGTTATTATAAGCGAACTCGGCCAATGGTAAGTGCGAATCCCTAACTTCCTTGGAAATCTAATGTGCAGGCTCGCAACATTTCTTCGAGGGTTTGAATTGTTCGCTCAGATTGGCCATCGGTTTGTGGATGTCTTTGTTGTCTTTGAAACTTAGCGAGGTACCCGATTCCTCATATAAGCATTTAAATGCGGAGACAAACCTCGGGTCTCTGTCTGACACTATGTCGACTGGCACTCCATGCAGTCGAATGATCTCTTGAATGTAAATTTGCGCAAGTTTGTGCAAGCTGTCGGTTTTCTTCATGGGTAAGAAGTGTGCAGATTTCGGGAGTCGGTCTACGACTACCCATATAGCATCATCGCCTTGTCTAGTCCTCGGTAGATCCGTCATGAAGTCCATTGTTATGTGTTCCCATTTCCACTCGGGAATTCTCAACGGTTGTAATAAACCAGATGGTCGTTGGTGTTCTACTTTTTATTCGTTGACAAGTCAAACATCTCGCAACGAACTCTGCTACTTGGTTCTTCATGTTCACCCACCAGAAATGTCGTTTCAAGTCCTTATACATCTTGTTTCCTCCGGGTGTATAGTGTATTTCGAACGGTGTGCTTGTTAGAATTCCCGCTCCTAATCGCTTTCGTCACTCGGTACACAAACTCGATTCCAAAATCTGATGATCCATCTTCATGTACCGAGAATTCTGATCCTTCTCCTTTAAGTATCTTCTCTTCCAGTCTTTGAAGTTGCACATCTGTCTCTTGTGCTGCTTTGATCTCGTTCAGTAGGTTGGGTTTAACCGAAATGTTAGCACACAAAATTTGAGTATTGGTTCTTGTCGGATTCCAAGTGCTCAACTCTTCTAATGATTTCCACTCTCGAATCATTAGTCTGGCTAAACTCGCCTTTCTGCTCAAGGCGTCAGCTACTACGTTAGCTTTCCCAGGATGGTATTGAATATCAAAGTGATAGTCTTCTATTAACTCCATCCATCTCCGTTGCCTCAAATTGAGATCCTTCTGAGAGAATAGATACTTTAGGCTCTTATGATCTGTGTAAACCGTGAATGTTGCTCCGTAGAGATAGTGCCTCCATTTCTTTAACGTGAACACTATTGCTGTCAATTCCAAGTCATGCGTTGGGTAATTGGCTTCATACGGCTTGAGTTTTCGTGATGCATAAGCAATGACTTTTCCTTCCTGCATGAGCACCGCTCCTAGTCCTTCCTTTGATGCATCACTGTAGACGACAAAGTTTTCTGTTCCCTTTGGAAGGGCTAAGACTGGAGCTATAGTAAGTCGTTTCTTCAGCTCTTGGAAACTAGTCTCACACTTGTCATTCCACTCAAACTTGACTTGCTTCTGGGTTAGTCGAGTGAGTAGTCCGGCTATCTTGGAGAAATTCTGGATAAATCTTTGATAATATCCAGCCAGTCCTAAGAAACTTCTGATCTCCGTTACAAACTCTGGTTGTTTCCATTCAACCACTGTCTGTACATTCGAAGGATCCACGACGATCCGAGTGTCGGATACTATGTGTCCCAAGAATGCGACTTCACTAAGCCAAAATTCGCACTTGCTGAATTTGGCATACATCTTGTGCTCTCGTAGTGTCTCTAAAACGATTTTCAGATGACGTTCATGCTCTTCTCTAGACTTAGAGTATACGAGTATGTCATCAATGAATATCACTACGAATTGATCCAAATAAGGTTGAAAAACTCGATGCATCAGATCCATAAACGCTGCTGGTGCGTTTGTCAGACCGAAAGGCATCACTACAAACTCGTAGTGTCCATACCCGTCCGAAATCTTTGTTTTGGAAACGTCTTCTTCATGGATCTTTAGCGATAATATCCTTGTTGTAAATCAAACTTCGAGTACACCGTCGCTCCTTGAAGTTGATCAAACAATTCGTCTATCCTCGGGAGGGGGTATTTGTTCTTGATGGTCACGCTATTCAGACCGCGATAATCTATACAAAGTCTTAATGTGCCATCCTTCTTCTTGACGAATAACGGTGCTCCCAGGAGACGTCTTGGTCGGATAAATCCCACATCCATCAACACGTAATTGTGTCTTCAACTCTTGTAACTCAACAGGAGCCATTCTATAAGGCGTTCTAGCGATCGGGGCGGTTCCTGGTAATACCTCGATGGTGAACTCGACTTCCCTATCTGGAGGGATAGTGGTGAGTTCTTGTAGAAATACATATATATATTCCGATACTATATGTACTTGATTAATTTGTGTCTCAACCTTAGGTTTGTTAATTACAAACGCCAAGTACCCTTATGCCCCTCTAGTGATCGCCATCCTCGCTTTCATTGTTGAAATGATTGGGGCAATCTTAACCCGTGCTCTTCCCAAAATTTTCACTTCGGGCTTACCGGGTTCACATAGTTTAATGGACTTGCGATGGTAGTCCATTTGTGCATGGTGTGCAGACAACCAGTTCATTCCCAATATAATGTCGTATTCGGATATAGGTAGCAAGATCAAATCAGCAGGAAAGTTTATCTCATCAATCTTAACTTCGCATGCATTATAGATAATATATGTTATCTGGCTTGCGCCCATAGGAGTGGACACTTCTAAACCTATAGGCATATGTTCCATGCATGCATGCAGCTTGTGTACAAAATGTGGTGCGACAAATGAATGCGTTGATCTAGGGTCAAATAGTACTTTAGCGTAGTGGCTATATACTAGAAGCGTACCTTCCACCACGTCTGTTGCCTCCGGAGCCTCATGTCCGACTAGTGCAAATGCTCAAGCGGGCATCCTTGCCCGATTTCCCTGGCCATTACCCGGCTTTGGCGGCTGCACTTGTTTCGTGCGATCCTCGTACTTCAGGCAATCCTTCAGCCGGTGTTGGTCACTGCCACATAGCAAGCATTTCCCCTGTTTGTGCCAACAATCATTGACAGTATGTCCCATTTTTTGGCAATGTGCACATATTGGACCTGGTTTTTCCTGTATCGGTCATTTTCCTTTATCCGTCTTATTAAATGGTCCCTTCTGAAACTTATCAGGCTGCTTAGATGGCTGTCCCACAACTATCCTCTTGAGACTGTTTGATGGCCTACTCTGCTGAATCTGTCCAATACGGTTTAGTCTCGACTCGATGCGGAGAGCTGCCTTTACCGCGGCGGAGTAGGTTGTCATTTCAACGATCGAAAGTCGCTTTTGAAGTTCTAGCTTGATCCCCGTGTGAACTTATATAATTTGTCCTCTTACATCGATTGTCCCCAGAGCGTATTTGGACAATCGATGAAACTCAGACTCGTACTGGGCTACAGGCATGTTCCCCTGTCTCAACCTATGGAACTCATCCCGGCGTGCCTCCTTCACGACTTGGGGAATATATTGCTCATTGAATTCAGCCAGGAAATTTGCCCACGTCCTATCTACTTGGTCCTGTTCCCATTTTCTCTCAACTTCTCTCCACCAATCTCTAGCAGCCGATTCTAGTCGGAACACGGCGAGCGTAACCTTTTGTTCCCCGGAGTATTGGAGAGCATTGAAGATATTCTCCATTTTCCCAATCCATTCTTCTACCTTTAAGTCATCAGACTCTCCTAAGAAAGTCGGTGGGTCAAATCGCAAGAATCGCTCCAGAGTGCGATCATTCGCCTCTCTAGCGGGCTCGGGAATACGCCGTTGAGGCTTTGCTTGTTGTCTCATGAAGACCAGTATCTGCTGCAGGGCTATTGCAGTCAAGTTATCCCCTGCAACTGGCGGAGGAGGTGGTGGTAGTTCGGGGGATGGTACCCGTTCCTTGGGTACGTCCTCATACCTACGGGGAACACGGCGGGGTCTCCCTCGTCCACGGTGTCCAGCCATGTATCTGTAGTTTAGCTACAATTCAGAAAGGAATGATTTCAATAAATACTCGCATATAACAAGTTATATATCACAACAACAATATAAAAGACATAGAATAAGTAGAAAAGTATATTCATTAATGTGAAATTTGAATACACACGAATGAGTTCATACAACATGAATATAGAATCGAAGATAAACTAGAGTCAGGATACAACTTGATTAAGGTACAACGGAAAGCAAAATACAACAGGATGCAAATAAGAATCGACTAAAATCTAGCATAGAAGCTATCTACTCGGTGAGGTCGCCGTCATCATCACTAGCGGCCTCGTCCATAACCAGAACCTGATCGGGCTGAGGTACCGCCTCAGCATTAGGCCAGTCGGCTATATCTGGCCACTGCTCCAGTCCCGAAGCATCATCGAGTGGGGCGGCTTCAAGCGCCTCGGGCTCTTCATCTTCCATTGGATCCTCATCGGGATTCTCTTCAGGATCTTCTTCAGGATCCTCCTCGGGATCCTCTTCATTATCGGCCTCAAAGACAGGCATGGGTTTCACCTCGGGTGGTGGCAATGGTGGCGCATTAGCTGCTAAGGCATCCTCCAAAGCAGCATCCCACTGAGTTAAGGCATGCGTGAGGTCCTCGATCACCTGCATTTGTTTGATGATAGTATCTTCGAGACGATCGATGGTGGCTCTCGACATGTATGTGTCCCTTTCCTACTTTCCGCGGCTTTTCTTAGCGCATTCCATCTTCGTGCGAGTAATTGTCTTAAATTATCCAATGTTGACTTTTCAAATACTTCAAGTCTTCCATGCATGTATTCCCCTGGTAAAAGAAAAAATAAATTTTACAAATAGTTTATAATATAATACATAAATTGTATTTTAAAGACCTCCAAGTCTTGTATTTTACATAAATTGTATAAGACATTAAAAATGCTAAATTCCAGACCTCCAAGACATGGAAAGTACATTCCAGATCTTTCACATTTGTTCGATCATTTTATGCTTGTCACGCCCAAACGTGACGCGATAACGATCAATCACTTAAACAGAAATAAATCAACAGTCTAAACCCATGATACGAAATTTCAAGTAAAAAGAGTCTAATGCAGTGGAATTAAAATAAACCCAAGTAAAAATTACATCTTAAGATCCGACGGAATTCGAATACAACCCAATAGATTATCCGAATTTAACTTACAGTCCAAACAGAAACAAAATGAAGAAATCCAACAATAATAAAAGTAAAAGGAGTGTCACTCCACATCAACAGAAGGAATTCAATCTGTGGTAGGTTCGACGTCTTCAACATATTCTTCATCTAAAGGTTAGAAAACAGGAGGGCGTGAGACAGAAATCTCAGTGGATGGGGTGATCGTGTGCAAGTGTAGCGATATATATAGTTAACGTGAGAAAACAGTTGTATGAAAATGCGTGAGGTATGATGCATGATTTCACACAGCCCACAAGCATCGTGATAAATATATATTAAGTAATATATTTATACAGTTTAAGAAATAGTTCGTGGTCACACAAGCACGATGATTCAAGCAGACAGGAGGATTGCGTACTGATGTGTAGCGCCAATCCCATGCAAGATAATTAGTGGTTGCGTACTGAAGTGTAGCCCCAACCCATGCATTACAAGTAGCGGTTGCGTACTAAAGTGTAGCGCCAACCAAACGTTCCGTTCAACTCCGGAATCGTGTGGATCAGACAACGATTTTTTCGTTCTTCCTTGTAACTCCCCGTTCATGATGGTCTAAGACCTGTCACCTTATCGCTCCATAGGCAAAGAAAAAATCCACGTTGGAGCTAGCAAGGCTCGGATTCGTCATAATCATGATTATACCTCAAGTACTACGACCCGCTTCCCTTGGACAAACTCTGTCCCTCAGTTGCGGGATTAGGACAATGGGGCTGGAAGAGTGGAATAGCAGCCGAGCTGCCCGGTTCTATCCCCGACGTATCCATTCCGACTGTGAGCTCGACACACCAAGTTGACTCAGACAGTAAATTAAATACATGTTCAGGTAGTCAACCAGTCAGTCGAGTATATTGATTCGGGAAGCAGTTCATGAAAAGTTTTGAAAATCGCGAGTGGTAATTATGGCATTGGTGGAGTTATTTGGATGATGATGATTATCGGAATGATAAGCAATCTTCGATATCTTGAAAGATTAGGTGGAACATAAGTCTCGTTATTGATTCAAAATCGCAAGACGAGGAAGTCGCCCCGCGATCGGGTTTTAATCGGTCAAGACGATCCGATAAGTCAAGGGGTTTTTGAGAAAATAAAATATTTTAAATAATAATTAAAGTCAGAGGATCCAGGGCTGTTTTAGTAACTGGAAAATAATTTAAGTTAGGTCTTTGATAAAAAGAAAATTTACAATTAGCCCCCTTTTGTAAAAACCAATACTTTTGGGGTTAAAAATTGAATAAATAAATATCCCGACCTTGAAAAATTATGAGGTTAGTTCCTAAAATCTCTAACTTGTTCAGAGATTCAGGTTTTTAAAGTTTTGAGGTCGAGTTTAAAATTCTCACATTGGCCCCAATTTATTAAAATTGTCATTTCGGGCCTTAAGTTTAAAATAATCGGAACTCACAAACCGGGAGGGCTTTTAATGTGATTCCAGATGGAAAATGTCACTTAATAGGATATTGGGACAAAAGCAGTTTTTAAAATAAATAAGTATAGGTCCTTTAACTTTTGAAAATCTCATTTTTGTCCCATTTTGAAATAATTGCCTTTAAGGCTTTTAGGGGTCCAATTGTTATGAAATTTGAACCTTGGGTCCAAAATATAATTAAGTTATAGTTAAATTAGTATTTCCAAGTGCATGGGCTGCATAAGTCCTGGAAATTTCATTTGGGTCATCAAGTTTAATCATTTACAATTCAGTCCCTCAATTTTAGTAAAATTACTTTCCAAGCTCTAAACACTTGGATTTTTGGAATACATTTAAAATATGTCATTTCCAGTCCCTTAAGAGTTAAAATTTCAAAATTTAAAATTAAGGTCTGGTACAGTTTCAAAAATTACAAAGTAGCCCTTAAACTTCTCAAATTTTACAATCTAGTCCTTGGGCTTTTAAAGGTTGATTTTATTTATCTTAAAACTCTTAACTTTATTAAAATGTCCAAAAGTCATTTTTGAACCTGAGTACAGTCCCAAAATTCGAAATTTGCAGAGGGGTCCCTTAAGTTCTATTTTCTTGCAATTTAGTCCACCAACTTTCTATTTTTGCATTTTAAGTCCAAAAATTGAAATTTAATCAATTTTGCTCGACTTGTCCAGGTTATAAATCATTCAAAACATAGATTTTAAGTGTCATACACATACATATCCTTCTCATACAAAATTTCATCAAGTATAACAATAAAGTGCACATGTATGCGCTATTTTTCGATAAATCGCATTTTTGAGCAACACTTGAGAATTTTTCCAACTTGATACAAGAAAATAGCATGAAATACATAATATATATCTCAAGTGCTCAATAACAAAATACTACATGCATATTTTCAATTTAAAACACCTAGAAGTTGAAAGGATTTTTCCACCCACCTTAAAGATCGGTTTGTTGGTGAAAATGGGATAAATCTCTCTCGATGAAGGAGTGACTTAGGTCAGCCACTAAGTCAAGGAATATAAAAAAAATATAGGAGTTAGAAGAATGCGGTTAAAATTTTAGGGAAAAGAAGAAGATGGTGAGAAAATTGGAAATACTACACTTACCTTGTGTAGTGAGTAAAATGTGACTAGTAATGGCTTCCAAGTATTTTGGTCACCCTTAATGTCAACCTCCAAGGTCAGCCCCTAAAATTCCAAAAATAAAAATGGAGTATCAAAATTTTGGAAAATAGAAGAGAAGAAGAAAGTGTACTAAAATTCCATTTCTTACCTTATAGTCCAACTTCTTCACAATTTTTCTTCAAGATGACTAGTCTCTTAACTTCTTCAAAGGTCTTCTAGGTATACCTCAACATCAAAAATCAAACTTAAATTAGAAGGTGAAATAGGTGAGCTAGAAGGTATAAGAATAGATTGAAGAAGAAAATTTCTTACCTTGTGTAGTGTATATGGTTCGAATTTTTGAAGAAAATGGGAGATGAATTCTTGAAGTTTTGGTTAAGTGTTAGTGAAGAAGATGAAGAATAGATAGAGAGATGTGGGAGGATTTTTAGAGAGAGAGACGAGGAAATTCAAGACTTAGAATAATTTGGTGTTGGTGAGATGAAATGTGAAGGATAAAACTTGAACAAATTTTTTTTTGTTCATCAAGCCAATTTGGCCGTCCAAATGGGTGGGGAGGAAGATAAAAATTTTGTTTTGTTTTGATTAAATGATAAGTTAGAGTAATAATTGAGTGAATTAGGGAAGAAAATAATATTTATGTATCTTTATTAGGGACAATGGGCCAAAATGCTAAGCTTAGGGGGAAATTTTTAATTTGGTCTTGTTTGACCAATTGGATGATTGAAATGGTGGGATTAATTTAAGATGTAGGTTTGAATTAATGGTGTAAAAATACACAAGATGAATACACAAGGTGTACATGTACAAGAGTTGAGAGATATTTCTACACCAAAAATATACACCAATGCCATCCCCCTAAGGGTATTTTGGTAATTTCATATTTGTTTTGTCCCAAAATTGATGATAATAGATGAATAAATATCAATCTCCAAAATAATTAGTGATTTCCTTGATCACTTATAAGTTTCATGATCACTTAATCAAAATCGAATTCTTAATTCTATAAATTATAAATCCCTAAAATAAATAGTCTCTTAAAATTCTAATGTGACTAATAAATACACCAATAATAATAATGATGATCAACCAAGTGATCATAAATGTGAATTAAATTTAATAAATGATTATGATCACAAAAAGAAATTAAAATAATTAAATGCAAAATATATTTATCATTAATATCTACCCGTCAAAGCGACGCGGTAAAATAGTCAAAATAATACAAAGTCGATACGAAACAAGTACATGATCGAATAAAAATCGGGGCTTCACAATGCTGACTTTTCATACAACCAGATCAGTTGAAGTTGCATTGCCCATTTCTATTTCCGCGTGTTGATATCCTTGGTGAGTGACAACAATATTGGTGCCATTTTTAAGATTAGTTTGCTGAAGACTGGTTGTTTGCGTTCAATAATTGTTGGGAAAAACTGTTGTAAATGAATACTTTTGGGTCCCATATTTATAGGTGGATTAAAGAGGTTATTTTGAGGAAATTTTTTATAATGATATTTGCTATGTTTTGTAACCTTAATTGTAGATTTTAATTTCTATTTACTTGTAATGAATATTCTGCATAAATTGCCTCTTAATTTCGAACATTTAATAATAATATTTATCTCATTTTAGTCCAACTAATTGTATGTGCAAATATTGTTTTGACCAACAACTGTGATTCATTTAATAAATTTTAATTTCCTTTTTGTACTTGCAATGAATATTCCATATGGATTGCACAACAATTTCGTAGTGGTAATAAAAATATCTATATCTTATTTTGAAATTTTGTATTTCATATGGATTGTATAGCAATTTTGTTGCATTAATATTAATTTTTATATCTTATTTTTAGAGTGAACAGCAGGTAACGGCTGCCGGGTAGGCGGAAGCACTAAGCCTGGACTCACTTTCGATCTATGGCTTTGACTGCCTTTCCTGAGTGTAGTTCTGTATGGGATAAATCTTCCCGCAGGGGATAAATTAAATATATACAATTAATGTATTTTTAAATATCTCAATTTAATAAAAAAACTGAAACAAAATTAATAATGGATTGTTTATCACAATAGGTTTGATTACAATCAATCAATAGTCAAACATACTTAATTAAACATAAAATATATCCATATCTCTTATTTTAGGAATGTTTATATATACAAATAATATAATTTAAAATTCAATCTTCAACAGAGCTCTTTTTGTATTGTGCATCACATTAGTTTGATTTGCAATCAATTAATATCAATCATTCCTAAATACTTTACCATACTTAATAAAATAGTTAGCCGAAATTAGCCATAAATCGGCCCAAAAATTACTCGAAATAGAAACCATTTTGCTTATATATATATATATATATATATATAGATTTAAGGGGTAACTATTTCTAGAAATATCAGAGGATTGTTTGAAATATTTTTGCTTATAAAGGGGGAAAATGTTACACGAAATAAATCTCAAGGATGCTTTTCAATTTTCAAAACATCTGACTTTTTTTGTAATTAGCCCGAACATCAGGGTTTTTTTTGTCCCTATTTTTTATATTATTTGAATAATCTAAAAATTATCTAAAAACACAATTTATAAGTATTAATTAAATATTACATAACTAATAAAATCGAACATTAATATTTATACACACAATAATATTTATTAAGTAATTATCTTTTAATTTATCTCCTAATTATTAATAAAATAATATGAAATTTCTTTAAGTTGTATATTTATATAGTCTAAACATTGGTGTAATAATCAATTTCACCGTATCTATGGGTTTAATTCCTATCGTAGTTTATTCCCTCTATCGAAGCAAACAATCAGTAGATTAATATCAAATTGTTAGCATCTCTACTCAACAATCAATATCAACTCCCAAAAGCATAAAAAATCAAATAAAACCCCCACATACGTCGTAAGTATTACGAAAAAGATCAAAAGAATCCCATAATTATGGGATATGAGATGCAGACCTTCTGATACAATATTTGCTAGAATATTTGCTATTCATTTTGTTGATTTACCATATCTTCTTTCCTAGAATAGATTAAGTTAGCTGCGTATATATGTTTGTATCTTTTCCAATGTAACATAATTCAGAAATACACAAATTCTTTGATATTCAATTTCTTCTTCATGGTACCAGAGCACCGATCTTGGTGACTCTAAAATTCTGGAAAAAATAAAATTTAAAAGCTTCCGGAAAACTGACACTTTGTTCTCGCTACTCTTATGGCGGACAAAGACAATGTTGGAACGAAACCGACATCATCTAAGGCTGTTGAAGAAGCCTCAGACTCTTACTTTCTAAACCACTCCGATCATCCGAGCATGATCCTAGTTTCAAAAGTACTTGAAGGAGATAACTACAATACATGGAATCGGGCTATGAGAATCAGTCTTAGTGCCAAGAATAATCTTGGATTTGTTACAGGTTCAATCAAATCCCCACATTTGTCTTTCACTTTTCACCCTCACTGTAAAAAATTAGGTCTTCAGCGACCTTTCGATCTTGATACTTCGGAGATCTCGAAGTTGTCACCTCCTCTAAGGGTAAATCTTGAACTCGAGCCCTTTTTTCTTCGTAGCTCGTCACCTCCTATACCTCAGGCATCCCTTAGCCCTTTTTTTAATTTTATTTTATTTAAATATTCTTTTCATAAATAATGGGTTCTAGGACCACCTCTCATAGCGACCCCATAGGCTCCTCAAGTTCTAGTTATGGGTCTAGCTCTAATTCTAGCTCTGAGGGGGACGTGATCGAACCTCTTTGTCCGGATCCTAGGACACTTCATCCTCTTCCAATAAGTGTTGTCCCTTCTTCTAGGGAGGTTAGAAAGGAGAGCCCCTCAAGATCCGGCTCCGGGGAGACCCTATCCGACCTTCCGATCTAGGATTCTTGGGAGTTAATTAAGTCGACGGTATGTTGTAGCGAAGCCTCTCAAATTAGTCATCCCTACTTTATCGCATCCGAGTACAAAGTAATTATCCCGGGGCGTGACGATCGTATGCATAACGTCCCTCCCCAAATTGTTTTTCTTTTCACCTGGCTACATTGGACGTCGGGCTACTTTTTCCTTTACACCGGGATATAGAGGACATCCTTATCCGCTTAGGGCTCTGTATAACTCAATTTGCCCCAAACACTATTTGACAAATCTTGGGCTTTATCGTGCTTATGAAACATTTTAAAGTCGACCCCTCAGTGGCCCATTTTTGGGCTTTGTTTTCCATCACCTCTTCGGCTAGAACTATCAATCGTGGGTTCTTCTATCTGGCCTCTAGACCCCACTGTAAGTTCCTTACCCATTTACATTCTTCTTCGGGTAATTGGAAAACAAAATTCATTTATATTGAGGCTCCTCCGAACTGCCCCAAGAGGATTCCCAAGACCGGACATTTTTAAAACCCCGCGTTCATAATTCAGATCTAAGCGAATGCTCTAGGGCTGAGGACTTCATTTCAAATAAACTCATGACCCATCATTATGATATAAGAGAGCTTCTAGGAGAAGAAGTCCTATCCGTGGTGGGTCTTAGCCCTGTTGTTGTTCCTCGAACACATTCACTTGGTAATTGTGAATTTAAATTCTTTATTCTCTTGCTTGCTATCATGACTTATTTTGTTACTATGCTTACATGTGCTCATTTACACCCCTTTTTAGGCATGTCTATGAAGGCTTCTCTCATGGCCAAGGTCATCAAGGAGCAGAAGGAGAGGTTCATCGCGACTGCGAGGTCCTCAGGTCTTGCCCTTCCGCCATCACCCTCTGTTCAGTCCAGTGGTCCAACGTTTAGTGCTCCATCCATGGTCCCTTCAGGCGAGATCCATCCATGGTCCCTTCCATCTCATGAACCCGATCTCCTACCCATTGAGTGCCCCCCACCCGTACTCACAATCGAGGCTGGGGGCTATTCCAAGCCCAAGGGAAAAGGCAAGTCTAAGAGCAAGAAAGATAAGAGTTGTAGTCGCAACAGGAGCAAAAACAAGAGTAAGGGCTCCGATGGAGGTAAGGTGCAGAAAAAGGCTCGTTTAGAGAAAGAAAAGCCCAACAAGGAGGAGGTCTCCATAGCTATTCGCGAGATCGAGGATCGCAAGCAAAAAATGGCTCGTGCTCGCGAGCAATCTCATGCCGAGGCTTCACGACCTCAAAGGAAGTTCTCAGGTACTCGTGTGGTCCCAAAATGGAACATCTCACCTGTGAGTTCTATAATGAAGACATGAGCTGGAGATGATTCGCCAAGCATGCATCCGGAGTTATGCCTGATACAAAACTGGAAGAGATAACTGCTCACGACCTCATGAGGGTATCTAATTAATTTTCCCATGCACTTGTTTTCTATTTTGTTATTATGGTCTGGTTCCTTATACATCCCATATAGCTCATAGAAATTGACGAATAATTGAGTTTTTTTAGATAAATATTTTTATCGTAATTTTGATGATTTTATTTAACTGAGTTTTTCACCAAAATAATGTCCTAAATGTGGTCCAAATACTTCTAATCGATTTAAAATATTTTTACTAATTTTTTGGAGTATTTCTTGAAGTTTATTTTTGACAAAAATTGGACAACACTTCTGTTTCGAGGTCAACCAGTCGCCTTAGAGGGAAATCCGTACCTAAAGAATGTTTTTCGAAACAGAATCGAAATAGAACGAAAAGAGCTCCAGGTCGACCGGTGTGGTCAACCGGTCGACTACATGTCGAACCGGTGCCTGGAACTCTCAAATATGTTGCAAACTCTTCTGTTTCTTTTTTTAAAGGGGTAGACCGGTTGAACCTAGGGGCTGGCGGTCGAACGGGTGGTCGACCGGTCCAACCCCTCTTGGACCGGTCCACCAAGGTTATTTTGAGCCAAAATTCGATTTTTACGTATTTGAGATCGACTGGTCGACCTAAGGTTTTATTAGCAAACTATCCATTGCACAACAGACAATTTTTCATGATTTTAAGAGATTGATTTCTAACAGCTATAATCTTGATTTAATCTGCAATTTTTTACAGATTTCAATCTCCAATGAGAAGCCTATATCTAAAAATCAAATCCAAGAAATCTCCTATAAATAGATGAAGAATTGAAGCAACAATATATAACAAACAAGCAATACAAACACAAGCAAACTTCTTGGTCTTCATTTTCATATTCTTGTTGTATTTAGCCTAAGTCTTTCACTTGCACATCTTGAGTACCAGGCTTGATTCTTAATTACACTTGCACTTCAAATTTGTATACTTCAATTGAGTTGTAATCTTGAATTGTTTTCAATCATCCAAAACAAGACATCCTTATTAGTGTTCTTGTGGTAAGAGCACACTTGGGTGGTTTTAGGTGTTGAAGAGTGTGGTACTCTTCATTGGTGTAAGAAGATTGTGGTAATCTTTATAGATGGTGTTGTAAGAAGAGCGAGGTGCTCTTCAAGGTGAAGGTGTAATAGTTTTGGTAACTATTAATAAAATTCTTTTTCTTTTTCGAAATCCACTTCGGATATACCGGGGTGGTAGAGGATTAGGCCGTAGGTGGATTGAACTTTTATAAATTATCGAGTGTTGTTTACTTTTCTGCATTTTCATTTGTGTTATCATTCTTACATTCGAAAAAAATGAAGAAAATCGAAAAATCGGCATAATCTATTCAACCCCTCTAGATTATCGTACCATTTGGACTAACAGTTTTAGTTTATACATGTCATTTAGGGTTGACCCGAAAAACACAAATAATAAACGAGTTGAGTTAGGGTTGAAAATTATGGCACAAATAATTAAATGGGTTACTTAGGGTTGATAACTATGACACAAATAAAATGAATTTTATGTCTCAACATACACGTTAACCCGGACACGACACGAATTGACACCCTACAAAATAATCCTTAACCTCAATTTTCAAATAAATAAACTAAATTAAATATAGTAAAAGTAAATCAAAAATATTTTTAGTTTGGACCAAAACTTCTTTGCAATTTGCACTTTGACCCCCAAAATCTAATTTGACACTCAAAATCCCTAAATTGAGTTTCAAAATCTAAATTGGGGTTCTTTAGGCGTCGACTTCCGGCGTAAACCTTCCTTCCGTCCGACCGCGCTCATAGTCCATTAAACCTACCATAAAGCCTTTCGGTAGCTGGGTCGAGTAAGGCTTTTCTTTTACGTCTTTTTTTCCATTTTCCCTAATTTTCATGACATTGAATGGTTTTTTTCCATGAGATATATGAAATTTCTTTGCATCCAGTTGGGTTTGTGTTTCTCGCGTAAATTCCCAGAATAATATACTCTTAAAAGCATTAAGGAGATTTTATATTTTAAGAGCATTATGTTGGCAATTTGGTTGAATTTTAGCTTTGGAATTAGAACCCACGTTTCTCTGTCAATGAATTTAGTTTCTCCTGATTTGATGTAGCTTAATGTAATCACGTGCACTTGCATTGCATATTTTTTTTGATGGTATTGTCCTGTTTTAGATTCTTGGTAGTACATATTGTTGTTGCCCTTATGGTAATTTTTCGTTTATTTCTTTTACTTTCAGAGAGTCGTCAATGCCTAAACGAAGAGTCAGAAGAAATACTAAACAAGCCGTGGGCAACAAGGATCAAGATGGACTCCCATTGAACAAGAAAGAAGAAGCATTTCAAGATCATGAAGGTGTTAACTTCATCTTTACTGTATACATAGTTTAATGTTTTACTTATTCTTTGAGTATGTCAACTCAATCTTTTTTTTTTTTTTTTTTATCTGCAAAAGTCTCCTAATTCTAGCAAGCTATGCTTTCAACTAAGGTTGACTGCAAAGAATTATCTAAAGTTTTAAGATCTTCCGCATTCGCACATTATGCATGAAAGTGTTCTGTAATTTTTATGACCCTTTAGAATGAAGCAACCGTATAATTTGTTCTTCAAATGATGCATGAAAAGTGTTCTGTAATTTTAAGACCCTAAATATGTCGCACGTGTTGCTGATTTTAAAAGTATGTTAACATGCTGGAGTTGACAATGAGTGATGGCATAAATTTTTTACAAGTAATTTCTTGTGCTATATCCTCCTGAAATGTCAGATCTTTTGATGATTCTGGGGAAATTAAATTTATTTTTGTTATGTACTCTTTTTTAATATCAAATTTGGTTTCACCGAAAGAAATAACGCGGTAATAAGCAAAGCTTTTAAAGTTTGCTCATTTCGTAAAAGTTTGTAGCTTAGAGAGGAAATTCATGTACTTTGCGGTGACTAGATTTCAACAATTTTTTCATCAGTTGAACGTCAAAGCGCTGCAATCAGGGCTATCCGGGATGTAGAAGTTGAACAATTGCGGACTATGTTAAGGTTACTTCGATCCAATTTCAGTAAGGAAGAGTTGCAAGTTCCTTTACTGCATTTTTTTAAGGAAAACCTTCCAAACCTATCCATCGCCGAGACGGGGAAGGATGGCCAGTATGAAGTGAAATGGGGACACAAAAATAGCAACTTTTCGCTTAACCATGCTGATGATAGAATACTACATGCTTATCTTCTACATCGGCTATCGATAGCTTATCCTCGTTACTCTGCTGGAATCCCTTCTTTGGCCGGTGGCTTTGAATTTTCAAATAAATCCGGTATTTGAAAATCTTTTGTTAGCAATAATATGATCTGAGGGTCCCAAATCTCTCTCTCTCTCTCTCTCTCTCTCTCTCTCTCTCCTAGGGATAATTACGAAAAAAAAAACTTGAGGTTTCGGCTAATTACAAAAAAATCTAGAGATGTTTCAAAATTACAAAAGCCCACTTAGGTTTGATTATGTCTTAAATTTAAGGGGTAACTGTTATATTTCTATAAATAGCAAGGGGTTTTTCGAAATATTTTTCGCTTGTGAAGGGGAAAACGTAAGACGGAATCAAACCTCAAGGTTTCTTTGTAATTTTCAAAAACATGTAGAGTTTTTTTGTAATTAGCCTAAACCTCAGGCGTAGTTTTGTAATTATCCCTTTTGTTTTTTTTTAATGTCTGATGCAACTTCTTCATTTTGTGACAGTCAAAACAGGCATTTTCGGTGCTGATGAACTGCAAATCAGGAGTCTTGTATGTCCTTGTTCAACTTTAGTTGGCAACTTTTTTACTGCGTTTGTATTTACTAATCTTTGTCTCTGACGTGCTCCTGCTTTTGTTTTAACTTCTTCTGTTCCAAGTTTTCTTTGGTGAAATCTGGAAGTAACTCGAGGCCTTTCATTTCTTATGTGAGCTGTTTCTTTTCTCGTCTTTCCAGGTTTTTGAAGAGCCACCTGATTCAGAAATATTAGAGCTGAAGGATGGCCTGCAAACTCCAAGTGTATGTATTTTAGCTGGCCTGTAATTATGAAATAAAAATGTTTGATGTATTTTCCCCTCTATGAGTTAGTGAGCTCTATGAGAGTTCTGAGGCATAAGATGTGATTACCTACTTAAAAGTCTAATTTTGATGTTGGTCAGATATAAGTATACGTGTCGATCTCATTTTGAGTTTGTTGCTTGTATTATGATTTATGATTGCAGGTGAGTAATAATAGGTTGTCTGTTGGGATAACATCGAAAACGCTCAGGCTTCCAAACTGTGGTGAGATGCTTTTATCTGTACATGGTTCGCCCCTTGGAGTTTTTAAGGAAGATATCATGGAAACCATACATGGTTAGCTTTCCTACACCTTAATTTGAATGCTTAATGTAATTTTTGAAAGGTAATCATAAAACATATTTGAGTAACATTTACTACTAGAATTCATACAAATCTTATCGATAGCTCTAGAGGTGGCGAGTAGAATTGTTCGACTATATATCTTTTTATGAACAAATGTAAGACAACCTATTTTGTTAAAATTTCGTTCTATTATCTTACAGAGACAAAAGATGGTTGAATGGTGAGAGTGGCAAACTCATGGTTGTCGTTGTCGAGGAAGATATTTTGTCACTGCACGGATGATTGTCAAGTTTATAAAAACTGCCATTTAAAAAACTCACAATTAAAGCTTGATTTATGATTGACAATTAATATGATTGTCTTTTCACGCAGCAATCATCCGTGCGGTGAGCAAGAAATAAAATACCTTTTTGGAACAGAAGTTCCCGTCCGTAAATTGTCAAGTGTGCGAACCAAATTTCCACGTTGCCTATATATTAGAAAGGTCATGAGTTTATAAGTGTGAAAATGATCTACATTAGTACCTTTCGAGTATAGTTAAAAAAAATAAAAATAAAATTGAACTTCTTATCGAGATTGAAATAGTGTCATCAATCGAGTCTAAGCTCAAAAAAGTTTTGAACAGAGCCAGAGACAAGTTTGACAATATTACACGTAATATTATTACACGTTTTATTTATTTATTCATTTGATCGAGCCGGGCTAGATCAAGTTTTGAGTTCACGTCAAAGTTGGTTGAAATAATTTAGGGATAATCATAAAAACTATCCTCGAGGTTTGGCGTAATTACTAAAGAAAAACCCCACTAACTTTTAAGGTTATCTGTCTCTTTTTTTTAAGGGATAATTACAAAAACACCCCTGAGGTTTGGGGTAATTACAAAAAAACCTAGAGATGTTTCAAAATTACAAACAACTCCATCATGTTTAATTATGTATTAAATTTAAGGGGGTAACTGTAGTATTTTTATAAAGTATCAGAGGTTTTTCTGATATGTTTTTTGCTTATAAAGGAGGGAATGTAAGACGGAACCAAACCTCGAGGTTTTTTTTTTGTAATTTTCAAAAATCTCTGGGTTTTTTTGTAATTAGCCCAAACCTCAGAGGTGTTTTTGTAAGTATCCCTTTGTTTAATGAGGCCAAACATCTGGGGTAGTTTTTGTAATTATCCCTTGAATTTATAATGCTCAATAAACCTTTTTAATCTCGATCTTTGCTCAAAAATCAAATATTCTTGATTCGAACTTTAGGTCACTTCAGAGGAAAGGTCTTCATATACCACAATGGAAACGGAAGTACAGATATACCACCAAAGATAAGTTGGGCAAATAAACAAAACAAACAACCTTAATAAGTAGGCAAAAAACCTAATACTAGTGTCTAGGCTCTAGCCAGTTGAGTTTCTTGTCTCCAATTTTCCACAGGACCGAAGAGGTGAAACCAGGCTTTCCACATGGACAAACACATATTTCATCACAGATGGCTTGTTAAAGATAATGTCCCTATACAAAACCGTATTATCTTTGCATATAAGCAGCTCTGTTCTTCGGTCAGAAACTACCCCCATCATAACCTCGCCATTCTCGTAAAAATAAAATGGTTTGAAGCCCAACGGAATACAGTACTTCTCCAAAACGAGATCGAGTCGAATATCAAGAATTTTAGTCCAAGACTTATCATGGTCCGAATAATAATCCTTCATTGCCCATAAAACAAGACAAGACTTCCACTCAACAAGGACACAAAGCATTCCCTTAAGAGCACACAGGTGTAGATTTACAATGTAATTATTATTAGAAGGGGAAATTGGGAAATACTCGGGTAGACGAACCTCCCTATACTTATCGTCTGATAGATCAAACGAAAAAAGGGCGAATGAATTTTGTCCCATTATTTCGGTAGCCAGCAGCCAATGAATTGATCCATTTAGAAACACACTTGTCAAAGGGCGGTAATCTTGAGGAGGAAAATCGTCAAGTTTTCTCCAGGAGTCACATTTCAGTGAAAATACCTGAGTTTCAGTCATATACCCGAGCCGAAATCTCGAAAGTTTAACAATTTTGTAGTCATTCCTTGTCGAGTCATAACCAAACCCCAAATAACTGGGGATGAAATCATCATAATTCTGCTTACCTAGCGGGGTCGGAATTTTCCTGTATGTTTTCAGATAAGGGTTCCATATATAAATCGACAGATCCACGCGAACACATAGCAATCCATCGCATGAGGCAAAAACTTCCCAATAATTAGATCCACTGAATGGGGCACAAAAGTATCCTCCCCTCTTTATAGGCATGATTTCTTGGGAATAGTACATATTTTCATTAGCATATGGAGATGGCATTAGAATCAATATTTTCTGTTGGGCGGCGTGACTCAGGTGTTTTCTTACAAAATGGTGTTCCGAGATTAAGGATCGCCATGATTTTGAAACGCCACGTAAACGGATCAGAGACTTTGTCGGCAGATTGCAGAGTATTTCCTCCACGATCTCCGGCGGGAGGTGGCAGTTTTCTTCTGTCATCCCTATCCTGAATTAATTTGTGTGTATCACAGGACTTTATGTCTCTTTATTGTTGCAACAACTACGTAAACATATATATTTTCTAGTTTAAGGTGCATGGTTGATTTAGATAAGGAATGTATGACTTTATTCCGCCAAAGTAAAACCTCTCGTAGTTATCTTAGAAGATTCAGTTCTATTCTATTTCGATCTCTAAACAATTCTTTTAATTAGGACTGACAGATCTACGTGCCCATCACTACTCTAACTCTATCCCACTTACTAATGTAGGACACTATTCTCATACCATGTATCAGATATTAATTTTTTTTTTTGAGAAAGTCAGATATTAATTTCGATTTCAAACAATACAAAGTTTGTTCATGCTCAGGTCTCAACTAGATGAACCAAGAAAAAAAAATAGGACTTGTTTCTAGGCAATGGCGTAGTGAGTTGCGAGTGGGATGAACCGGACGGAAAACTAAAAAAAATCATAACAATTATGTGGTTTATTACTTTTTAAAATTTAGTAATAAAGTTAGAGGAAAAAAATAAGAAGGGTCGGGGCCCAATATTCGGTATGCCCCTAGCTCCGCCATTGTTTATAGGGAGAGACATAACTAGGATTCGACATGGGGGCCACAATTGGAAGAGCAAAAAAATTATTTTATAAAATAATAAAATTCAAAATATATTTTATATTTGCATCAAATAAAATATCAATACTCATCATTTAGCATCATAAATTACATAATTATAATCCTAGTATATTAAAATTTATAACATCTCTATTGCATATCACGAATGTTAATACTCAAAAATAAAATTAGGACAAAACTTGATCGCTAAAATTTATTATGCTAAACCGCAAGTTTACGGCGTATTTAATAGAAAGTGGCACGCAAGGTCGTATTCGTATCCATCAGGGATTGATTAAAATACATAAATTATTATAAAAATAATAGGCGCTCAATGTTATTGAAGCATCCGTAAAATAAACTGGTTTTTCTAAGTGCGACTGTAAAAATGAATTAAACTACTAATCACTATCAAGCTAGCACAATCAAAAGAATTAATCAACAAGTAAAGACGATCCTAGGACTAGGGGTGATCATACATTTTAAAAATCCGCCCAGACCGTCCGAACCGCACCAAGTCGCACCGTTCATGATAATTTATGACCAAAAATGTGATTTAAAATATTAGATACAAACCGCACCGCTTTGTTGGTGCGGTTATGGTTTTAGATTTTGAAAAACCGCCAAAACCGCACCGCACCGCACCATAATTTGTATACTAAAATAATGTTCTTTAGTCTTTAGTTAAATAGTTAGACAATAAATATATTAAAAACTAATTTTATGAATAATAATATTAGATTCACAATTTGTATACTAAACATAACGCATTTTACATTCTTTTAATGTTGTTACAATGCATTATGTTTTGCATCAAAATAGAACAATATTACATTGCATTACATATTAAATGTAACTGAAATAAAAGATATTGCACTGTGCATTTTATTAGCAAAATACAAGCCGTTTAAAAAATCACTTTTCAATTATAATATTTTTTTTGGCTTTTTCTTTAAAAGATCATAACAAAATTATATTAATTTATCAATTACATAATATTTTTGTTAATTAAAATCGCAAAACCGTCCGCTACCGCTTCAAACCGCACTTTCGGTTTTACTTCATAAAATCGCGATTTAAAAATATTATTTAACCGAACCGCATATAGCAATTCGATTTGAAATTTACTCAAAAAACTGCAAAACCGCACTGTGATCACCCCTACCTAGGACTATGATATTGACATGTTTCATCAATATTATCTCTAAATTGTGTTTCATAATAACCAATTTCACCGTATCTATGAGTTTAATTCCTATCGTAGTTTATTCCATCTCTCGAAGCAAACAAACAATAGATTAATATCAAATTACTAGCATCTCTACTCAACAATCAATATCAACTCTCAAAAGCATAACGAATTAAATAAAAACCCCACATGCATCGTAAGCCTCTCGACTCTACTCTCGTTTATGTTGTGAATCTGTTATCTAAGGTTAGAATTCATCTCTCGATTTATTAACTAACTTTTAAACATGCAAATTATTGGCCAAATAATCCACAAGAAATAAGCACGTGAATTCACAAATAGATCAATGGAAAAGACTACTACGAAAGAAATCAAATCGGAAATAACATGAATCTACAGTCTAAATCATGTCCTAGAATCAATGAGAAATTAGCCTAACATAATTGTTCTCGAACCCATAGACAAATCATTTAAGCAAAGAGTCTAACATAGATAATATACGAATTGAAAAACTCTAGACTATATTGACGAAACCCTGGATGAATCAATTTTCACAATCTCGAACCTTCGTGCGTTCATTGATGATTGAACTCGCGTATTGCTCTCTTCAAATCAACTCCCTCTGCAAATTATGTATCTGGGTAAGTTACTGTTGGAAATTTTGCTTTTGATAAAGTGGGTATCGACCCAACTTTGAGCAAATTTTCGGTGGCTAAATATTTAATTTTGGAGGAATTAAATTATATATTATTAATATACGTTCCGAGTAGATGTTCGTAGTATTTTTTATTTCTCAAAACCGAATTTCGGTGAGTGAGAAATTAATACACGAAGGTAGCCACATAAATGGGTATTATGTAAAGATTATGTAAAGGGAGATGAAAGGTTTTTGCCTTATCCCACATGGAATACAAATCATTGTTTTTCCTAGTTTATTTACTAGAAGGTGTTATATGTTGTATAAACTATAATACAAGTGGATGATCACAAGTGGGCCACACGCGCGCGCGCACCCCCACCCGGTCCGGTCTCGGCCAGGGCCAAGGCCTGGGCCTTGGGCCAGCCCGACCCTATTGGGCCCGGGTCCAGGTCCACTAAAGTTTTATCACTCGAAAATGGGCTTGGCCCAGATTCAAGTGACTGTTGGACTGTTGAAGTCCAATGAATCTGGGCATTGTAGGTGTCCAGATTCGTGTGACTGTTGGAGTTGTAACTCCTACAGTGGTGGTCACCTGAAGATAGCCCACTACCTGACCGTTATGCAGTAGTGGGATGTAACACTTTGGCTGTTACAAGTGATTAATGCCCACTACCCAGGTTATTCTCCTGCAGGTGGAATGGTTGACTATTTATACATGGTTGTGCATTGCAGTTTTAGACACACTGAATTTTTACTCCATAAGAAAGCATACACTCATCTTCTGCATTTTGCACTAAGTCCAACAACCAGTCTTCAGCACATTTCTAGTTCGAAGGAGCTTCTGTGTTAGTGGTGCTACTACACAGAAGACATAAGTCGTCTCATCTTTGGAAGTAATACGCCAGACCGTGAGCACTAGCCGGGACGTAATTGCTTTATAGAAAGAGATTCTTCTCGACTCGACTTTCTGAAAGTTCTATTGAAGAAGTTGTAATAGCTAGTTCTTTTCTTGTAATCTTCTGTTTTTGTAATTTGCCATTTTAAAGCCATTCCCGATTTTGTACAATTGTAATCAACAATCGCAAAGTAATTATCGAACTTCACGATGACAAGCTCAAGCAGAACCCCGATCATCCCTCCCGCTCAAGCTGAGAAACCCAAAAAATTCATGGGTTTCGACTTTAAGAGGTGGCAAAAAAATACTGTTTTACCTGACTACCCGGAGTTTGGCGAAATATCTGACCGAGGACACTCCTGTTGTTGCTGAGAACAAAATGAATGCCGAAAAATACGCTGCGTTTGATGCATGGGGCCAGGGTGATTTCTTGTGCCGTAACTATGTCCTAAACGGGCTTAGTGATGCACTTTACAGTGTGTATTGTACTGTGAAATCCTCCAAAGAATTGTGAGATTCTTTGGAGAAGAAGTACAAAACCGAGGATGCCGGCACAAAGAAATTTGTTGATGGTTGATTCTAAAACCGTGATGGAACAAGTTTAGAAGTTCCAGTTGATCCTACATAAAATCTCTGCCGAGTGAATGGCTTTGCCGGAAGCATTCCAAGTGGCTGCCTTGATTGAGAAATTGCCCCCAAGTTGGAGGGATTTCAAGAATTATCTCAAACATAAGCGAAAGGAGATGGGACTAGAGGATCTGATTGTCAAACTCAGAATTGAGGAAGACAGTAGGAGGATTGACTCTAAGTCCAAGCTTGTCCCAATGGAGTCAAAAGCCAACTTGATGGAGCACGGCTCGTCAAGTAATTCAAAGAAAAGGCCTAACGATAAAGGCAAGAAACCGGCAAATGGCAAAGGACTGCCGTCAGCCAAAGAAAAAGAAAACAAAACCACAATCCAATGCTAATGTGGTTGAAGAAAGGGAGCTGACAGACGTTGACATGTCAGTGGTGGTGTTTGAAGCCAATTTGGTGGATAACCCAAAAGAATGGTTTGTGGATACGGTGCCACTTGCCATGTGCATTACGATCGGAGGATGCATTCTCTCTTCTCACATCCCATCAACAGGAAGGAAGCTCCATATGGAGAATCACGCCTCTTCCGATGTTGCTGGCGTTGGAACGGTGGTGCTAAAGCTTACTTTGGGAAAGGAGTTGAAGCTGAAGGATGTGATGCATGTCCCGGACATCCGCAAAAATCTAGTTTCGGGTTATTGCTAGTCAACCATGGGTTTAGACTAGTTTTGAGTCCGAAAATTTGTACTTAGCAAATTTGGACAGTTCCTTGGTAGGGGTTATCTAGACAAAGGATTTGTTCAAAATGAATGTAATGATTTGTACGCCATTTTGGCGAGAATATGATTAAGAATGGATCTTCTTCATTTTATATTCTTTGAGTGCTCTAATTTATGGCATATTAGATTAGGACATGTAAATCAATGCTATAAAAAGATTGGTAAATTTAGAATTAATTAATTTACCTGAAGTAAACTCACAAAGAAAATGTGAAGTTTGTGTTGAAGCTAAAATGGCTAAATTACCATTTCATTCGGTTGAAAGGAGCATTTCACCATTAGAGTTGATACACACTGATGTGTGTGATCTAAAATTTGTGCAAACTAAAGGTGGTAAAAAATATTTCATCACATTTATTGATGATTGCACAAGGTTTTGCTACTTATACTTGTTAAGAAGCAAAGATGAAGCATTATAAGCTTTTAAGAATTATAAAAATAAAGTTGAAAAATCAACTTGGCAGCCGGATTAAAATAATTCGGAGTGATAGAGGTGGCGAATATGTTGCACCATTTGAAGAACTACGTACCCAGTCGGGCAATATTCATCAAACAACAAAGACCATATTCACACGATCAACGGTGTTCTTTGAACGCATAAAAAAACCGGACTCTAAAAGAGATGATGAATGCCATGTTGATAAGTTCTGAATTACCCCAAAATATATGGAGGGAAGCTGTTTTAACAACCAACCACATATTGAATAAAATACACTTAAAGGGAAAGATAAGACACCTTACAAATTGTGGAAAAATCGTAAGCCTTCTTATAAATGCCTTAAAGTGTGCGGGTGTTTGGCTAAGGTAGCAATATCTGAACCAAAACAAGTTAAAATTAGACCAAAGACAGTTGATTGTGTCTTTGTGGGATATGCATACCAAAGTAGTGCATATAGGTTTATGATACATAAGTCAGAAAATCCGGAAATGACTAAAGGTACCATAATCGAATCAAGGAATGTTGTATTCTTTGAGGATGTCTACCCTTGTAGAGAAAAGTTAGAAGTGAGTACTAATAAAAGAACTCACGAAACTGCAAGTGGTTCAACACCAATTAGTGAAAAACCGAGACGCAGTAAGAGGTCTAAGACGGCTAAGTCTTTTGGGCCATATTACATAACATTTATGTTAGATGGTGAGCCAAACTCGATTAAAGAGGCTCTAAGTAGTCCAGATGCTCTGCTATGACAAGAAGCTATCAATAGTGAAATCGAGTCCATTCTGCAGAACCATACTTGGGAGTTGGTTGATCTCCCTGTTGGTCATAAACCTTTAGGATGTAAATGGATCCTAAAGAAGAAGTATAAAGCAGATGGAACTATTGATAAGTATAAAGCACGGCTTGTAGCCAAAGGCTTTAAACAAAAAGAAGGATATGGCTTCTTTGATACCTATTCTCCGAAGAATGTGATTGCGTCTATTCGGTGCTTTTCGCGATTGCCGCTTTGCACAATCTAGAGATTCATTAGATGGATGTCAAGACGGCATTTCGAATGGAGAGATAGTTCTTTGAAATCTACATGGAACAACTGAAGGGTTTGTTGCACCGGTCAAGAAAAGAAGGTGTGGAAGTTAATAAAATCCTCATACGGATGAAACAAGCTCCAAAACAATGTCATCTTAAGTTTGACAATACGATGTTGTCAAATGGATTTAAAATCAACGAATGTGAGAAATGCGTATATGTCAAAGGGACATCGGAAGCATTTGTCATAGTTTGTCTATACGTAGACGATTTGTTAATCATGAGCAGTAGTCATAATACTATCATGGAGACTAAAAGAATGTTAAAGAAGAACTTTGACATGAAGGATATGGGGATTTCTTGATGTAATCCTTGGGATAAAAATCGTGAGAACTTCGATGGAATTATCTTGTCACAATCCCACTATGTGGAGAAAGTGCTCAAAAATTCAATGCTTTTGATAGTTCACCGTCAAAGACGCCCATTGATTTAAGTATAAATCTGGTTGCTAATAAAGCAAAACCAAAGTGGCTCGGATGGAATACTCACGTATAATAGGCGATCGATGTACATCACAAATTGTACACGCCCGACTTGGTCTACCCCGTAATTATGTTGAGTAGGTTCACGAGCAATCCAAGCCATGAGCATTGGAAAGCGTTAACAGGTGTTAAAATACTTGAAGTATACCTTCGATTATGGGCTATACTACTCAAGATATCCATTTGTACTTGAAGGATATAGTGATGCTAGTTGAATTTGATTCGAAAGATTCTTATTCAACTAGTGGATACATATTCACCATTGGAGGTGGTGCGGTATTGTGGAAGTCCACGAAGCAAACGTGTATAGCTCGGTCCACCATGGAATCGGAGTTTATAGCTTTGGATGAAGCTGGTGAAGAAGCAGAGTGGCTTCGAAATTTTCTCGGAAGACATTCCATGATGGGGCTTTGTGCGGCCGTGATGATTCACTTTGTGATAGCTAGGCGGCTGTAGGGAGGGCACAGAGCAATATGTATAACGATAAGTCTAGACATATTCGTCGGAGACACAATACCGTTGGACAATTGATCTCAAATGGTGTGATGTCAATTGACTACGTAAAGTCAAAAAATAATTTGGCATATCCTTTGACGAAAGGACTTAATTGAGATCAATTGGGTAAATTGCTACAGAGGGAATGGGCTTAAAGTCCACAAGTAAAAATAACCATCATAGTGGTAACCCAACCATGATGACTGGAGATCCCAATAACTTAGTTCAATGGGAAAACTAAACTATGAAGTTTATGTTGTAACACTTGGAAACAATGTTATAATCCATCGCTAGAGAACAATACCAAGTGTTGAAACACCTGTAAAGTTGTGGTGAGGTTAAGTCATTTGACTTTTAATGATTCCGACACCTCGTTGAGGTTGAGTATGGCAGGATACTCGGATAGGAGATCACCTATATAAGTGAGAAGTGCGGGCCACTTCAAAGTAACACTTATGAATCCAAAGTGGTGTCCATGGCCGAAGCGGATACAAAACGTGAGAACAGAAGGTGTTGATACCTTATTGTGTTAATACTGTTGACTCGGTACACACCGTGGAGGAATAATTCAAGGCTTTGCGTCCACTAAGCCGCCAGTGTACCCGATGGTATTGACTACAAAAGGTTCAAAGCCATAAGCTACCTTTCCGAATGCAATATTGTCTCTTGAGGACTGGTTTGCGTGTCTGCATTCATGTATACATTAATTTCCACTCATGTGGGGGATTGTTTGAAATTTTGGTTTTGATAAAGTGGGTGTCGACCCGACTTTAACCAAATTTTCGGTGGCTAAATTTTTAATTCTGGAGGAATTAAATTATATATTATTAATCTACATTCCGAGTAGATGTTCGTAGTATTTTTTATTTCTCAAAATCGAATTTCGGTGAGTGAGAAATTAATACACGAAGGTAGCCACATAAATGGACATTATGTAAAGATTCCGTAAAAGGAGATGAAAGACTTTTGCCTTATCCTACATGGAATACATATAATTGTTTATCCTAGTTTATTTACTAGGTGTTATATGTTGTATAAACTATAACACAAGTGGATGATCACAAGTGTGCCACACTTGCGCGTGCGCCCGCCCGGCTCAGCTTGGGCCGGGGCCAGGGCATGGGCCGGCCCTATTGGGCCCAGGTCCACTAAAGTTTTGTCACTCGAAAATGGTCTTGGCCCAGATTCAAGTGACTGTTGGACTGTTGAAGCCCAATGAATCTGGACATTGTTGTTGTCCGTTCGGGTGTGCTGTTGGAGTTGTAACTCCTGCTGTGGTGGTCACACGAAGTTAGCCCACTACCTGACTGTTATGCAGTAGTGGGATGTAACACCTTGGCTGTTACAAATGATTAATGCCCACTACCCAGTTTTTTTCTCCTGCAGGTGGAATGGTTGGGTATTTATACATGGTTGTGCATTGCAGTTTTAGACACAATGAATTTTTACTCCATAAAAAAGTATACACTCATCTTCTGCATTCTGCACTAAGTCCAACAACCAGTCTTCAGCATATTTCTAGTTCGAAGGAGCTTCTGTGTTAGTGGTGCTACTACACAGAAGACGTAAGCCGTTCCATCTTTGGAAGCAATACGTCATACCGTGAGCACTAGCCGGGATATAATTGCTTTGCGGAAAGAGATTCTTCTCGACTCGGCTTTCTGAAAGTTCTATTGAAGAAGTTGTAATAGCTAGTTCTTTTCTTGTAATCTTCTGTTTCTGTAATTTGCCATTTTGAAGCCATTCCCGATTCTGTACAATTGTAATCAACAATTACTTCAAGAATTCAAGATTTTTTTCTTTTATTATTTTTGCTTTGGGCTTTAATAATGGAACAGTTAAACATTTGCAGTAGTCTCTGTTTTGTTATTTCAAGATTTGTTTTGTTCCCTGCATGTGTAGACGCAAATTAAACTCTCTCTGAAATTTTCTCTTGGGTAAGTTTCTTCAAGAATTCAAGATTTTTCTTTTATTATTTTTGTTTGAACTTTAATAATGGAACAGTTAAACATTTTCAGTATTCGCCGTGTTTCTCATTTCAACATTTTTCATGCATGTTGTTTAGACGTCGTAGCTGCAAATTAAGTCTCTCTGGAAATTATCTATCTGATAAGTACTTCAAGAACTTCATAGTTTTTTTTAGAAATTATCTCTAAGTTACTTTAAGAAATTCAAGAATTTTTTTTTTCCATTTTCCTTTTGGGCTTTAGTAATGGAGCAATGAAACATTTTCAGTAGTCGGGTATTTCTTATTTCAAGTTTTTTCGCTTCAAATTGACTGGAAATTATTGTAAGTTACTTTAAGAAATTCAATGTTTTTTAATTTTTGTTTTGGGCTTTACTAATGGAACAGTTAAACATCTTCAGTAGTCTCCCTGTTTATTATTTCGAGATTTTCCTTTTTTCTTTTTTGTTTTGCCCTTTAATCTGTGTTTCTTGAAATTTTTTTTAAGAATTTCACTGTCATTCTTTTTGGGTTGAGGAAACATGATGAGTACTACATTCTTTGAACTTTTTCAATATTGCTTAGCTTGAAAAAGAAAATGGACGTTGATGTTGTGAATCAACTGGCTCGACGAATCGAGCAATTAGACCCGAGGGTTGATCCCTGGCCGATTATTGGGCATGCACTTATACGTGTTGATAGGTTGGCCGATATGACCGGTTGGCGTTTGCCCCGGTCTTATCATTGAAAACTTGATGGTAGAAGCGCAACAAAACATTGCTTTGTTCAGGTTTGCAGTGTCGTCCCATAGCACTGTTCCACAGGTTGGACGGGTAGTCGATATTACATTTCACCAATCTTGCCAAGTTACGGACCAACAAATTCGCCACTACTTTAACACGTAAGAAATTGAATTGTAATCGGGTTTTTTCTGTTCCTTTTCGCTTGCCTGTAGCCATTTTGGCCCAGTCCAGAAATTATGGACTCCGAAGCATACAGGGCCAGGGATTTTGGCTATGTCACCTTTTTGTCACAGACTTGTTCCCTCAACAACGACCGTATGGCTTTAGCTCCTTCAATCGCCCGTGTGAAGAATTGTAGAAGATGACTAAGTAAAAGATAACACAAGAAAACTTGGAAAGGAATACTTATATTACTTACTCGACTTGCTTACAAGATGTTTTATTGGTTACATAAGAGGTCCAACTCTTATTTATACTACTCCACCTCCTTAATGGACGGTGGTGATTGATTTAATCCAACATTGGGAGATGTTCTCTACAACTCTCGAATTAATTCCTACGTATTTATTCTAACGATGGACTAGATACGATGGTGAGCCTCTTTATCCCGACAGATGGCAAAAAATGGGTCGTAAAGGCCAACTGCATGACATTTTGCTCCCCACAAATAGCCCAAGCAATGGTGGAAACTGGAACACATTTGATTTTTGGGGATAGGGTGTACGCAAAACTATATAAAGAATAGTTAGTAAATTTTTCTATATAACTCTACTCATTTCTGTTAAGCCTTTCACTTCCTGAACTAATTTCACTTTGTGTTTCTTGGGTAAGTAGATGCTACCCAAGTGGGTAGTGCCAAATTCCCGTCGGATTGTGACATGTGTCCCATTTTGATTTTCTTTATTTAGAAAAAAATACATGCATATGTCATAGTGGGGCACTTGGCAAAATCACAAGGGGGTTTTACTTATTATCTTTCTCTTAGTTCAGCGAATACTTGGATAGCATTTCATTTCCTGTTTATTTGGGAGAAATCGTATTGCATTTCATTTCATATTCTTGCTAAATTTAAAACAACATTTCATGAATCTGGAAAAAGAATGCGAAATTTAAAAAGTCATTTTATTAAATTAGAGAACTGAAAACCATATTTGAGAAAGTACAGGCGAGGGAATTAGCTTTTAAGAGTATAATATTCTGGGAATTTACGCAAGAAACACAAAACCCAACGATACAATGAAATTTCATTTCTCTTATTTTAAAAATATTCAATCTCATGAAAAGGTAGGGAAAATGGGAAAAATACGAAAAAGAAAAGCCTTATTCGAACGGAAGGTTTACACCGGAAGTCAATACCGAAAGAACCCCAATTCAGATTTTGAAACTCAATTTAGGTATTTTAAAAGTCGAATTAGTCTTTTGGGGCCAAAGTGCAAATTGCAGGAAGTTACAAACTAGTTACCAAAAAAGTGAAAAGATCTCAGCCATCCAATATTTTCAATCAATAGCTAAAATTAGTCCCTATCGATCTTACCCTAGAACCCCTGTCTCATTTGAACCAATCCCTGTCTCATTTGGACTCACCCCAAGTAGGAGGACCTATTTGATCCATATCCTATATATATATATAATATAGGTATAGGATCATATGTGGCAACGGTCATACCATGTGGCTGTGTGGACCAATCTAAGCCACTATCTTGTTTAATCCTAAGGCCAATGTTTTTTCGAATTTCCTTTTTTTTTTATATTGAATACAACCCATTTAAGGGCACAATGGGCATTTTATACACATAATCACACAACAGGTTTTGGTAACCCCCCATAACCCCCCCCTTTTTTTTGGGATTTCGTTCAATCGTTTCCTGCTATTTTGCAATCTCTTTTTTCACACAAAATCAAAACCCCTTTTTTTCCTCTCTTTCTTCTTCATTTTTGCAATCCACCTTTTCTTCTATTTCTTCTCCATTTTACCGCTCGACCGACGAGAACAAAATTACTGTGTCAGTTTTCGAAGCTTGTCAAGATTCATTCGACATCAAAATTAAATCCTAAACGACCTTGGTAGTATTGGTAAAGGTCAGATTCTGATTCCATTTTTTTTTCCATTTTTTGGGTGTAGATTTTTGTAGAAAGGGTTTATCCCTTATTTTTTTCTTCATTTTATGTCGAATCATGATGATGTTTTTCTGGGTTTGGGGAGTTAGTTGCAGTAAGTAGAGCACACAATTTTTTTTGAAGTTCCTAGGGTTTTGTTCATCGACTTTACATAATCTCCTTTTTTTCTTTTGCTTATGGAATTATTTTTTGTGTGAAGTGTTGCAGATTTGGCAGAGATATTTTTGTATTAAATTAGGTAAAAATGATGTATATTTAGTTAATGGTTTGTGTAATGTTTATGTTATTGAAATTGGGCTTTTGGTTCCCTTTTGGGGGAAATAATTCCTTGTTTATTTGGTGTACATTGACGTAAGCATGATATATCTTTTAGTACTTTTGATATAACCCCTCCACTAAATTAGCTTTTTTTTTTGTGTATTTAATTGGTGAATCACCCCTGTTATTTTGGTGTACATTTTACCTTGGAATGATATATTTTTTCTTACCTTTCGCATATAATTAAATAGGCTGTGGTGTTTTGTATAACCCCTGCACACAAAAATAACAATGTATGTATATATTGGTGCACATTTAGTATTATTATAACGTCATGAGTATGTGTTTTGATGCATTGATAAGTTTGGTAATTTGTATATAATGTCCATACAAATGATGTTTAAATAATATTAGTTTCGTATACAGTTAGAGTATATTCATTGTACAATTAGTTTAGTTGGTATATTTGTTTTGATACATTGCGCTTGAGTCCCGTTTTCTTTAATATAGTTCATGTATACAGTGTAATATTTCTCAAATGTTTCTCAATACCAAGTTCAATGGCACGAGGAAACAGGAAGAGACCTGCATCTCCAGGGCTGAGCGAGGGTAAACTCTTGCTTTATATTTTTTTGGCCCATTTTTTTTTTAAGCGTGGAAATGAATTGATGACAACTTAGCTATAGTTTGTATACAATTAGTAAATAGTTGGTATACAATTAGTATGTTTTTATTTTAATTGTAGATGTGAATTGATGAAAACATAGCTATGGATTGATATACACTTAGGCAACTGTTGGTATACAGTTAGTTGGGATGTGACATACAAATGCATTTGCAGTAGCCTTTTTCTTTTCTTTGGTTGACTTGTTTAATGTTAACATCGTTTCTTTTTTGTTGGCAATTTTTTTTTATTTGTTATTGGATCTGTTCTCTGCAAGCATGTGGGTGTTATCAGTCAGCGCAAAATGTTGAAAAAGCCCCCCCAACAAGACATGCCATGGCGTGGAGGGATGAACAAAACAAGATCGATTACGGGGTCTATGCCATGCATCATATGGAGACTTACATGGGGGGAGCATTGAAGAAATTGGATTGCGGATTTGACAAGGTCGACGCTGCGGAATTTGCACGACTGAGGACGTTATATTGCCATCAATTTTGATGCATGACTTGAAACAAGAGAAAGGCAGAGTTCTTGGGTTGACTAAAACATTTGTCAGTGGCAAGTAGTTTTGTTATGGATAGTTGGGTTGGTTCGTTAGATGGAGTGTTTAAGTACGTTTTTATTAGTATATTAGACTAGACTATGGTTTTTAAGTGCAAAATTGACAATGTTTTGGTGACTTATTACAGAACGATCTTATGCAATTATATTTTCTGTGTTTAAGTTTTGACTTTTTTTTACACTTTATGGTTGGTGAATAAACAGTACACAACTAATAGCATTGCGGTCATGTTTATTAATGTTTTGGTCTATACACGTTTTATAATTGAGTTCTTGATATTTATTTTTGCAGGTGTTTAATGAATCGTGTCAATGAAAAATTTATAAGCAATTTGTGTATTGTAGTACTTTAATTGCTGATAGTTTTTGGATTTCAATGCAGTCATTTAAAAACTTAAACCTCAATTTATATTACAAACATACAATTAATGTTGACTTGGTAAACATTTAGTAGTATTTTTGCACACATATAGTTTTGAAATTAAGAACGGTATTAAACTACCAAAAAACCTCAAGACAAGAGAAGTTGGCGCATAATCACTGATGACGCTGTGTATAATTAACAGTAAACAGGCACATATATAACAATTACACTCTCAAAGCATTTATGGTTTAGGGCAAGTTTTTTTTATTAATTTAGTCATATATACATAAAAATGATACACATTTAGAATAGAAATGACATTAAAAAAGATAATAAATGACGTTTAATTAACACAAAGACAAATATTTGAATTGAGTTTTTGGAAAGCACAACATTGAAAATGCAGGAAAAGGGTTTTCTCATTCTGTAGGTTGTTCGGGACATGTACGACTATTGTGTGATGCAATTTTGCCGCATGTTCCACAATTTCTCTTTAGTTTAGTGCTTGCACGGATTACCTTTTCCTTTTGGCTTTGTATCATGCTCTTAATCTGGCTCCCGCTGCCCTTGTTACGAGTTTGTTGTACTAGTGGCGATACTGAGATCTCCATTTGAGAACTAGAGCCGCAGTAAGTTTCAAATATCACATCATTGCCACCGTCATGTTGTTCATGTTGTTCGTGGGCTAACTTGTTCTTGTGTTCAGATAATAAGCGTGCTAAGTCAGCGTTGGATACTTTCATCACTAGTATCTGCAAAGTTGTACACCAAGTTAGTCAAATGTATACACAAAATTATTTTCAAAATATACAATAGTTTCAATATTAGTATACAATATTCTAAATTAAACATCTAATCATTCACTACTGAATGCTTATATTATCACCAAATATTGGACAAGTGTACACCAAAATATGATTTCAGGGTACTATAATGGAATTATTTTTACACCATATGTTTATGATTATAAAACACCGAAATATGCATATATATATATATATACACCAAAATAGGCTTCTAATGTACAATATTGTCGATAGTTTTATACCAATCTAAGTATCAATATTTAGTCTCAAATAAACATCCAAACACGCCATATTTCATGTTAAATTACCATGAAAATATACATATCTATACACGAAACAATGCTTCCAGGGCACAATATTATAAATATTTGAACACCACAATACGCATAAAAGGCTCACCATCAACCGTGCATTACACCACTCCATATTGCATGCTTATCTGTGCACAATAGTATACATAAGGGATTTTTTAACAGAATATTGTAATTGTGGGAAAATATTACACAATTATAGTAGATTTGGGGGGATTTAAAATTTTAGGTATGGTCGTTATTTGCATCAACGACTAAAGCTTAGTCGTTGATGCTATTCACGACCAAACAATAAATTATTTTTCAAAAAAAAATCATCCCAGTCGTTACTACAGATAACGACTGGGGAATATCTTTTTTTTTTAAAAAAAAATCCAGCAATTGTTTGCAACAACGACTGGAGAATTAATTTTTTTTTGAAAAACAAAAGTCAGTCGTGTGTGGTCTGATAAATAAAGCCCAATTCTTAAATGGGTAAAGAAACTTTGGAGTACAAAGACCATTTAGACATATTCTGGAACTCTTTCTAGTCCTCTGATATTAAATGCAAACTAGTTAGAAAATTACATCTATATGAGACCGTCTCATGGATCTAAGTTCATGAGATGTATCCTATGTCACGCCCCAATTTTTGTTATACTATAAAATAATACCCAATAAATTACATCTCCACATATTCCTTAGCTTATACTCGGCAAGAGTTATTATCTAAAGTTCAAATAATTAAAAACCATAAATATAATGGAACTCTATGAATACATACAATTTTAATAGAGTTGCAATTTATCTTTACAAAAATAGTTTAATGTCATGAAGTTCATGAAATAGCTAATGCCATGAAATTTATGAAATTATTAGCTAAAATAATTTCTTTAGGAAAATGATATTTTACCCACTTTTGGTTCGGATCTTCGTTTGGGCAGGAACAATCAAGGCACTAACCCTTGCTAGGATCGATTCCGACAATGACTCTCAGAGATTGTGATGGTGTTAGAAATAAATAATACGTAAATGCGGATATGTAATATATTTACAAATATAAAAAAGAACTGAAGTTTTTTTATTTCCAAATGAACTGAAAAACAATAGAAACATTCTATTTATAGTTTTCAAAAAGCTTAAAGGTTGCACGCATTGACACAATAGAAGCATTTGCAAATCAATTTTATTCAGAAGCGGGCCGCACAGCCTTCTATAAAAAGCCGCAAATCAAAAGTTCTTTGAAGCAGGTCTTTGCCGATTTCTTTGATAAATTAATAAAGTTCTTTGCCGCACATTTGCTACACAAATTAATAAGCGTTGCTTGTCTTTGACATTTACCGCTACAAAAATTAATTAAATAAGTTCTTAATTAGCAACAATATCATAATTAATATTTAAAAACTGAAATTTCCAAAATCTCAACTATTCCATTATTTCCACCGTGACTATATTACAGAGTTATCCGGAAGTGGGGTGTCACACTCTCCTCTCCTTAAAAGAATTTGGCCCCCAAATTCCTTCCTAGAATAATTGCGAGTCAGAAATGATACTGATAGGTTTGAGTTTTGCATGTATTTTGGGGCGTATTTATGGCTAAAATGGCAATTAATCGTGCATAAACTCATATGAAATGGTTCATATTCGCTCTTTGTGGGAAAGATATTATGCTTTGCTCGTTTTGTATGAATTTAACGATATTTGAAGTAATTTGAAGACAAATACGAGCATTGCGGAGAAGAAATACCACAAATGACGCAAAAATAGAAGACGCACGGGTAGGGCGCGCGCCTGAGCACCACCCGTGCACCACTGGGAAATGAATTTTGAGGGTACGGCAATGCGCACGGGTCGCCCGTGCGTACAAGCACCACCCGTGCGCATCTGAAGATAGGGAAATTTTCTATGGCAACACGCACGAGCTACCCGTGCGTCGACGCGTGGCCCGTGTGTTGGTTGGTAAAAAGCAGAAATTGATTACGGAAAGACGTACGGGTGACCCGTACGTCCATGCATGGCCGTGCGGCCCTCACATCTTCAAAGATATTTTGACAAAGAAATGCCCTAGACTTTTGAGGAGGTATAAAAGCACTTTTTGGGGCGCACACCAAGGATATTCTGGCATTTTGGGATCTACAACACAAGACAAAGGTCTATTCTTGGAAGAAGACATCAAGGAGACAATCGGGTTGCATCGGAGCTCAAGGAACGGAGATACATCGAGAGATTGTCGACTTTCCTAAGTTTTTCTTGCTTCTCTTGTAGTTTTCATCTTTCATTTTTAGTTGTCATGGCTATGAACAATTTGTCTATGAGTTGTTTAGAAATCATGTGTAGCTAAACTCTTTAGATTTCCGGGTTTTGGAAGTATATTAATGAACTCTTGTTGGATGTTTTAATCTTAATTGAAGCTATTATCTTGAAGCCTATTTGAGTACTTTGAGCTTATTCTTGTTTTATCACTTGATCAATGATTTAACTTGTTTGATATATTGATTCATAATTCGAGAGATGAGTTTCAATATTAGATCTTGAGTGCTCGACACAACAATCATCAAATTACGATCATCTAAATAAAAATAACGCTATCTTAGTTCAAAACTTAGTACATAAATTTATTAGTCTCCGTGGATACGACCTTGCTACCCTTTTCTATAACGTACACCGTACACTTGCGGTGAGCTAAAAATAAAGGCGAACAAGTTTTTGGCGCCGTTGCCGGGGACTAATATAATTTTTGGTGCTAATATTGCGATAGATAGAATTATTCTTAATTTAGATATTTTTATTTTTCGATATTTTTGTTTGACTTTAATCCTTCATTATTTGACTTGTTTCTTTTAGTTGGTCGGGTAGTGCATGAACACTCGCTCTAAAGTAGGAGATTTAATACCGCTCATACCGGAAGTTGAGGCTTTCGCAAGGAGAATCGTGCAACTACTAAACGGGTGGAAGACAACAAAATCGAGAATATGGGGGACGTTGACGAAGAAAATAGGGGTAACAATGGGAACAACGAGTTACTAATACCGGTTCAACATCAAGCTATACGTGATTACTTTCGACCTCAAGCGAATCGTAATTACGGTGGTATTGCTCATTTTCCGATAAATGCCAACAACTTCGAGCTTAAACCGGCATTGATAAACATGGTACAACAGAACCAGTTTAGGGGTTTCGCAACTGAAGGTCCTAATTCTCACCTTGCACATTTTGTCCAAATATGCAACACACTAAAAATGAATGGAGTTTCGGATGACGCCATAAGATTGCGCCTATTCCCTTTCTCTTTTAGGGATAAGGCGAGGAATTGGTTGGGTACTTTGACGCAAGGAAGTGTGAGCACATGGGACGATTTGAGCCAAAAGTTTTTGTTTATATTCTTTCCACCGAGCAAAACTTTGCCGCTCAAAAGCGAGATTACTCAATTCCGACAGTTCGACTCCGAGCCTTTGTACGAGGCTTGGGAAAGATTTCGGGATTTGTTACGAAGATGTCCACAACATGGGTTTCCGGAGGATCAACAGTTATGTTTCTTCTACAATGGTTTAATGGGGCAAACGAGGGCCTTTGTTGATGCCGCAGTGGGAGGAGCATTGTTGGCAAGATTTCCACAAGACGCCTTGAATCTTCTTGAAGAAATGGCTATGAACAGTTACCAGTGGCTGTCTAAAAGATCTAATGTACAACGAGTAGCCGAAATCTCGGATTCAGACCCGATTAAAGCATTGACGGCACAAGTGGCGGCTTTGACAACTCAATTGAGTGTTTTGGCAAAAGGGCAGAAGCTAACATGAGCACGGGTAGTGAAGCTCTTCTATACCCGATGGAGGAGGTCAGTTATGTGAATAACCCGAATTTCAACAATTTTTGGAACAATTCAAACCCAACACACTACCATCCGGGATTGAGAAATCATGAAAAGTTTTCCTATGCCAATACAAAGAATGTGTTGCAACCACCGCCGAGATTTAATGCATCAAATGGGGGTGCTAATGTCGAAGGAAAATCGTCTTTGGAAGATGCGCTCACCTCGTTCATAAATCAATCAAATGCATTCATGAGTGACACGAGGAGTCGCTTCACTAGGAAAGACTCTAGAATGGATAAGGTGGAGCTACAAATGACTCAAATGACAAGTTCGATAAAAAATCTTGAAACTCAAGTGGGCCAATTGACTACAATTTTAGATGGGCAACATCAAAAGGGTCAATTTTCGAGTAACACGGAAGTTAATCCTAAGGAACAATGTAAGGCTATTCGGTTAAGGAGCGGTACGGAATATGAGGGGCCTAAAGAAAAATCGGGAAATCTGAAAAATTTGGATGAAGCATCCAAGGCGGGAGATATTGAATCGGTAATGAAATATGGTGTCGAAGTCGATGAGGAAAAAGAGAGACAAGAGGAGGAACAAACAGGGGCTGAGAAGCTTAAATCATCGTCTATTTCTAATATATCTAAATTGCCTATCTCTCTTCCATTCCCTCAAAGATTTCAAAAGAAAAAGCTTGATGATCAATTTGCAAAATTCCTTGATATATTTAAGAAATTGCACATTAACATTCCTTTTGCAAACGCACTAGAGCAAATGCCAAATTACGCAAAATTTCTTAAGGATGTTATGTCGAAAAAGATGAAGATGACAAGCTTTGAAACGGTGAATTTAACGGAAGAATGTAGCGCGATAATCCAAAGAAAGCTACCGCAAAAACTGAAAGATCCGGGGAGTTTCACTATCCCTTGTGCTATTGGTGGTAACTTCTTTAATAAAGCGCTATGTGATTTAGGGGCAAGTATTAATTTGATGCCTTTGTCCATTTTCAGGAAGCTTGGACTAGGCGAAGTGAAGCCAACCACGGTGACATTACAACTTGCGGACCGATCACTTACATATCCAAAGGAAATTATAGAAGACGTGCTGGTAAAAGTTGATAAATTTATATTCCCTGTGGATTTCTTGGTTCTTGATATGGAAGAAGATCGTGACGTTCCACTGATACTTGTACGTCCATTTCTTGCTACTGGTAAAGCCTTAATAGACGTACAAAAAGGAGAGCTCACTTTACGTGTTAATGATGAGCACGTTTTATTTTCTATATATAAGGCGATGAAATTTCATGATATGGTGGAGCATTGTCAATTTTTAGATATAGTTAGTTCATGCATTGAGGATTATGTTGATCATACATTGTCTACAGATGATTTGGAATTTGGTCTAACCCACTCGTGCTCAATGTCGAGTGTTGTGCTTGATTTTGATAACCAAGACTTGTACGACTATGTTTGTGCTTTAGATCATATGCAGGAACTACCTAGGAGTGCAAGAAGCGAGAACGGAAAATCAGAAATAAGGGAGCAAAACCTACAGAAATGCATGACCCGTACGTCCACACACGGGCAACCCGTGCGTGATGCCGAAGCAATGGTTAAGGGTCCTGAAGGGCGCACGACCCGTGCGTCCACGCACGGGCAACCCGTGCGTGTTGCCAAAGGGAGAATTGAGGATAAGGGATCACGCACGACCCGTGCGCCTAAGCACGGGCAACCCGTGCGTGACCCTGAAACAGCAACATCGACTCCGGAACTCAAACAATTAACCGAACACCTCAAATATGCATTTCTTGGGGCGAATAATGCAAATCCGGTAATCGTTTCATCTCTTCTCACTCCTACTCAACTTGATAAATTGTTAAGGGTTTTACGAAAATATAAGTCGGCACTCGGATGGTCTATAACTGATTTAAAAGGCATAAGTCCATCCATTGTAATGCATAAAATTCGGATGGAAGATGTTTATAAACCATCAGTGCAAAACCAAAGTGTAGGTCCCAAGGGGTGTGAGTGTAAGGTTTAGAAGGGGGGGTTGAATAAACCTTACCAACTTTTCAAATATTCAGAGTTAATACTTCACAGCTGTGTCCTTGATGGACATCTAAGTTAGTTAATCAGCAGAGTTAGTCACTCAACAGACTCGACTGAACTGTTGATAGAATAACTCACCTATTTTGACTAAAGACTTAACTCGATTGTGATTTTTGTTTTCAGCGGAAGACTTAACACCTTTGAATTTGGTTAAGTTTATTTTAATACTTGGTTTTAGCACTCGTTGATTATCAATTGAATATCAAATTTATCACAGATATAAAAACAAGATGCGAAATTAAAGTCTTTGAAATGTAAATGACACAATCAGTTTTTATAGAGGTTCCAAGATGGGGTAATTCTTCTCCAACTCCTGGAGGAATCCACTAAGTATTGATCAATATACGATGGTTAATAGTCCCGGATACAAGTCTTGATCACACACGGTGACTTGATCCTTTGGGACTCGGTCCGGAGATGCCTTGGTCACACGGTGGCTTCTCGCACGACTCGAGCCTTCTTCACAGGCGTTGCCTTGCTACTACAGTCCACTTGCTTAAGTTCCTTGGATTTGATCACGAAACCCTCCAAATAGCTTAAGCTTGGTTCGACCTTGAACCTTTCTACAATCCTTCGTGGAATGTAGACCCCTTGATTCTTCAAATGGTTCCTCTTCAACTGATAGAAGTTGTCTTTTCTTCACAGGTGAGTGTTGGATTGATTTCCTTCGTAATATAGGCTTGAGGATTAATCTTGAATGACTTGAGAATATTTTTAGTTACAGTTCAAAATGTTTGCTTGAATGTTTTTTTTGGTTCAGGTAACCTTTCTCAAATAAACTCCTCAGCCTTTTATAGTGGTCTTTCAAAAAATCTGCCCGTTGAAGAGATAGGCTTATCTTTGAAAGTCACTTGTGGTCGTTGGCTTGTCTTGTTGCAGTTCTTGGAATTGACATTTCCTCGTATAAACGATCCTTCAGCTTTTCAGAGATCTGACACAGGTGTAGTGTTTCCCATTGGTTTATTCCTTTTGTACGCTTCTAGGACTGTGCACTTTAAGAAAGGTAGTATGGAAGTATTACTTGTTTAAGTAAGTCTCTTGATTTCTGTGCAACGGATTTCTTTTAGTTATCTCGACTTGACTGCATTTCCTTACCTTCTCCAGGTGACTTCGAGTCAGCTTCCAATCATTGGATGACTCTTCTGTCACTTCAACTTGAGACTTGGCTATCTTGAGTTGACTTGACTAATACTTCACTCAGCTGCATCTCAGTTGCACCTTCAGTCGAGTTCCTATCTTCTCTTCTTTGCCATACTCAGCTGCCTCACAGCGGAGTCTTCCTTCAAGTATCCAATTGTCTTCTTGCATGTTCAGGCATAGCTGACTTAAATCAGCTTGACCAGCCCTATCTATTACAATGCAATTTATAACAAAAATGGGGTGCCAACTTCCTATTCTAAGTTTTACATGGCATTCATCAAAATCTACAAAATAATTTCCCAACAATTTCCCCCTTTTTGATGATGCCAAAACTTAAAACATACCTCAATAATTAAACAACAAAGATACATACATGCAAATGTAGAATCACAGAATGTATGCTTAGAATCGATCTTTTATTGATCATAACATTCTTGTTCTTTACATAGTCATTTGTTTCTGAGTGTATCGAGCTTGAATCAAAAGAAAATGTATCAAAGCTTAAATGGACCTTAAAGTAACCATGCTGTTCTATATTTCTACTAGTAGAGAAATTGTACAATTTTATTCAATGTATAGAAGACTTACATAAAAATGTATTTACATTGTGAAATACACGAAGGGGTGGACAACAACACTTCATCTCCTTCACGCTCTCCTTCTTTCATCTTCTTCACTCTGTCATCTTCTCGATCTTTTTTCTTTTTCTCATCTTCACCGTCTTCTTCTTTTCATACGCCCTTCCGGGCGACTTCATCTCTTCTCGCTTTTTCTTGTCTTTCCTCCCATAGCTGAGTTTGTCTTTTATTTTCCTCTTCAATTCTCTTCACATACTCAAAGCATTGTTCTTAGCCACTTGCGGGTTGGCTACTTCGTCAAATCCGCCCAATAGATCCCTCCTTTCTTGCCTGGATCTATATACTCAATATTTTTGGGGAGGTCCAGGTCTCGAAACCTCTTCCTCCACCACTCTTTTTTCCTCTTCCTTCTCGGGCAGGCGTGCATCAGACGGGGTCCTCTTTTTCCCGGTGAGTGACTAGCCGAGTGACCCAGAGAGATCGCGAGTCCGTCGCCTATCGCCTTCTTCACATAGTGTGAGACCTTTTTCCCAAGACAAATCCAGGCTTGAGCCGTGGACATATTTGCGAAGTACCCTTGAGATGCGAGCGTCTTGAATTCATCAACAGATCTTGGCTCGGTTCCATCATCCGAAATGGCATAGGTGTCTGTGTTGGAATGCCTCCATGTTGTTTCGAATATCCATAACTCGGTCATCCTTCCTTCCTTCCACTTCCTTCATCCCTCGCTTCAACTGTCTTTCTCTTTTTCACCATAGGTGCAAAGAGAGTGTTGGAGTGGCGAGTCACGGGAGTTTCTTTGATAATATCACCGTGTGACAAGACCTTGTTGAGGGTTTTAGCAATCATCAAGGTCACATCTTTGAACCTTCCCCTCAACGAGACTTTCCCTTTCTTCTCTCTTATTATTTCCTCATTGTCCTTCCTTCCTTCACAATCGCTTCCTCCTTCTCTCGCCTTCGGATCCCTTCGCGCTTTAGGTATTCCTCTTCCCCTTTTTGGCATCATCAAAGGAGAGAGGAACCCCCGAAACAAGCTAGCATGAAAGAAGTCTAGTCTGGCGATAGCCGAAGTTCGCTTCGAATCTGGCCTGCGGAGTATGCCGCACGGAACTCGGAGCGGGTGGCGTTGGATTCATTTGCTACCAACTTCATCTCGGCCATGAGAAGATCGAATTTTCGATCCATATTCTCTTCCCGCTGAAGCTCGTTCTTATTATGTTCACGCAACAACTTTATCTCTCGTAGTGTGAGATTCATGCATTTGTTCAATGTGCTCTTGCAATTTTGTCTTTGCATCGCATTCTCAGCCCGCCAGACTAACAACTTGTTGAACAATGTTCTAAAGTATCGAGCTTGTTCCACACGCATTGTCTCTTCTTTGTTGCCACCACTCCGGACCACGACTATTATGCCTCGCAAATCGCCAGATAAGGTTGGCGTCTCGTTATCGGCCTCATGTCCAGTGAGGCTGGTGCCTCTCCATCTTTTCAATCTCAGCAAATAAGGCTTTGAAAACTTCCCGGACTTCAGCTGTCTCCTCTGTTTGAGCTGACGGCCAAGAAGCGTCAAAGTCATAGTTAGATGGAACAATGGTGTCTGATGGAATAATAGGGTCAGGTCTGTGGAAGCGCTCGCGATCTCTAGGCGATTCTTGGGGAGGTCGGGTACCTCCAGAGAGAAAGGAAATGATTCTACAAAAGGATCATCACGGGTAACTGGAATCTGTTCAATGATAAACGGTGCTCGTGAAGTCCCCTATGGAGTCGAACCTGCTGCATCTTGGGGAGCTTGCGCAGTGGACTCTGTTTGCGGGTGGTCTGTTGTGAAGTCGACCCGCTTGCCGAGCCTCATTTGTCTCAACAGCCTTCGTCGGTCTCGGTGGTTTTTCCAAATGAGTTGGATGGTCCTCGGCCTTATCGAGCGTCATTGGACGATGATGAGATTTCCATGGGTGGCTCATTATCAAAGTTGAATGTTTGGCGAGTAGTCTTGAGGTCAGACTTACTCGTGGTTGGAACATCCTCAGCTGAGTCCTTTGGATCAGTCACGGGGGATGACTCGGCTTCATCGTCTCCTTCCGATCCCGGAAAGGTTACATCGGGATTATCCTGGGAATCGTGAAGAGCACTTATCTCCTTTTCTCGATGGATCAATGATAGGGAGGATGTTTTGTGCTTGATTTCTCTACCCCGGAAGTCTCAACCTCCCGTTGGCCTTCATTACCTCCCGTAGTCTCAATCAAGCGAGGCCTTGGACATCCCTTACGCGTGTCACCTGTCTTGGGGTCTTTCGAGGTGGCATCCATTGGAGTCTCAACTCCATGGATTGCACTTTCATCACCCAGTGTTAACTCCCGGGCGATTCCTTCATATGCCTCGATCGCATCGCGCGTCATTCTGCCTCGCAGAGCGATTGGCACCTCACCGAGACAGTCTCAACTATCCGAGCCTCGTTGATGACAACTTTGTGTATTCTCGCGTGATTGTTCCTTCTCCACTTCATCTCCGAGATTCATTGTGGAGTCACCGTAGCATCCTCCGACCTTTGCGGTGGAGGAGTTTCCCACCGGTGGCACACCACCGAGTGACTTGGAATGGGGTCACTCGTCTCCGGACTCCCTATTGTTCCCATTGAGTATGCAGCCATTGGGGCGGGTGATATGACACCTTCATTAGGGGTTGGCTCGATTGGGGTCCCCACAATCCTAGTTTCATTGCCAGTTCCTTAACACCTTCCTCCGAACGATTTTGGTGAAGTGGTGGCGAACAATGGCAATCATCGCACCACTCCCATGGGATCAACTTCCCGGCTACGATGCGGAAGACTCCCCGGTCCTTCCAACATCCTTTGCTCATGTAGGGCTCGGATTCCCGCATGGCTTGCTGCATCTCTAATTCTTTTGTAGCAGAAGCAGGTCCAGGTCATCATCTTCACTCTCAGAGAAAATATCGAGATGAGGATGTGTATGTTCTGTGGTTCCAGTAAAAGGACAGAGACTGGCCTTTTCACGAGCCTCGCTTCCTCTCGCATGTCTCTCCTTCTCCTTGTCCTTGAAGATCTGCAAGATATGCGGCAAAGATTCTTCATCCGATCTTGGACCACGGTGGTCACCCCAAGAAAGTTCAACAGAGTTCCTCTTTTTCTTCGATAAACTCGGTCTTTGGAACTGTTTCCTGGATCGACTCAACTTCCACTTCCTCCACTCTCACAGACGATTTTGGATGTGTGGATAAGGTGGGGATATGATCATCACATCATCATCATCTCTATCATCTTCTTTCTTGTCTGTCCCTCGTTCTCGGGGATAGAAGGTAGCAAGCTCGGTGCTCCATACCGTCGATTTGCGCATTTGCGGGAGGAGATATAACCCTCCAACAGCGGGTTTGCTTTTCGGCCTTACTTCTTGTGTCTCATTGTTCGAACTACATTGGGTCTTGATTTGCTCTCTGCTGATCGCCTTCTCGCAGACTTGGTCATTTCATCAATAATTTCGGAGACTCTACTTCTCCAGCAGATCTCCGAGATCTGTTTAACCGAGTGGTCGTTGAATTTTGCTTTTTGCTAAACCAGAAATTAGCCTATTTCCAAGCATTTGACATGTGCACGAGGTGCTCTTCCCGTCAACTCTACATCCAAAGATAGTCAGTCCGAATAACCAATTAGCTTGAATCCACCTTCCTTTGGATACCATAAGCCAACTTCTTGGCTTCCTTTCAAATATCTCAAGATCCTCTAGGTTGCGATCATGTGGCTTTCTTTTGGAGCAGATTGAAATCTTGCACATACACCTACAAAGAAAGGTGATGTCCGGCCCGCTTCTTTGTGAGATAGAGCAATGATCCAATAAGTGTTCTCGTATCTTGTTTGATCTACGGGCTTGCCATCCGCATCCATATCCATTTTTGATGATGTATTCATTGGTATTTTCTGAGAGGACTTCTCTTCCATACCAAATTTCTTCATTAAATCTCGGTGTATTTTGTCCGACTTATGAAGGTTTCATCCTTGTTGTTTCACTTGAAGTCCAAGGAAGAATGTCGCTCTCCCATCATGCTCATTTCGAATTTGCTTTGCATGAGATTTGAAAATTTATAACACAGCTCTTTGTTTGTGGATCCGAAAATGATGTCATCCACATATATTTGAACAAGCAGTATGCTCTTCCCATCTTGAATTCTGAAGAGTGTTCTATCCACTTTGCCTTTTGTGAATCCATTCTCAGTCAAGAATTGTGACAATGTATCATACCATGCTCTGGGTGCCTGTTTCAATCCATATAGAGCTTTCTTGAGTTTGTATACTTTGTCTCCAAGAGTCTTCTGCTCAAATCCTGGAGGTTGTTCAACATACACTTCTTCTTCCAATAAACAATTAAGAAATGCATTCTTTACATCCATTTGATATACAATGAAGTTCTTGTGAGCTGCATAGGCAAGAAACATCCTTATGGATTCCAATCTTGCCACATGAGCAAATGTTTCATCAAAATCTATCCCTTCTTCTTGGCAATATCCTTTGGCTACCAATCTTGCTTTGTTTCTTACCACAGAACCTTCCTCATTCATCTTGTTTCTGAACACCCATTTAGTGTCAATAACATTTTGATGGGTAGGTCTTTGAACCAATTCCCATACTTTATTTCTTTCAAACTGATTTAGCTCTTCTTGCATGACTTGATCCAATGTGTGTCATCCAATGCTTGTGACACATCTTTTGGCTCTATTTGTGAGATGAAGCAAGTAAATATTGCTTCTTGTTGAGTTCTGGATCTAGTCTTTACACCTTCTCTTACATCTCCAATGATTAGTTCTGGTGGATGGTCTCTCAGCCATCTTACATCAGGTTGGAGTAAGTTTGCTGGATTCAGTCGTCTTACAGCTGTGTTGTTTTGATCAGCTCTCTCATCATTACTTAGCTGCAGATTTTCCAACTGTTTTTGAGACTCGGCTATCTCATCTTCATCCGGGTTTATAATTCCACCTTCACCTTCAACATAGGGACTCTTTCGCATGGTTGGTTGATTGACTTATCGGTGACTCTTCAATGTCTTCTCCATTTATATTTGGCTCATCAAACACCACATGGATGGATTCTTTCGTAACCATAGTCCTCTTTTTGAGTACTCTGTAGGCTTTGCTTTTAGTGAGTATACCAAGAAGATACCTTCATCACTTTAGCATCAAAAGCCTTTAACTTATCTTTGCCATTGTTATGGATGAAGCATTTGCATCCAAATATTCTAAAACATGCAACATTTGGCTTTCTCCCTGTCCAAATCTCATAGGGAGTCTTTTGTCATTTTGTCTGTTTTATCATGCATCTATTTTGAGTATAGCATCTTTGTGTTTATTGCTTCAGCCCAAAATCTTTTAGGTAACCCCGCTTGACTAACATGGTCCTTTTGCTTCTTTAAGAGTTGTGTTCCTTCTTTCGCAACTCCATTTTGTTGTGGAGTCCTTGCTTTGCAGATAATTCATGACCAATACCATTTTTTCAAGAGATAAAGAGTGATTATACCATTGACAAACTCGGTTCTCTGTCGATCTTATTTTGATAATGGTTTGACTTTTCTCATTTTGGATCCTTTTCATCACCGTGTGGTAGTTCGCAGAGTTTTTTTCTTCTTACACATGAATATTGTGCATGTATATCTTGAGTAGTCATCTACTACCACCAAGGTGTATTTCTTCCCACTTATGCTAGCTGGTTCAACTAGACCAAATAGATCCATATGTATCGGTGCAATATTCTAGTTGAAGATGGACATGTCTTTTCTTTGAATGATGATTTGATTTGCTTTCCCATCGGCATGCATCACATACACTCTCCTTCTTGTACATCGAGTGAAGTCCTTCCGCAAGATTGCTCCTGGCAAGCTTGTTGATTGTTTTGAAATTTCGGGTGACTCGGCCTTCTTGTGCCCCTGCCCAACTTGATTCAATTTGCTGCTTTCTTTGCTAGTAGACAAGTGCTTGGTGTTGCGTTGACCAATCTACCACATACATGTTCTTTTGTCTGCATCCTTGCAACACAACTTTATTAGATTCAGTGTCCTTGATTTGGCATATACCCATGTTGAATTCAACATTGTAGCCTTTGTCACGAGTTGGCTAATACTTAGCAGATTGAATTTGAGTCCTTCAACATATGCAACATCGTGATTTCTAATCCATTTTTCTTAATGGATCCAATGCCTCTTATTTCTCCCGGAGCTTCATTTCCTCCAAATATTACTTTTGCACCTCTCGACTTCCTTGAATTTTGATAGATTTTTCTTGTTACTGTCATGTGCCGGAAAGCCACTATCCATGTACCAGGTTCCTTGGCACTCACATTTGTTCCTTGAACCCGCAATCAAGGAAATTAATTTTTAGGTACCCATACTTGTCCAGGTCCCGAGGGGTTAGTATTGTAAGATGATCCAACCAACCTATAGCCAAATGATTTGACTCTAAGAGGTTGCCATCTATCGTGCCATAATCATAATTAACTTTAGCAAATTGTTTGGGGGTTTTAGGTTCATACAGCTGTCTCTTTTGTCTGTATGCCTGTGAATGTGTTTTAGCAATTGCTGTATTTGGGTAGTTGCTATATCTCTGAGTGTAGTGCCTAGGTGCATATGTGTGCTGATGATAGATCTTGTGCCTTTGGAATGGCCTTTGCTGAGTTCTAGGCCTTTGCCATTTGGGCTTATATTCCATAGGTCTTTGCTGATAGTTCACATTATTCCAATCAGCTTGGCTTGGGTAGTTTCTACCATTTCCATCATATACGTTTCTTTTATAGAACTTCTGGGGCTTTTGGTAGTTCTGTTTCTTCTTTCTGAGTATTTCTGTTTGGAGTTTCTTTGAGGAACTCGGTGAATTTCTTCTCAAATTGTCTCTCTCAAAGACACTCAATCGGTCGTTTTCCTTTTCCTTTATAACCAAGACCAGTTTGCCTGTGATTGTGTTTTGGAATAAATATGTGTGCACCATTTGAAGTTTTGGATTTTTGAGATATTTCATTACTTGAAGATCCTTTTTCCAAAATCACTTTTGGAGCTTGACATAGCACAGAGGAATTAAATCCTAAGCCTGTCTTATCTCCACATTCTCTTTGACTCATAATAAGGTCATCCAAGGATATAGATGCCTTAGTGATTGAGGCAATCACATTTTGAGGTCATTCTCCTCTTTTCTATATAGCAGCTATTTCGCTATTAGCTTAGCATTTTCGGACTTTAGACTTTTATTCTCATTAGCTATTTGACTTAGAGTACTTAGCTCCTTAGTCATTTGAGAGTTTTGGCTCTTTAGTAGGTGTTTTCCTCATTTAGTAGTGTGTGTGAGGATTTAATGTGTTCAAAGTCTTTCATCATTTTTCCTAATGAATCATAAAGATCGAGTGGGTGATGAAGTGTGTGTGTCACAGTCACTATCACTAGAATCTGAGTGTGATGAGTTAGAGTGTACCTCATCTTCTTGGTCAGGTTGGTCTTGTTCCTTGGCCATTAAACAAATCAAAGATTCTTCTTCTGAGTCACTTGAGTAGTCACTTCACTACTCTCTCAATCAGTTGTGTCTTTTGACTCATTTGTCTCAATGATCTCTGCAGCCAACATTGCCTTTCTCTTTTCTTGTCTTCTTTCTCTGAAGACCTTTCTTTCCTCTTCATTCATGTATTTGTTGACTAAAGGATATGGGCAATCAATGGCATAGTGACCTGGTTGTCTGCAGTTCAAAGATAGATTTTCAACCTTTTGATCGCTCTTTCCATTCTTGGATTGTCACCCTTTGATATTCAACTTTTTGATGCTCGCTCTCTTGGTTGGTCTATCTTCCCTTGACTTGGAGGGAGCCGAGTGTCTTCTCGGAGGATTCACCCTTGCCTCTCTTGTAGTTCCTATTGAAGAACTTGTTAAACCTTTTAACCATCGGGGCTATTTCCTCTTGGTCAATGACTTCTTTGACCTCGGCTCTCTTGCCATCCTTAACAATTAGAGCATTTGTTTTGGGGCGCGATTGTCTCCTCCTGGTCTTTTCTTTCGGCTCAAATTCGTAGGCTTTGAGATCCGAGAATAGCTCATGGTTGGATGTCTTGGATAGGTCCATGGAATGTCTCGTGCCATGACCTTCATTTCCCATTCACCGAGGGAGACTTAGAATCTTCATACACATTTTTCTTCGTGTATATTCTTTTCCAAGTGCGAGATAGCTCGTTGGTGATTTTTGTGAACCGAGCATCCAGTTGATCCAAGGTCTCTCCTACAAGCATTTTAAAATTCTCAAATTTATGTACAAAGAACCGATAGTTTATTTTCCTTGATTTGCTCGAGCCTTCACAAATCAATGTTAGCTTGTCCTGATTTCTTTAGCCGTTTTGCATGATTTGACTTTGTTGAACATAGCTTTGTCAAGGTTTTGTAAAGAATGTCCTTGGCCACATTGTCCAAGTTATATCTTTTCTGTCATCATTTGTCCATTCGGCTCTTGGTTTTTCAACCATGGCAAGTGGTGATGGGAGCAACATCCTCTTCACCTTGGTGCAGCTCTCTTCTTCACATTTGTGTTCACTTTTAAAATTTGCAGTGGCCCATCCTCTATCACTATCCACATCTCATCATGTAATGTTGATAGATGAGCCTGCATACGAATTTTCCAATCATCAAATTCTTCAATTGTGAACATAGGGATGCGTGTCAAATTTGCTTCAATGATAACAACTTTTGCTGGTAAAAAGAGTTTTGAAAGATCAAGTACTAAAACAGACTTTGAAAAATTTGGAGATCTAGTTCAGTAACCAGTGCGGAAGTCTCAATGAACCAACCGCTCTGATACTACTTGTTGGTCCCAAGGGGTGTGAGTGTAAGGTTTAGAAGGGGGGGTTGAATAAACCATACCAACTTTTCAAATATTCAGAGTTAATACTTCACAGATGTGTCCTTGATGGACAGCTAAGTTAGTTAATCAGCAGAGTTAGTCACTCAACTTGATTTTCTCTAAAACCATTAAGGGGGACCGATTGATGATAGGAACGACCGATCGAGGTCCATGTCGACCGGTCGCCCTGTGTAAATTTCCTGTGTTTCGTTTCAAACTTCTATTTCTGTGCGACCGGTCGCCCTGTGCTTTGATAGCAAAAATATGACCGTTTGACAACAGACATATTTCCTTAAATTGTGGGATTGATTTCTAACAGTTATATTCTTGATTTTAATTGTATTTTTCTGTAGATTTTCAATCCCCAAGAGGAGCCTATGCTCGATCAATCATCTCCTATAAATAGAGGAAGTTTTGGAGCAACCAATACAACAATTGAGATACAACACAACAAGATACACTTCAAGCAAATATTTGTTCTTCATTGTTATTATTCTTGTTGTAAATTTGCCTAGCTTATCACTTTCACATCTTTTAGGTCTAGGCTATTCTTGATTACACATTGCACTCAAATTGTAATATTCCTTATTGAGTTGTAATCTTGATTTTTGGTTATCATTCAAACACAAGATATCCTTGTGAGTGTTCTTGTGGTAAGAACACACTTGGATGATCTAGGTGATAGGTGCAAGAAGATTGTGGTGATCTTCTTATTGAGGTGTTGAAGAATTTGGTATTCTTCAAGGTTGAAGATTGTGGTAATCTTCACAAGGTGCCGTTGAAGGAAGATTGTGGTAATCTCCAAAGGTGGTGTTGAAGAAGAGTGTGGTGCTCTTCAAGGTGTTGTAAGTTGAATTTGTATTAATTTTGGTAATTAATAAAATTCTTTTTCTTTTTGAAATCCATCCCGGATATACTGGGGTGGTAGTAGATTAGGCCCTAGGTGGGTTGAACTACTATAAATCAACGTGTGTTGTTTACATTCCGCACCTTTATTATTGTCTTTGAGCATTCGGTTCGAAAAAGAGGGTGAAATCGAAAAGATGGAGATAATCTATTCACCCCCCTCTAGATTATCGTAGTCGCTTGGACTTACACCCGTAACAGAACAAACAGGCGTCGAGCTAAAGACGTTAAATATAGCGATTGTTGGGAGGCAACCCAACGGTTTTTGGTGTGGATTTTATTTTTGTGTGTGTGTTTTGTCTCATTTTTGTGTGTTTCGTGTGAAAAAAAAACCTGAGTATTGCTGCCCAGGGACGCATGGGTAACCCGTGCTTTGGCACACCACCCGTGCGCACCTGGAAGGGGAACAAATGAAGCTATGGAAATACGCACGGGTCACCCGTGTGCCGACACACGGCCCGTGCGTACCTGGATGAAAACAAATTTTTCCCTACGGCATGACGCACGGGTTACCCGTGCGCCCGCGCACAAGACCCGTGCGTCCACCATTGCATGTCAAAAAGGGCTGCGCGGCACTCATTCTTCATATCTTTCACACCCCTTCAACACGAAAAAATCGCCACTCCCCTCACATTGGTCCAAAGTCCCGATTTTCTTCATAATTTACTCACATAATTCATCCTCTCATCATAATACACTAACAAAGTGCACCAAGTTTTCCCCTTTTTGAAATTTCGAGAATTTCGGTAAGAATTTCATTGTTTCTTGTGAATTTCTTGAAGAATTACATGTTAGGGATGATATTGGGTGCTTGTGTTGGTATTTTTTCTATGTTTTGGATGAATTATTCTTTAAGGCAATTTATCAAACACCTTTTGAGCATGTGAATTGAGACATATTTGGGGGAATGGATGATGAATTGGGCATAAGCGTTAATTGCTAGGGCTTTTAGATGATGATTCTCTATATGTGCAATATTAGTTGATTGCTAGGAGCACAATTGATCGGTTAACTTGATATATGAGAACTGTTATGCCCTATGTGACTTGTTTGCCTACATTCATCTTCCTTGTGACTATATTTGGTTTGTTTTAGGTTGCTAATACATGTTATTCCAGGTACTCATTCACAAGTAATGGCGAATCGACAAAACCCTCAGGGACGGAGAGACGACCCCAGGCGGAACCACCACAGGAATACAACCTGATAGCCCGACGGCCTTTGGAGTTGTACTACCAAATGCGGATGCTCTAGAGCGATGGAATAAGCTCGTCGTTCGACAAATGAGTCCCTCAAAATATGCTGATGATGATTGTACCCGATTTCTTGGGATACACGAGGATGTGTGGCGATTATTTGAAAGGGTCGGTTGGACAACTTTTATGAGGAGAAGATGGCCAAGTTACAAGAAATTCACGCTCGAATTTTTGAGCACAGTGAAGATGATTATAGATATAGGTGGCGAGGTCATTGGAGTAAATTTTCAGTTGGGGAATGAGCTGCGACAATTATCCACAGAACAGTTAAACGCCATATTTGAAGTTCCCACAGACGCACCTTTCCGACCAGTATACCGATATGACCAATCCAACTTTTGGCGCCTACTTGTCCAAACGCTAGAAACGGGTCCCATGCTCTATGAGGCCCGCACTGCAAAATTTTCTTAGATCCGGAATCCGATATTCCGGTATATATAGCGGGTTACGTCAGCCTCGGTTTTTGCGAGAGAGAATATTAGGGGAATGACGGTCAGAGAGTTATATCTATTATGGTGTATGATAACAAGTAGACCCTACAACACGGCCGCATACTTCATTGAGCAAGTGGATCATTTAGCAAAGCGGGGAGGTGGTGCTATTTCTATAGGGGGGTTGATTACCCCTATTGCCCGACATTTCAACATCGATTTTAAGAGAGTATACACGTCCTATATCCTCATGAGATGAGCGTATACACTTAACTCTGAGAGTTGTAATTCAAAGCATTTCACCATGTTTTGTTTGATGCGTGCCCTTTGAGTAGATATTTGAGGCTTGATTGGTTTGTTGATTGACATTCTTGATAAACAATATGAATTTATTTTTGGTCCCTTTGTGTGCGCTATCATTCTTATATCCCTGTTGTGTTTTATATGGTTCTCAAAATTGTTGATCGGGACGGTCAACAGTTTAAGTTTGGGGGATTTTGATAGGTTTGAGTTTTGCATGTATTTTGGGGCGTATTTATGGCTAAAATGGCAATTAATCGTGCATAAACTCATATGAAATGGTTCATATTCGCTCTTTGTGGGAAAGATATTATGTTTTGCTCGTTTTGTAGGAATTTAACGATATTTGAAGTAATTTGAAGACAAATACGAGCATTGCGGAGAAGAAATACCACAAATGACGCAAAAATAGAAGACGCACAGGTAGGGCGCGCGCCTGAGCACCACCCGTGCGCCCCTGGGAAATGAATTTTGAGGGTACAACAATGCGCACAGGTCGCCCGTGCGTACAAGCACCACCCGTGCGCATTTAAAGATAGGGAAATTTTCTACGGCAACACGTACGGGCTACCCGTGCGTCGACCCATGGCCCGTGTGTTGGTTGGTGAAAAGCATAAATTGATTACGGAAAGATGCACGGGTGACCCGTGCGTCCACGCACGGCCCGTGCATCCCTGCTGTACTGCAGGATTTTGACAACAAATGCCCTAGACTTTTGAGGGGGCATAAAAGCACTTTTTGGGGCGCACACCAAGGATATTCTGACATTTTGGGATCTACAACACAAGACAAAGGTCTATTCTTGGAAGAAGACATCAAGGAGACAATCGGGTTGCATCGGAGCTCAAGGAACGGAGATACATCGAGAGATTGTCTACTTTCCTAAGTTTTTTTTGCTTCTCTTGTAGTTTTCATCTTTCATTTTTAGTTGTCATGGCTATGAACAATTTGTCTATGAGTTGTTTAGAAATCATGTGTAGCTAAACTCTTTAGATTTCCGGGTTTTGGAAGTAGATTAATGAACTCTTATTGGATGTTTTAATCTTAGTTGAAGTTATTATCTTGAAGCCTATTTGAGTACTTTGAGCTTATCTTGTTTTATCACTTGATCAATGATTTAACTTGTTTGATATATTGATTCATAATTCGAGAGATGAGTTTCAATATTAGATCTTGAGTGCTCGACACAAATATTTGCATGAATCTAGAGGTTTGTAAATGTTTGTGAGAATATTTGATCTTTTGAACTTTTGGGAGTTGAATACTTCATGTTGAGTAGATATGCTAGCATAGGTATTTCAATCTACGTTTTATATGTATCTCGAGAGGGAGGATAAAATATCTTTGTGATCGTCTTATAGGAATATTGATAATAACTTGGCTTTGATTAAATCGGACAAGAGGGGTATTAATCGAAACCTTAACTCGGGAATCCATCTCATCATCTTGATACTTCTATCAATTATATTATCTTAATCTTGTAGTTTAGTAGTCTAAATTGTCTTAACCTCACAACAACAATCATCAAATTACGATCGTCTAAATAAAAATAACGCTATCTTAGTTCAATACTTAGTACATAAATTTATTAGTCTCCGTGGATACGACCTTGCTACCCTTTTCTATAATGTACACCGTACACTTGTGGTGAGCTAAAAATAAAGGCGAACAGATACGCCAACTCAGTCAAGCAGTAATGATTCCGTGCCGATTGTGTCACACGAACCTAGTAAAATAGTTGGTTGTGAGTCGGAAGTGATAAGCCAACCCAATAAGCAGTAATGGTTCTGTGCCGATTGTGTCACACGAACCTAGTAAAACAGTTGATTGCGAGTTGGAAGCGAAAAGCCAACCCAGTAAGCAGTAATGGTTCCATGCCGAATGTGTCATGCAAACCCAATAAAACAGTTGGTTGTGAGTCGGAAGGGACAAGCCAACCTAGTAAGCAGTAATGATTCCATGCCGAATGTGTCACGCGAACCTAGTAAAACAGTTGGTTGCGAGTCGGAAGTGACAAGCCAACCTAGTAAGCAGTAATGGTTCCGTGTCGAATGTGTCACGCGAACCCAAAGTAAAACAGTTGGTTGCGAGTCGGAAGTGACAAGCCAACCCGATGAAGCGATAATGGTTCGTGGTCGAATGTGTCACGCGAACCCAAAGAAAAGCGGGTTGGTTGCGAGTCGGAAGTGACAAGCCAACCCAAGAAGAAGTAATGGTTCCGTGCGAATGTGTCACGCGAACCCGAGAAGAAATGATTGGTTGCGAGTCGAAGTGACAAGCCAACTTGACCCGATGTTGATCATGGTTCGTCTTTGAATGTGTCACGCGAACCCGGTAAAACGATTAGTTGCGAGTCGGAAGTGACAAGCCAACCCAGTAAGCAGTAATGCATAAGTTGGTATACTATCTAATCAATCAAATATGTCTAAATTGTTATTTCAGATCAAATCTTAAGTCTATCTGGTACCGTTAACCCATCACAGGCCAAAGACCCTATCCTGGTTTAGCTTAGGTGTAGTTCCTTTACACCCAAGCTCTGATACCATAACTATCACGCCCCAATTTTTGTTATACTATAAAATAATACCCAATAAATTACATCTCCACACATTCCTTAGCTTATACTCGACAAGAGTTATTATCTAAAGTACAAATAATTAAAAACCATAAATACAATGGAACTCTATGAATACATACAATTTAATAGAGTTGTAATTTATATTTACAAAATAGTTTAATGTCATGATGTTCATGAAATAGCTAATGCCATGAAATTTATGAAATTATTAGCAAAATTATTTTCTTTAGGAAAATGACATTTTACCCACTTTTGGTTCGGATCTTCGTTTGTGTAGGAACAATCAAGGCACTAACCCTTGCTAGGATCGATTCCGACAATGACTCTTAGAGATGACTCACAATGGCGATTTACTACGAGATCGTGATGGTGTTAGAAATAAATAATACGTAAATGCGAATATGTAATATATTTACAAATATAAAAAAGAACTGAATTTTTTTGATTTTCCAATGAACTGAAAAACAATAGAAACATTCTATTTATAGTTTTCAAAAAGCTTTCGGTCGCACAGGCCGACGCAATAGAAAAGCATTTTGCAAATCAATTTAGTCATTGAAAGCATCTTTGCACAACTACTATAAAAGTTCTTTGCAAATCAAAAGTCTTTGGCAGTAACTGATAGTCATCTTTGCATAAATTAATAAGTTAGCCGCCGCATACCGCTACAAAAGTCGCTTTGCAAACCAAAAATTTCTTTGAAGCATTTCTTTTTGCACAATCGCTGCTACACAAATTAATAAGCAGGCTGTTGCACAACTGCTACTAAAATTAATTAAATAAGTTCTTAATTAGCAAAAATATCATAATTAATATTTAAAAAATGAAATTTCCAAAATCTCAACTATTCCATTATTTCCACCGTGATTATATTACAGAGTTATCCGTAAGTGGGGTGTCACATCCTAAATACATACAAAAATATGTGTATGGGTTTGGGTCAAAATTCTATTTATATAAAGGATATAATCCATGAGGCCGTCTCACACAAGTTTTTGTGTATTTCCAAAAAATAAAATGAGAAATGAATGAATTTTTTCTCTAGATTTAAAAAGAAATATTTTAGTTAAAAACCCTAGCCGCTCTTCTTCATCTTTTTCTTACCTCATGGGAGAAGTAATTTTTATTGCATTTAATCTAAATAAATTTGTCCCAATTAAATATTTGGTTTTTATTTGTCACCGATTAGTGGCTTTTATTGATCCCAATAGGTGTTTTTTTTTTCAATTAATAAGTTTGTCTCATAGATGGATATTGTTCAGAATATCGGATGAGTCATTACCCGACGATATTTGACAGAAGTGAGATCATATTTGATACGTATTTTGTCGAGCACCTCAGATTTTTTTAAGTATTCCAATCATGGCAAAATCGTCATTTGTTAATCCAAAGGAATAGGACCAATGTGAATAGGACAACTGACAAGGTCGAGAATAGTATAGTTTATTTTCCTAAAATGAGCAAAATAGAATAAGTTGGGAATAATACATAATTTTGAGCTTAATAAGGGTAGTGGAGATTAGAATATTATGATCAGACAAAAAAGGATCATAGGATTTGTTTTTCGAACGATAGAAATTTTCATTAATAACCTCAACACAAATAAACGATTACACTTCACGTAGCCAACTGGCTAACGAACCAAATCGACTAACAAAGTAGCCAATTGGGGAATTGGTCAACCCAATTCAAATCCTCCAAACTATCAAGCATATATCAAATAAGCTAATCTATTACAATTGCTTTTACTCTTTTGATCTTGACACCCAAACACAACATGATCAAAAAGAAAACTTAACAAATAGATGTCTTCGGCTAATAATATCCTTATCATCTACATATAAGATCAATTTGCATGTGTCCACTTTTGCAGCCTGCCATAAGGCTTGTCTGATCCCCTTTAAGGTTGCCTCAACTAGATTTGTAGTATCATCTCTTGAGGTTCCCCATGCTCGAATTTTACACCCTTTGTCATATTCAATCCAACCTACAATAGCAGTTCTGAGGTAATCAAATTTCACAGCACTGAGCACACTTTAAGATGTCCTACTGCTTCCATCTTGACCCTTTTTTCCTTTTTATCCTCCATAGTTCTCCAAAAATTGTTGCTGTCAATCCCACCTCTGTCCACAACCCCATGATACTCATTCCATTCCTGAATCGCCTGCTTGATAATATCCAGGGGCGGAACCAAAACCCGACACCAGGGGGGCCAAAAATTATAAGCAGATATTTATTTTATATAATAATAAAATTTAAAATATATTATATGTTTGCGTCAAATACAATGTCAATACTCATCATTAAAAATCCCTAAATAGTAATGTTGTAAAAAGTGTTAGGCGCTAGTTGGACGATAGACTGGGGCCTAGCGCCTAGGCGGAGTTTTGGCCAGTCCTGGGTAGGATTAGGTGGGGCCTAATATAAAAAAAGGTAGACGGACAAGGGGAACCTAGCGCCTAGGCGGGGACTAATCGGAGCTAGGCGCTAGGCTCCCCTTGTCAACAGAGCTAAATATATAATTATAATTCTAATATATTAAAATTTAGAACGTCTCTGTTGAATATCATGAAAATTATCTATAAGTAACTTTATACTAAAGTATTGTGCAATTTGCTTATTAACAATCTACGAGAATGCTTCGATATTTTTTTCTTGATCTACAAAGAAAAAGAAAAAAAATTAAATGTAGCCTAGGGCAATCTAATGTTTCCCCTAAAATTATTTCAATCTCAATATCTAATCAATAATTATTAAATATAAAAACAAAAAATTAATTAATACTAATGAGGGCTTGGATTAGGTTTTATTGATCATCATATTATTTTTAACTCATTAATTAATAATTACAAAATCAATATAAGAGTATATTGAAATTGATCCTAAATTATACATATAAAAGATAAAAAAAAAAATATTGAGGGGGGGAGGGGGGGCCTCACCACAAACGTGAATCCGCCCACAATATCAATTTCATTGCATTCATATTTTTTAAAAATCCAAAGATTTCTTGTTTTCCAAACACACCAAAGAATATGTACTGAAAGTTGGACCCTGTTAGTAGTGCAATCACTACTTTTAATATGGCAAATTTGCTGCCACCACATTCTCAAGCTGAAATTAGGATTCAAAGTTTCATGCCATTGCACCGGGGCCAATTTCCAGACCAGTGTTGCTCTTTGAACATTTGAGTGGGTAAATGTTGTCGCCTTCGTGAAAACTGTGTGATACACCCACTGGATCGGGGTTGGTGCCCGGTCCAGAAAACTTCAATTGACATCTCTGTAAAGTGTTAGGCTTCTTTTTTTGGCAATTGTTTTTTTTAAAAAAAATTAATTCTCCATTCGTTGATGCAAACAACGATTGGATTGTTTTTTTTTTTTAATTTTTTTTATTCCCCAGTTGTTATGTCGTTATCTGTAGTAACGACTGGGATGATTTTTTTTAAAAACATTATTGTTTGGTCATGAATAGCATCAACGACTAAGCTTTAGTCGTTGATGCAAACAACGACCATACCTAAAATTTTAAATCCCCTCAAATCCACTATAATTGTGTAATATTTTTCCACAATTACAATATTCTGTTAAAAAACCCATACATAAGCATACACCAACATCACACTTACTGTGTACAATTTTTGCCAATATTTTTATACCTGAGTAACCATTAACGTATACCATGTGAAGCAGCAAACAAAAATACACTATTATATTGTATTATGTACACAATTTCATTTTTATACACTAAAATAAACTAAATTTACGATATAATTTTTTGGGCATATAACGTGGATAAGATGAACAAAGATAATTTGTGATTTTTCGAAACAGTAACACACATACCAGGAAAAAATGCCCCCGAATCGCAGCTTTCATCAGAATTGTCCACAAACAGGTCACTTTGGTGTGATTGAGTGTAGTACTCATCGCCCATGTTGAACACCACCTTTGTTGTTCAAAAATGGCACATATGATTGTTTCTATGAATTTGATGCATATTTCTTTTTTTCCTTTTGTATTTTCGTCAATGAAGAGTGAAGAAGAATCGTGAATCCATTATTTTTGCTCCCTATTCAGCGTGTCTGTTATGGAAAGCTGATAATTAATATATCGCTTGATTCTAGGTAAGTAATTATGGTATTATTTTACTATATTTTGATAGTTACCGATTTGCCCTTTTTACATATAAAATAAATATAAAATGTTGTATTTTTAGGCCTAATCTGAACCATTGAGTGATTAGGATGGATGGATGGGATCTGTTCACACTGCCACATGTGGTAAGAGGCTACCACATGAGATCCCATCCTATATATATATATATATATATATATATATATAGGATTTGGTTCAAATGAGACCACCCTCCCTAGGTAAGACAGTGTGGACTCATCTCACCCATTGATTTTAAAAAATGAAGGGATGTCATTAATTCAGTTTTTTTTTTTATTTACCGATTTCCGCCAATTTAAGGGTAAGGTGGTAATTTTGTAAGTCAAATTAGTGGTCCCGGGTTTATGGGCTGAGATTGAAAGCTAGGATTTTGTGGCGGAATTTAAGGAACCTGTTTCTTTCCAAATATTTGTATTTTACTGACATAGTTAGGGTTCTTCTCGCATAATTAGACATCAAATAATGCATATTTAGTTATTTATTGGCACTTTGTTCTACGAAAAAATAATCTGAATTGAATATAACGTCTTTGCATATTTAGTTATTCTACACTTTGCATAAATAGGTTCAATATAATGCATATTTAGTTATGAAAATGTGATGTTGCTTTTGGAAATTATGAAAATGGGATGTTACATAATGTCTTCGCATATTTAGTTATTCCACACTTTGCATAGATGGTTTCTAGATAATGCATAGTTAGTTGATTTTGTTGTATAGTTTATGACGTCTTGCATAGTTGGTTATCTTGTACTACATATTAGTTTTTTTACTTGTTTGCATAGATAGTTTTCATATAATGCATATTTAGTTGATTTTTGTTGCATATTTTCAAATATGTAATATCCTACAGATATATGCATCGTTTCATAATTATATATGCAACGTTTCATAAGTATTTATACATCATTTCATAAGTATCTATGCATCGTTTTATTCGTGAAAATTACAGTTTTTAAGAGTTTATTTTAATGGTCAGTTTCGAGTTCTCCATTGATGTCTACACAGATGCATCGTCTTATTCATGGTTGTTTCATTTGGAATAGAAATCATCTTCTTCTTCACAATTTTTTCTCTCTATAAAATCAGTTTATAAAGTGTAGGTTGAATATAAACGAGTTCAGTTCTTCGTCATTGTTTTTTCATTTGAAACATAAATTGCATCTTCTTCACTATTTTTTTCACAGTTCGAGTTCTTCCATTTGCGTTAATGGAGGAACCGAGAGAAAGAGAGGAGAGATGGAGAGAGACGTGTGTGTGTGTGTGTGTGTGAAGAGAGAGAGAGAGAGAGAGAGACGTGAGATTTGAGAGATGGATGAGAGAGAAAGAGATTTGATTCCATTCTTATAACTACCTTGTTATGTTATTTACCCTATTACCCTTATGTTGAATAAATTAATGTTTTAATATTTTTTATCCATTAAATCACACCCATTGAATAATAGTGGGGAATGGTTGAGATTAGTCCATTGTGTCGCACCTAGAGACATGGTCTCACTTGATCCTCCCCCTATATATATATATATATATATATATATATGGAGAGGGTTATATGAGACCACCTCATAGGGTAAGTCCATAGGGACCAATCCTAGCCACATATCTAGATTTTTCAATGGTTGTGATTTTAGAGCTAAAAATCCAGATTAAATGTTGGTAATTAGAGAAAGGGGTAAATTAGTCATCCTACAAAATTACCCAATATTCATGGGATTCTGTTCACATTATGATCACACAATCTATCCAAATCTCATATCAAATTCAACGTGAACAAATCTCATCTTCCTTAATCATCCTCCTTCTTCAACTCACTACTGTGAGAAATCATTCATCCTTCTTCTTCAACGCACTATTGTATGAAAAAAGTTGCAGACAATTTGCCATAGTTGCTAGAGCTTGACTTCAGTTCGAAGTTTGCTTATGAAGATATAATTTGTTGGTTGTGTAGATGTGTCATTGTGTTTTTATATACCATTAACTACATAAGCAAGTCATAAGCAACAAATCCATACTACATAAGCAACAATCCTAAACTACATAAGCAACAAATATACACTACGTATGCACCACGAATACATTAGCTACATAAGCAAGTCATAGCAACAAACCCATATTATATAAGCAACAAGCCTATACTACATAAGCAACGAATATACACTACGTATGCACCACGGATACATTAACTACATAAGCAAAGCATAAGCAACAAACTCATACTACATAAGCAACAAGTCTATATTAGATAAGGAACAAATATACACTACGTATGCACCACGAATACATTAACTACATAAGCAAGTCATAAGCAACAAACCCATACTACATAAGCGATAAGCATATACTACATAAGCAACGAATATACACTGCACATGCATCACAGATATATTAACTACATAAGCCAGCCATAAGCAACAACCCTATACTACATAAGCAACAGAGAAATTTTTTTGATACTGAAACGCTGGAGAGAGAGTATCGTGAAGAGTGGGTGAAATCGCGTGAAAGAGGGAATGAAATCTTAGTAACTGATTCTAAAGTGCCAAATTACCACCCTACCCTTTTTAATTGTTGAAACAAAAAAAAACATAAAAAAGCCCTAATAATTTGGACCACCGAAAAGTATTGATCTATGGTTAGTATGTGTCCCCATAGACTCACCCCAAATAGGAGGATCTATTTGATTCATATCCTATATATATATATATAATTTTTAAAAATTTGACTTATAGCCTGATAGTGAACTCATTTAACTCGAAACCCAATAAGATTAGAGTTAGGTTCGTAAAAATTGTTTAGCCCGAAACCGACTAGAGCTAGCTCGAAACTGCTAGAATCAACCCGTTTAATATATTAATGTCTCCCAACCCATCCCCACCCAGCTCCCCCTATTCCTTCAAAGGTTACAATAATAATTGCAATGCTTAAAGGTTTGCTTTCCGGATTTGAGATAGATGGTGCGCTTGCATTTATGTTTAGGTGAGGAAATAATTAAAGGCGCGGAGGAGGGTGACGGCGACGCAGGACAGGGAGGGGGCAGTGTGGTTTGGGAACCGGTGGTGGGGATTGGGTTCCAGAAATTTTATTCTCCTTTTTTTTTCTATTTTCTTATTTACAAATTATGGAATAAATTTAACATTAGTTTTTTGGTTAATTTTATAAAATATTCCTATTTTCTAGAAAGTTCAAAATAATCTAAAATTGCAAAGTATTTTTATGTAGAATTGTATTTGAGTTAAATTATATAGAATTGTATTTGAGTCAAAATAATTAAAGTATTTTTCTATTTTTATTATTAGTTTATTTATATATGTATTATGTAGTTAGGTAGTCAATAATTGACGAAGGAAATTTGAAAAATTTAAAGAAAAATGAACAAGTGTTTGGGTCTCCTCGTTTCCCTTGATATGCTAATATCCACTATACCAATGCTATCCACCATAGATCTGTTATATAACATAAAGAATACACTAAGCTGTCCTCAACAGCTTGCTCATATTAAATGAGCCGATGAACGGATGGGATCTTCTATTTCAAAACCGTATTTCATCTCCTGTTTCTTATCAGGTCCGTTTGTTTAATCAATTGAGGAAATAAATTAGAGTGTTAAACGAGACACTCTAATTTATTTCCTCAATTGATTAAACAAACGGACCTGATAAGAAACAGTTGCGCCTCTATTTCGCCATTATATATGCTCAATATAATATGTGAATTTATGAATATTTCTAGATTGTATGATGATCCACCAATCACATTCTTAGAAATTTTATCTGTGCACGCACGCACACCATCACTATAGGAGCATAATTATTTTATGATGACCTGTAAATACCTCATTCGTCTTCATTTTGAGTTAGGCTTTATTGCAAAATTGGTCAGGTAATTTTGGGTAACGGCATTTTAGGACTATTATTTTTTCAATTTTTAATTTGGACTTTATTTTTATTTTTTAAGAAAATGGCTCATTGAGGACAATTTTGGCCGAAAAATTTAAAATGTTAGATTTAATTATATAATTTTTAAAATTTTGACCTATAGCTCGATAGTAACTCATTTAACTCAAAAATCCAATAAGATTAGAGTTAGATTCGTAAAAATCGTTTAGCCAGAAACTGCTATGGTCAACCCGTTTAACATTTTAATGCCTACCCAGCTTCCCCTATTCCTTCACATGTTACAATAATAATTGCAATGCTTAAAGGATTGATTTTCGGATTTGAGATAGATGTGTTGATTGCGATGTTTGATTTTCTCGAAAAGAAATGGACAGAATAATGGGACAGAAATTGAAATCGAGACTAGTATTAAATACTATATCCACAAGACGAAATTCCCTCGTACAAAAGTACTAACTGTTCAGACAATCGTCTCTAAGATACAACAAATTCCAAATTTAATTTAGCAGCACTTGCAAAACTTAAACTTACAGCGAACTAACAAGTATTTCTAAAATTTCAAAATTACAGAAAGGATATGCTAAATGCAGATTTTCAGAGATGAAAAAATGAACACCTTGGGGTCTGTCTATATAGAAATTCGGATGCCCTTTCAGAGCAGGTGCATCATTAGGTCCGGATCGATTTGAACTGTTTGATCGTGCCTTCTGATCAATAGGCACAATCTGATGGTCCAGATCGCAAGCTTCTGCACTTACCCCTGCATACTGAACAAATGCGTCCAGTCAGTGAACAAGCGCGTCCAAGCAGCGCCACTGCGTGCCACATGTCGCCATCTGGACAACTCTGCCAAGTCACTGCCACCTGCCACATCATCGAGCCACTGGACCGAACCTTGGTTCGATTTTTCAAAACTTTAAGTCTCCTCACGAGGATGCGTACGTCCGAAGTGCAAAATGTACCTCTAAAGCGCCAAATGCGATGTGTGTGGGCCCAAGCCTAGCCTGAGCTCCGGCGCAAACGATGCAGAGCTATTTGAGCTAGCCAAAGACTAGTCAAATTGACTTGGTCCACTAGGGGTGTACCATAAGGAGCTCAACATGATTACTCATTATTAGAGGTGAAGCTCTATATAAACAAGTCAAGCATTTAATATGTTTTCCATGTGAGATATGTCTTTCCATATTCTCACCCTTTTGTATAACATATATATGAGGCATTTAAGTGGCTAACTTTATGCATTAATTTCTCATTCACCCGAAATTGGTTTTTGAGAAATTCAAAATGCTAAATTCATCTACTCACGGTGTAGATTACGATTATATCATTTATTTTCCGAAACTAATAAATTATCTCACTTAAATAATTGGCTGAAATCGTGTCAAAATCCATTTTTATAAAGCTAATTTCCAAGGACATGGTGCTTTTTTTTTTCTATTTTCTTACTAATTGAAGAATAAATTCAAGATTATTTCTTGGTTAATTTTATGAAATATTCCTATTTTCTAGAAATTTCAAAATAATCTAAAATTGTAAACTATTATTATTATTAGTTGAATAAATTGTCTTTTCAATATTTATACTTAAAATGCGAAGTTCAATTAGTGCTTCTTCTTTTTTTTCCCTCTCTTCATTCTGGCCAACCACTATTTCCCTCCAAAGTTGTTATGTTGCAGTTTCCCCTTAATAGAATAATTCTTCCATATGAGTCTATATTTCCCCAAGGCAACTCACAAATCATTATTATCACCCTAACATGGAAGGAAAAATAATTTAGTTGTATTTGGAAATAGCATGGGTTCTTTTGTTCTAAAAAGATATTTCATTTCATATTTCATCGCACGATGATTTCCACATGTGTAACAAATATCAAGTTAAAAAAACACATTTTAGGTTTGATTTATGCTTCAAAATTATATTGTAACTTTTGTACATGTGACAATTATCTGTGCAGTGAAGTAGAAGATGAAATACCTTTTAGAACAAAAGATCTCATCCAATTGGAAATGATCAACTTTGAGTATTTAAAGGACTTGCGGTTATATTTTTTTCTCCTAGTTTAATTTATGGCAAAAACTTGCATGAGACGGTCTCACGGATTTAGATCCGTGAGACGGAGCCCTTACACAAAGTTTTAAAGGTTTTTTTTTTTCAGATTTTATTTTTCTTAGGGTTTATATTTGTTTTTTTAGGGTTTATTTTATTTCTTGGGTTTATTGTTAATTGATTTGGGTTTTTAGGATTTTTAGTTTTTTTTTAGGGTTTATTTTTGTTTTTCGGATTTATTATTCATGGTTCATGTTTTTAGGGTTTATTTTTGTTTCTTTATGGTTCATTAATATTTTTAAATTTATTTTTATGATTCATGTTCTCAAAACGGAGCCCTTAGGAGATCCGTCTCACAGATTTAGATCCGTGAGACCGTCTCACAAGAGACTTGCTCTTAATTTACATATGTATTATGTAGTTAGGTAGTCAATAATTGAGGAAGTAATGAAAATTGAAAAATTTAACGAAAAACGAACAAGTGTTTGGGTCTCCTCGTTTCTCTTGATATGCTAATATCCGCTATAACCAATGCTATCCACCATAGATTTCTTATATAACATATAGAAGATACTATTGTAAGCTGTCCTCAACAGCTTGCTCATATTAAATGGGACATTCTAATTTATTTCCTCATGATTGATTAAACAAACTGACCTGATAAGAACAGTTGCGTCTCTATTTCACCAATATATATGCTCAATATATTTTATGAATTTATCAATATTTCCAGATTTTATGATGATATATCCACCAACCGTATTCTTATAAATTTTATCAGTGCACGCACACCATCACTATATGGGCAAAATTATTTTATGATGACCTTTAAATACCCCATTCGTTTCATTTTGAGTTAGGCTTTTTGCAAAATTGGTCGTGGAACCTTTGATTGGCGGAATTTTAGGACTTATTTATTTAAATTTGCAATCTTGGACTTTAATTTATTTTTTTTTTAAAAAAATAGCACATTGAGGATAATTTTAGCCGGAAAATTTAAAAATGGTTGGATTTTTAGCGTGGCCTCCACCCAGCACCCCAAATTGGGGATTTTCAAATTTTCAGCGAAATTGTTGTTTGGGACACATGGCCAACATGAAATTTTTATATGTTTATTAAATAATATTATTAATCTAGAATAACACACGTGTGTTACATAAGATTAGTCAAAAGACAAAATTTTAGTATCGCATATTTGTTCACGATAGTTATAGGAAATACAAAATACTTAAAAAGAATTCAAAAGTTAAATTGAAAAATATCTTAATTAGCAATTTCACAGAAAAACTGAAAATCTCTTATTTGGAATGGTGAAGTTAGGGGTGTTCATCGATCGAATTCTGAATTCTTCGACTTCCTCGAATCGAATTTAATCGAATGAACATTTTAGACCTCAATTCGAAATTCGATCCTAAATCGATTAATTCGAATCGAATTTAAATGAATTGGATTTCTCGATTTGCGAATCGAATTCGAGTCAATCCAAAAATCCAAATTTATTGATAAAGTGAATAAAGTTTGGATTCATAACACAATATTTTTGGACTATACCCAATCAAATTCCAGATTTTTTTTTTCAAAATTACAAATTATCGACTAACAATTTTTCATTGTTTAATTTAACTAAAGACTATCAAAAATTCATAACGAACTCCTTTATATAAATTTAATAAATCATTTTGTGCCAATTTTATACCAACACTAGTAACTTGATAAATAACTTTTATACTCAAAAATGGTGTATCAAATTGACAAAGTGCTTATAGTTCAAATATTAAAAATCAACAATATTTGTGTATGTGTGTAGATAAAGAGATATAGTGTGTGTTATCGATCATATAATTTATTATTTTAATATGATCTGAAGATAAATATATGTAATATAGTGTACAAATGTATAATATATATTTTGTAATAAGAAGTTAAAACAAAGGAAAAAAGGCAAAGATTATATTGTATAAATGTATAATGTATATTGTATAATGTATGTACACAAGTTTTGTACTTTTCCATACAATGAACATAACTGGTGGAATATTTTTAGATTATTTCACCACATGCCCTCCACGTGAGACTTTAAGAGAGAAGCAATTTTTACCTAAAATATATTTTTTTAGCACAAAAAATGATTATTTGAATATGGTCTAAAGATAAAAATTTGAAGTATTGTAAAATGTATTTCATATTTTATTAAGTACAATTATTTCTAACAAAAACTAAAAAAACAAGAAGGAAAGAGCATATGTATAATTTATGTATATATACATTAGTGTTTTATTCATTTATATATATTATAAATGCATGTGTATAATTTACATATATACAATAAACATTATGTATAGCGTGAAATATGTACATGTAAATTTCGAATTGAAATACGAATTCGTATTGAAATACGAATTCGAATTTAGTCGAATTTCACCTCGAATTAGGATTTTCGAATAGAATTCGAAAAAAAAAAACTCAATTCGTTATTCGATTCAAATATTCATATTCAAAATTCGAGTTGATTCGAAATTCAATTCGAAATCCAAAATCCTAATTCGAAACTAAAATTCGAATTCGAACCGAATCGAACTTCGGATCTGAAAGAATTCAATGGTTGAATTCTTATGTGCAATGATAAGTGTTATGTGAAGTGTAGGCAGCACTTAATATATTATACAGCGGAAGACAATTAAACAGGATGAACAGTAATGTACATAGTATAAATATATATATATATATATATATATATATAATGAGCAAGTAATTTAGAAAATTGTGCACAAGTAAAATACTTGTGCGATGCCCATAAGGCGGAAATCCATTAGATGAAATGTAAATAAAATTACAGCATAAGAACAAGACAAAAACGCCCCTTTAGTTTTGTTCTGTAAAATTACATTCCATGCTACAGTGAGATGTCTCTGATATATTCACTTTTGCACTCAAGATATACAAAGAACCTCACAAAAATACAGAAAGAGAAAACTCTCTAAGAAAGATGCGGTAAAAAGTGTTTTCAACACTTATGCTTTTGTACAGCATAAACTTAAACACCTTTCAGCAAAATACCCTCTGCAATCCTTCTTCAAATCTGATATTCTGTATATTTTTTTCTAAAACTGACTTCCTACAGATTTTGTGATGTCCAGCACCTTATATAGAAGTTCAAGAAAAAAAAACTTCTAAAAACCTATCAAGACACGTGGCAACAAATGCTAGAAAATAGGTGAAAAGTTAGTTTCTTTTCTAACATTGTTGGAAACCACCTGTGAAAAATTTATCTAAAAAACTGCAAAAATATGACAGCTTTTCAGTTATAAAACCAACTCCAAAAAAAAGGCAAAACTAAAAATAATGTGACATGGCAAACATGTCAACATTAACCGGATCCATTCGAAAAATGAACACCCCTAGGTAAAGTGATAGTTACGTTAGCAATGACAATTTTTTTAATTTTCTGGTAAAGTTATCCTCAATGTGCAGAATTTCTTAAATAAAGTCTTAAATTGCAAATCGAAAAAATAAAAATTTTAAAATATCAAAACCCCAAATTTATAGGACGAAATTTTCAATTAATCCTTTTGAGTTACGTTCAATTCGTTCGTCTTTCTCATTTTTAGTGATCTCTTTATATATACTCTTACTCTAGTTTCGACTTTACCGTTAAGGTATATCCCAACGCACCCTTGCGATTTGTCCGTGGCCTCTAACAGTTTACTTTGGCACAGGCAGAAATCAGTCACAAATCAAAGTTTAGAACTTGTCAATTAAATCTTAATTAGATGAACATATCTAATCTTAATTAGACGGGCATATCGTTTAGGATCTATATTTCATCATCAGGTGGTATTTTATTAATTGAAACAATTTTTAATCAAAACGAACAGATCCTTGCGATCCATTCATCCTTAGGGACAGTTTAAAAGAAGCTTTTAATTAAAGAAAATTTTGAAAGAAGAGTATGTTATCATATATGATTCGATAAATCTTTTGTTCTTCTTTTAAATGTCCACTACTCTTTCCTTCTAAACAAAAAATGCTATTTCACAAATGTTATCCAAGACAAAACACGTCCTAGCTAGCTAATGACTGTCGGACAATAAAACTATGATGCATTTCTATTATATATATCTGCATTTAAAGGCATGGGCCAGAGGCATCAATTAGCCGATATAGGTACAACTCTTCGCATTTTTAGTCAAATTCGAGTCGGACACGGTTAACACGAGAAATAAATAGGTCAAATCACGTCAGGTCGACATGCATGTCAACGCGATTAACTTATATTTATGTGAGGCCCCGAATTTTAACAACGTCAGATACGGTGTTATGTAGTGATTATTTATTCGGCTATGTATCACAAACCTATTATTAATGAAATGGGACCTGACTTTTACTTATTCTTCCAACGTCAATTACGTCTTTTCCATTTTCAAGCTTAATGATTTTATATTCTTCCTCAAGTATTAATTCTTGATCGACTATAGACGACTTTAGAAATATTAGACCCTCGATAATTTAGAAGTATATTTAAATTCTTATCAAAATATTCTACCTTATTCTATAATTCATCCCAACCAACTTCCAATTTATTTTTGGAGTACATATTTCTTATTTCACATTTTTATTTTAAGTTTCTAAATATTTAATTATGGATATCTATACATTTTATTTTTTTTCCCTCAATTTTATAAAGAAAAGAAACCAAATATTTTTTTTCTTTTTCCCCTAATTTTCGAAATTACCACTTTAAATGGTGAAATTAACTCAATTTTTCTTCTACCACTATTTTATCATTTTATATCTCCCAACTAGTTAATTATTGGACAAATAAATTGATAAATTCATTTCTATATTTTTTTTATATCTTGCAAGCCTACAATTTAAAAGTTTCTCTACAAATCCCACTACATCTTGGTCAAACAAAACAAAATGATTCCCCTAAAACCTAGCTTTTGGCCAATTGTCCCTAGCAAAGTAACCTAGCTATTAATTTATGTCCTAATTTCCCCGATTATTATCCTAACTCATCATTTAACAAAACCAAGCAAAATTCCTCCTAATTCTCTCTTCTTCTTTTCTTCTTCTTATCATCATCTACCTTCTATACTTAACCAAAAACAAGAAATATCCTCCCTCTATCCCTTGAATTTGAACCAAACCATACCAACAAGGTAAGAAATTATGTTCTAAAAATCATCTTGTTATCCTTTAGCTCATCATCTTCACTTCTTAACCTAAGTTTGATTTTTGGTTTGAGGTATACTTAGAAGACTTGGAAGACACTAAGAGCTTTACCATCATCTTGAAAAGGACTTCAAGACTTTGAAGATTTTGAAGAGAAATTGGACTATAAGGTAAGAAATGGGATTTTTAGTACATTTTCTTCTTCTCTTCTATTTTCCAAAATTTTGATACTCCATTTTCATTTTTGGACTTTTAGGGCTGACCTTAAGAGTGGGTTTAAGAGTGAACAAGGAGACCCATTTTAAGACCTCTACTAGTCTCATTTCATCTCCTATACAAGGTAAGTGTAGTTTCACCAATTTTCTTTACCTCCTTCTTCTTTCCTTAAATTTTTAACCTCATTTCCTAACTCCTACATTTTTTTTGGTATTCCTTGACCTAGGGGGCTGACCTAAGTCACTTCTCCTTCAAGAGTGATTATTTCATCTTTCACCAACAAGTTCATTTTTAAGGTGGGTGGAAAAATTCTTTCAACTTCTAGGTGTTTTACTTAAAAATGCATGTAGTATTTTGATTTTGAGCACTTGAGATATATATTATGTATTGCATGCTATTTTTTTGTATCAAGTTGGAAAAATTCTCAAGTGTTGCTCAAAAATGCGATTTATCGAAAAATAGGGCATACATGCACACTTTATTATTATACTTGATGAAATTTTGTATGAGAAGGATATGTACGTGTATAACTCTTGAAATCTATGTTTTGAATGATTTATAACCTGGACAAGTCGAGCATAATTGATTAAATTACACCGAGCTGACCCAGGATAGGTTCCTCTGACCTTGGATTGGATACCCCTACTAGATGACCTAAGTTAAATCTTGGATGAATATTTGAACTCTTTTGGGTTGTTATAGTGTTAAGATATCCGAATATTCCTCTATTTGGACGTTAGGTAATTTAGAAAATCTGTGATTTGGAGATTATAATGCCTGATATGGTGAGACTTGAAGAATATCAGGTTATCTCTTGATAAGTATATGATTTGGATGTGATCTATTATGAGATCTAGACACCTAATGATATTACTTTGGGAAAATGATAGTAGGGGAGTCACTAAGTATATTGATCAATAATAATACCCTTGTGTTATTCATTCTCAAGTACTTGCACAAGCTTAAGTAAGGGAATTTGACTTGTGGTTTAGGTATCACGGATAAGATACATTAAGAATGTGACTATTATACGATCTCGACTAGATGTTACCACTAAATATCCCCTCCTGAGGATACACGAACTATTTGATCAACTTCAAGGAGCGACGGTGTACTCGAAGTTAATTTACAATAAGGATATTATCAACTGAAGATCCATGAAGAAGACGTTTCCAAAATGGCATTTCAAACAAGATATGGACACTACGAGTTTGTAGTGATGCCTTTCGGTCTGACGAACGCACTAGCAATGCTTATGGATCTGATGCATCGAGTCTTTCAACCTTATTTTGATCAATTCGTAGTGATATTCATTGATGACATACTCGTATACTCTAAGTCTAGAGAAGAGCATGAACGTCATCAGAAAATTGTTTTGGAGACACTACGAGAGCACAAGTTGTATGCCAAATTCAGCAAGTTTTTGGCTTAGTGAAGTCGCATTCTTGGGACATATAGTATCCGGCACTGGAATCGCCGTAGACCCTTCGAAAGTACAGACAGTGGCTGAATGGAAACAACCCTAGTTTGTAACGGAGATTAGAAATTTCTTAGGACTAGCTGGATATTATCGTAGATTTATCGAGGATTTCTCCAAAATAGCCGGACCACTCACTCGACTAACCCAGAAGCAAGTCAAGTTTGAGTGGAATGACAAGTGTGAGACTAGTTCCAAGAGCTGAAGAAACGTGTTGGGAAATTTATTATTTAGATTTTGATGAATGCCATGTAAAACATAGAATAGGAAGTTGGCACCCTATTTTTTGTTGTAAACTGCATTGTAATAAATTGGGCTGGTCAAGCTGAGTTAAGACAGCTATGCCCAAACATGCAAGAAGACAATGGAGACTAGAAGGAAGACTCATTTGCAAGACAACCGAGTATGGCAAAGAAGAGAAGACGGAACTCGAATGAAGGAGCGGTGAGATGCGGTGAGTAGAGTATCAGTCAAGTCAACTCAAGATAAGCCAAGTCTCAAGTTGAAGTGACGGAAGAGTCATCCAATGATTGGAAGTCGACTCTAAGTCACCTGGGGAAAGCAAGGAAATGCGGTCAAGTCGAGATAATCGAAAGAGATCCGTTGTGACGTAAATCAAGAGAATTACTTAAACAAGTAATATCTCCATGCTACCTTTCTCGAAGTGCTCGATCCCGAGGAAGCGTGCAAAAGGAATAAACCAATGGGAAGCACTACACCGTGTCGAACTCTAAAAAGTCAAGAACATTTTATACGAGGAAGTGGCAAATTCAAGGACTGCAACAAGACAAGACAACGTCCACAAGTGACTTTCAAAAATAAGCCTATCTCTTCAACGGGCAGATTTTTGAAAGATCATTATAAAAGGCTGAGGAATGACTCTGAAAGAAAAAAACCTGAACCACGAACATTCAAGAAAACACTTGAATTGTAACCAAAAACATTCTCAAATCATTCAAGATTAATCCTCAAGCCTACATTACGAAAAAAATCAATCCAACACTCACCTGTGAAGGAAAGATAGCTTCAATTAGTTGAAGAGGAAACTTTAGAAGAAAATGGGGTCTACATTTCACGAAGGATTGTAGGAAAGTTCAAGGTCGAACCAAGTCTTGAGCTTTTGGAGGGCTTCGTGATCAAATCCAAAGAGCTTGAGCAAGTGGGGTAGTAGTAAAGGCAAATTTGCCTGTGAAGAAGCCGAGTCGCACGAGAAGCCGGTGAGTGATCAAGGCGTCTCAGATCGAGTCCCAAATAATCAAGTCATTTTGTGTGATCAAGACTTGTATCCGGATCTATTACCACTTTGTATCTCGATCAATACCTAGTGGATTCCTCCGGGAGTTGGAGAAGAGAGGAGTAGAAGAATTACCCCATCTTGAACCTCTATAAAAACTTATCGTGTCATTTACATTTCAAAGACTTTAAATTCTCGCATCTTATTTGCTTAACTTTCTTTGATAAATTTGCTATCCACTTGATAATTTCTAAGTACTAAATCAAGCTTTAAATCTCGCTTAACCATAATTAAGGGTGTTAAGTCTTCCAATGAAAACAAAACAGTTGAGCTAATTCGGTCTAACAGTGAGTTATTCTATCAACAGCTCGGTCAGTCTGTTGAGTGACTAACTCTACGGATTAACTAAATTGGTCTGTCCACCAAGGACACAAATGTGTAGTATCAACTCAAGTTTAAAAAGGACTAAATCGAAAAGTAGGTAAGGTTTATTCAACCCCTTCTAAACCTTACACTCACACCCCTTGGGACCTACAAGTGGTATCAGAGCGGTTGGTTCATTGAGCCTTCCGCACTGGTTACTGAACTAGATCTCCAAACTTTTCAAAGTCTGTTTTAGTACTTAAGTTTTCAAAACTCCTTTTATCACTAAAAGTTATTATCATGGAAGCAAATTTGACACGCATCCCTATGTTCACAATTGAAGAATTTGATGATTGGAAAATTCGTATGCAGGCTCATCTATCAGCATTACATGATGAGATGTGGATAGTGATAGAGGATGGGCCACTGCAAATCTTAAAAGTGAACACAGCTGTAAGAAGAGCTGCAGCTGAAGGTGAAGATGATGTAGCTCCCAGACCAGCAATGATTGAAAAACCAAGAGCTAAATGGACAAATAATGACAGAAAAAGATATAACTTGGACAATGTGGCCAAGGACATTCTTTACAAAACCTTGGACAAAGCCATGTTCAACAAAGTCAAATCATGCAAAACGGCTAAAGAAATCTGGGACAAGCTAACATTGATTTGTGAAGGCTCAGAGCAAATCAAGGAAAATAAATTATCAGTAGCTGTACAAAAATTTGAGAACTTCAAAATGATCGCAGGAGAAAACCTGGATCAACTGGATGCTCGGTTCACAGAAATCACCAATGAGCTATCGCACTTGGAAAGGAATATATACAGATGAAATGTGTATGAAGATCCTAAAAAGTCTCCCGGTGAATGGGAAATGAAGGTCATGGCACCGAGACACTCCATGGACCTATCAAAGACCTCCAACCATGAACTATTCTCGGATCTCAAAGCCTACGAATTTGAGTGAGAAGAAAAGATCGAGGAAGAGACAATTGTACCCAAAACAATTTGCTTCTAATTGTTAAGGATGGAAAGAGAGCCGAGGTCAAAGAAGTCATTGATCCGGAAGAAATAGCCTTGATGGTTAAAAGGTTCAATAAGAACTACAAGAGAGGCCGGGCGAATCTTCCAGGAGACACTCGGCTCCTCCAAGTCAAGGGAAGATAGGCCAACCAAGAGAACATTATGAAAAAACTCGAATATCAAAGGGTCGACAATCCAAGAATGGAAAGAGTTGATCAAAAGGTTGAATATCTATTTGGAAATGTAGGCAACCAGGTCACTATGCCATTGATCGCCCATATCCCGTAGTCAACAAATACAAGAATGAAGAAGAAAGAAAGGTCTTGAGAGAAAGAAGACAAGAGAAGAACAAGGCAATGTTGGCCGCAGAGATGGCCGAGACAACCAAGTCAAAAGACACGGTGATTGAGAGCGGTGAAGCCGACTACTCAAGTGACTCGAAGAAGAAGCCCCGACCTGTTTGATGGCCAAGGAACAAGATCAACTCGACCAAGAAGATGAGGTACACTCTAACTCATCAAACTCGATTCTAGTGATAGTGATCGTGACACACACACTTCATCACCCACTCGATCTTTATGATTCATTAGGCAAAATGATGAAAGATTTTGAACACATTAAATCCTCACACACACTACTAAATGAGGAAAATTTGACCTACTCAAAGAGCAAAACTCACGGTGACTAAGGAGCCGAGTACTCTAAGTCAAATAGCCGATGAGAATAAAAGTTTAAAGAAATTTGAAAATGTCAAGCTAATAGCAGTAAATAGTGCCATAGAAAAGAGGGAGAATGACCTCAAAATGTGATTGCCTCATTCACTAAGGCATCTAAATCATTGGATGATCTTATTATGAGTCAAAGAGAATGTGGAGACAAGACAGGCTTAGGATTTAATTCCTCTGTGCTATGTCAAACTCCAAAAGTAATTTTGGAAAAAGGATCTTCAAGCAATGAAAATCTAAAAATCCAAAACTCCAAATGGTGCACACACATTTAATCCAAACCACAATTACAAGCAAATTGGCCTTGGTTATAAAGAAAAAGGAAGATGACCAGTTGAGTGCGGCTGAAAGGACAGTGAGAAGAAATTGATCGAGTTCTCAAAGCAAACTCAAAAAGAAAAATACTCGTAAAGAAGAAACAGAGCTACCAAAAACCAGAAAATCTATAAAAGAAATACATATGATGGGAATGGTAGAAAATATCCAAGCCAAGCTGATTGGAATGATGTGAACTGTCAAAGATAGACTTATGGAATATAAGCCCAAATGGCAAAGGCCTAGAACTCAAAGAAAGGCCATTCCAAAAGTATAAGAGCTTTCATCAAAGCACACATATGCACCTAGGCACTACACTCGGAGACACCACAATTACCCAAAGAAGGCGATTGCTAAAACACATATACATGCATACGACAAAAGAGACAGGTTGTATGAACTAGAATCCCCAAGCAATTTGCCAAGATTAATTATGATTATGGCGATAGATGGCAACCCCTTAGAGTCAAATCATTTGGCTATAAGTTGGTTGGATCATCTTACAATTCTAACCCCTCAGGACTTGAGACAAATATGGGTACCTAAAACTTAATTTCCTTGATTGCGGGTTCAAGGAAAGTGAAAGTGCCAAGGAACCTGGTACATGGATAGTGGTCATTCCCGGACATATGACAGAAACAAGAAAAATCTGTCAAAATTCAAGGAAGTTAAAGGAGCAAAAGTCATATTTGGAGGAAATGAAGCTCCAGGTGAAATAAGAGGCATTGGATCCATCTAGAAGAACGGATTAGAAATCACGGATGTTGCATATGTTGAAGGACTAAACTTCAACTTGCTAAGCATCACCAACTCGTGACAAGGGTTATAATGTTGGATTTAACATGGGTGTATGCCAAATCAAGGATCTTGAATCGAATGAAGTTGTGTTGCAAGGATGCGGACAAAAGAACATGTATGTCGTGGATTGGTCAAGCGCAACACCCAACACCTGTCTACTAGCAAAGAGCAGAATCAAGTTGGTTGTGGCACAAAAAGCCGAGTCACCTAAATTTCAAAACGATTAACAAGCTTGCCATAAGTAATCTTGTGGAAGGACTTCCGGACTCAGATACAAGAAGGAAAGTATATGTGACGATGTCGAAGGGAAAACAAATCAAATCATCATTCAAAGAAAAGACCGCCCATCTTCAACAAGAATATTACATCTGCTACATATGGATCTATTTGGCCCAGTGGAACCAACTAGCATAAGTGGAAAGAAATACACCTTGGTGGTAGTAGATGACTACTCAAGATATACATGGACTATATTCATGTGTAAGAAGAAAGAAACTCTGCAGAAACTACCACAGCTGATGAAGAAAATTCAAAATGAAAAGAGCCAAACCATTATCAAAATAAGATCGAGAGGAACCGAGTTTTCCAATGGGATAATAACTCAGTATTGTATTGAAAATGGCATTGGTCATGAACTATCTGCAGCAAGGACTCCACAGCAGAATGGAGTTGCAGAAAGAAGGAATAGAACTCTCAAAGAAGGAGCAAGGACCATGTTAGTGAAGCGGGGTTACCAAAAAGATTTTGGGTCAAGCAATCAACAAACTTGCTACACTCAAAACAGATGTATGATAAAAGATACGGTGACAAAGACTCCTATGAGATTTGGACAGGGAGAAAACCAAATGTTGCATATTTTAGAATATTTGGATGTAAATGCTTCATCCATAACAATGGCAAAGACAATCTAAAGGCTTTCGATGCTAAAGCTAATGAAGGTATCTTCTTGGGATACTCACCAAAGCAAAGCTTACAGAGTAGTCAACAAAATGACTATGGTTGCAAGAGGAATCCATTCATGTGGTATTCGATGAGCCAAATGTAAATGGAGAAGACATTGAATAGTCGAGTTGATAAGTGAATCATCCAACCATACGAGAATAGTCCCTATCTTCAAGCATTTGGAATTATAAACTCGAGATGAAGATGAGATAGCCGAGTCTCATAAAATCTTTGGAAAATTTGCGGCTAAGTGATGATTGAGAGAGTGATCAAAGCAACACAACCGCTAGACGATCGAATCGGCTAACTTACTTCAACCTAATGTAAGATGGTGAAAGACCATCCACGAGAACTTGTCATTGGAGATATAAGAGAAGGTGTCAAAACAAGATCCGAACTCAACAAGAAGCTATGTTCACATGCTTTATCTCACAAATAGAGCCTAAAGATGTGTTACAAGCATTGGATGACACACATTGGATTCAAGCTATGCAAGAAGAGTGAATCGGTTTGAAAGAAATAAAGTATGGAAATTAGTTCAAAGACCCACCCATCAAAATGTTATTGGTACTAAATGGGTGTTCGAAACAAGATGAACGAGGAGGGTTCGTGGTAAGAAACAAAGCAAGACTAGTAGCCAAAGGATATTGCCAAGAAGAAGGAATAGATTTTGATGAAACATTTGCTCCGTAGCAAGATTGGAAGCTATAAGAATGTTTCTTGCCTATGCAGACTCACAAGAATTTTATTGTATATCGATGGATGTAAAAAGTGCATTCCTAAATGGTTTATTGGAAGAAGAAGTGTATGTTGAACAACCTCCAGGATTTGAGCGAGAAGACTCTTGGAGATAAGGTATATAAACTCAAGAAAGCTCTGTATGGATTGAAACAGCACCCAGAGCATGGTATGATACTTTGTCACAATTCCTAATCGAGAATGGATTCACAAAAGGAAAAGTAGATATAACACTTTTTTAATTCAATACAAGAAGAGTATCTTGCTTGTTCAAATATATGTGGATGACATCATTTTTGGATCCACAAACAAAGAGCTATGTGAAAAATTTTCAAACCTCATGCAAAGCAAATTTGAAATGAGCATGATGGGAGAGCGACATTCTTCCTTGACTCCAAGTAAAACAAAGTGAAGGATGGAACCTTCATAAGTCAAACAAAATACACGGAGATTTAATGAAGAAATTTGGTATGGAGGAGAAGTCTTCTCGTGAAAATACCAATGAATACATCATCAAAATGGACATGGATGCGGATGGCAAGCCCGTAGATCAAACAAGATATAGAGCACTTATTGGATCATTGCTTTATCTCACAAAGAAGCAAGGCGGACATCACCTTTGCTATAGGTGTATGTGCGAGATTTCAATCTGCTCCAAAAGAGAGCCATATGATCTGCAGCTAAGAGGATTTTGAGATATTTGAAAGGAAGCCAAGAAGTTGGTTTATGGTATCCAAAGGAAGGTGGATTCAAGCTAATTGGCTATTCGGACTCGACTATGGTGGATGCAGAGAGTGGACGGGGAAGAGCACTTCAGGCACATGTCAAATGCTTGGAAATAGGTTAATTTCCTGGTTTAGCAAAAAGCAAAATTCAATAGCCACCTCTACTACCGAAGACGGAGAATACATAGTCGCGAAAAACTATTGCAGCCAAGTCCTATGGATGAGACAAAGAATGAGAGACTATGAAGTTGAAGAAAAGGAAATTCCAATCATGTGTGATAACACAAGTGCAATTGCAATCACTCGAGTAATCTGTCTTTCGCACTCAAGAACAAAGCATATTGATGTCGATATCACTTCATAAGAGATCATGTTGAAAAGAAGGACATCATATTAGAATACATCTCAATCGATAAACAGGTTGGTGACATATTCACAAAACCATTATGTGAGTCAAGATTTGAAGAACTCAAGCATGAGTTAGGGTTAATTAAGCCGAGTGACACTTAAGACTCAAAGAAAAGAAATGAAACACAAAAAGGGAAAAAGAGTGAACTCTCAAAATCGCCTAAGTAAATCACCATGTCGGAAAGACAACTATACCGAATTAGTTGACAAATTTGAGTCATCGAGAGAAGCGTGACTTAAGAGTTAAATCAACTAAGGGATGTCGAGTCATTTATGAGCAAAGTGACAAAAACGCAAATCGTTTTACTAAGCGGGAATGTTTTTAAGAATGACGTCAAGATAATGATGATGTGTACGACAAAAATCGCATACCAAGCTTATGATTGGATATAAATGCTGCCGCATTAAATTTGAGACATTAAATGCTAATCGGCGTGCAAAATCTAAAGCGTTGATTTCGATCACATTTCAAAAACCACCCGCACGTCCTTTCAGAAACCATACTTAACCCACTTTCGTCTATTTTCTCTCACTTTACCAAAACGGTTCATTTCTATCTCAGAAGCAAAGACAAAACTCTCTCAAAACCCTATCAGTATTCAAATCAAATTTCTAAGTTTCTTTTCGGTGAAATCCTGAAAAATGGCATCAACCTATTTTGTCAAACTAGGAAAGCAAATCCACACGGGGTTGACCGTGGATTTCGAGGGCATGGTCAAACAGGGTCCGATGACGCCTCATAAAGAAAATCGCTGAAAAGCTCAAAAAGTCCGGCCGAAACCATTTCTGACGATAGAGTTCTCGATGACCTATGTGGAAGAGGTCGCATAGTTCTACGTGAACGCCGAGATTCATGATGAATGGATAAGATCCTCTGTTCATGGAAAGAAGTTCACCATCTCTCGCCAAGGATTTGGTGAACACCGCTCACTACCGCGGAAGGAGCATCGTAAATCAACGGAGCCGATGTAAACCTGGCCGTTACTTGGAAGGAAGTAGCCAAGTCCGACTATGCCGATAAAATAGTTTACACAAAGAAACAAGAGGTCTTTGAAGGAGGACTACCACAAATCTGTTGGACATAGTTGCCAAATGCATAGACATCAAATTTGGCGGCTTTGACCAATCCGTCAGCAAAGTTGATCGTAATGGCTACGATCATTGAAGAAAGGAAAATAAATCAAAATTTGAGTTTGTCTCACAAAGCAGACTACGCGAGAATGTAGGGAATAAATCCTTCAAGGAAGATGGTGCATTTGGAGGATCCCTAGGATATGGCCCGGTGATTGGCCGGTTGATGGAGGTGAAAGGAGTCCTCTTAGACATGGAAAGGCGTTCCATGTAAACAAGAGGATGTTCAGATCAAACCTCTGCGGCGCTGAAGAGAGCCTACGCCAAGAGAGCGACACGAGTGAGGGGGAATCGGTGACCTCGAAGATAAGATCAATTTTTCTCTCCACCAAAGAAGAAAGTGCCCTCGCAGCTCGCTAAGAGAATCGCTGCCCCTACAACTAAGAAGAAGATCGCTGCTCCGCAAAGAAAGAAAAACAAACTCGCTCCCCCCTCGCAGTCGAGTCACCGCCCTCGCAGCCATGTCTCTCAAAAAGTGGTCGAGAAGGACTCTCAACTACCTTCTCCGATCGTCAAAAAGAGGAGAATCGATAAGCCAAGACGGCGCTCCTCGTAAGAAAACACCAAAGACGCCCCGCCGCCCAAGACTCGAAGAAACTCTCTCGAACCGAGTAAATCCCCCGGTACAAATTAAGAGACGAAGAAGAATCATCAAGCACTCCGAGCTTGAGAAACGGGCTGAATCACCACTCACCGAGCAGATATCGGAGGCTGGCTGGAGAAGTAGAGTCTCCAGATATTATAGATGAAACAGCCTAAGTCTCGTCAAGGCGATCACAGAGGCAAATCAAGACACACTGTTGTAGTTCGCATGGTACCGAGACACAAGAAGAAGCTCGATAGAGATGATAGTGATGTGATGATCCTATCCCCACCTTACCGGACATCCAAAATCGTCATGCGAGAGTGGAGGAAGTGGAAATTGAGTCGATCAAGGGAACAATTCCAACGGCTGAATTTATAGAAGAGGAAGAGGAAGGCTGAACTTCCTTGGATCGACTCTCGTGATCTCAAAGATGGATGAAGAAATCGCAAAGATATCTTGCAGATCTTCAAGGATAAGGAGAAGGAGAGATAGGCGGAGAGGAAGCCGAGGCACGTGAGAAGGCCGATCTCGCCCTATCACCGCACACGTAACACACACATCATCTCCTTGACGCCTTATCGATATCGATGAGGATGCGGATCTCCGCCGCCACGCCACGTAAGAGTTGCAAATGCAAAGAAGCAATGCATGAATCCAGAATTCTTCATGAGAAGAGAATGATGGAGGGACCAGGAGAGTCCTCCAAAACACAAATGAAATCGACCCAATGGGAGTGGTGCAACATATTGCCAAAGTTGTTGCCGCCACCACTTCCCCACCACTCGAAAGAAGGAATTAAGGAACTCGGCGATGAAACGGGTTAGTGGGGACCCCAATCGAGCCAACCCCTAATGAAGGTATCTTACCACCGCCCCAACGGCCTGAACACTCAAAAAGAGAAAAATCGGGAGTTTGGAGACGAGTGACCCCATTCAAGTCACTCGGTGGTGCGCCACCGAGGGGAAACTCCCTCCACCGCAGCAAGGTCGGAGGATCTGCAGATGACTCCACAACGAATTTAGGAGGCGAAGTGGAGAAAGTACAAAACACAAAATACACAAAGCAAGTTGCCATCAATGAAGCTCGGACAGTTGAGACTATCTCACTGTGGTGCCAATCGCTCCAAGGCTAATGATGACGCGCGATGTCGAGGAGGCACAGACGGAATAGCCCCGGGAGTTAACACTGGCGATGAAAGTGCAATCCATGGGGTTGAGACTCCAATGGATGCCACCACAGAAGACCCTAAGACAGGTGACACGCCGAAAGGAGGTCCAAGGCCTCGGCAGCTTGAGACCGTAGGAGGTAATGAAGGCCAACGGGAGGTTGAGACTTCCCGGGGTAAAGAAGTCAAGTAGAGAATATCCCTCCGCTATCATTGATCCATCCGAAAAGGAGATAAGCGTGCTTCATGATTCCCAGGATAATCCCGATGTAACTTTTCTCGGGATCGAAGGCGATGAAGAAGTTCGAGTCATCCCCGTGATGCATCTAAAAGACTCACCTGAGGATGTTCCAAGCACGAGTAAGTCCGATCTCAAGACTACTCGTCAAACTTTCAATTTTGATGGTGAGCCAACAATGGAAATCTCATCATCATCCGATGACGCTTCGATAAGGCCGAGGACAGATCCACTCAATTTGAGAAACCAATTTGAGACCGACGAAGTCGTTGAGACACTGAGGCTCGGCAAAGTCGGGTCCACTTCACAAAAGACCCCCCAAACAGAGTCCATCGCGCAGCTCCCAAGTCCGCAGCAGGTTCGACTCCAAAAGGAACTTCACGCGCACCTTTCATCATTGAACAAATCCCGATTGGCCATGATGATTCCTTTGTAGAATCATTTCCTTTCTCTCTAGAGGTACCCGACCTCCCCGACGAGTCGAGAACGATCTCGCGCTTCCACAGCACTGACACCTTCCATCCGACACCATCGTTCCACTGACTATGACTTTGACGCTGCTGCGGGCCGTCACCGCAACGGAAGAAACAAATTGAAGTTCGGGAGGTGTTCAAAGCATTATTTACCTGAAAAATTGAACGGATGGAGAGGCACCAGGCCTCTATGGACATGAGATCGATAACAGAGATGCCAACCTTATCTGCCGACTTGAGAGGCATAATTGATCAGTTTAATCGGGAATGGTGGCAACAAAGAAGAAACAATGCGTGTGGAACAAGCTAGATATTTTAACATTGTTCAACAAGTCTGTCCGGGAGAGCCGAGAATGCCGATGCAAAACGAAATTGAGAGAACACATTGAGCACATGCATGAAGCTCACACACTCCGAGATAAAGCGCTGCGTGAGCAAAATAAGAGTGATCTCCAGCGTATGGAAGAAAACATGGATAGAAAATTCAGCCTTCTCATGGCCGAGATGAAGCTAATTTCAAGCAGAGTCCAACGCTACTCGCTCGAATTTCGTGCCGCATACTCCGCAGCAGACTCGGGCGTAACTCCCGGCTATCGCCAGGCTCGACTTTCCGCTTGCAAGATGTTTCCAGGGGGGTTCTCTCTCCTTTGATGATGCCAAAAAGGGGAAGAGGAATACCTTAAAGCGCTAAAGAGATCTAATGTTGAGAAGGAAGGAGCAAATTTGTGAAGGGAAGGAGGTGAGGAAGTGTCGAAACAAAGAAAGAAAAGTCTGTTGAGGGGGAAGAATCGAGAGATGTGACCTTAATGATTGCACAAACCCCCAACAAGGTCTTGTCACAAATGTGATATTATCGAAAAACTCCCAATGATTTCCGCCACTCCAACACTGCTATATCTATGGCCGAAAAGAGAAAGACAATTGAAGCGGGGATGGAGGAAGTGGAAGGAAGGATGGATGCCCGAGTTATGGACATCTTGAAACAACATAGAGGCATTCCAAAGAGACAGAGACACTTATGCCATCTCGGATGTCGGGACCGAGCTAAGATCGCTTGATGAATTTAAAACGCCGCATCAAGGATACTTTGCAAACATGTCCATGGCTCAAGCTTGGGACTTATCTCGGGAAAAGGGTCTCATGCTATGTGAAGAAGTTTCGACAGAAGAGACTACCCGGCAATCACTCTGGTCACTCCGCTAGTCACTCACCGAGAAAGAAGACCCCAAAGACAATACACGCCCGGAGGAAGATGAAGAAGTGTGGTGGAGGAACAGGGTTTCGCACCAGGCCTCGCCCAAAAACATTGAGTACATAGATCCGTGCAAGAAAGGAGGGATCTCTTCGGGCAATGTCTTGACCAAGTAGCCAACTGCAAGTGGCTAAAAGCAATGCCGAGTATGCGAAAAGAATCGAAGAAGAAAATAAAAGACAAACTCAACTTTGGGAAGAGAGACAAGAGAGATTAAGAAGAGATGAAGTCGCCGGAAGGCATATGAAAAGAAGAAGAAGGCGGTCAAGATGAGAAAAAAGAAGAAGAAGAAGATGACAGAATCAAGAATTTGAAAGAAGGAGGGCGAATGAGATGAAGTGTTGCTATCCACCCCTTCATGTATTTTACTATGTAAATACATAATATGTAAGTCTTCTATAATAAATCTGTAAATTCTCTATTTTTTTTTGCGTAGACATAAATGTTTGCTTTGATACACCTTGTAAAATGTGATTGTGTAATGGGAGAACAAGAATGTTATGATCAATAAAAGGATTGATTCTACGCATACATTCTCTGTGAATTCACTATATGTATGTATCTTTGCTATTTACATTTTGAATGTTTTTAAGTTTTGGCATCATCAAAAAGGGAGAAATTGTTGGGAAATTTATTGTTTAGATTTTGATGAATGCCATGTAAAACTTAGAATAGGAAGTTGGCACCCCATTTTTGTTGTAAATCGCATTGTAATAAATAGGCTGGTCAAGTTTGAGTTAAGACAAAACTATGCCCAAACATGCAAGAAGACAACCGGAGACTAGAAGGAAGATTCCATTGCAAGACAATGACTAAGTATGGCAAAGAAGAGAAGACGGAACTCGATCAAGGAGCAATCGAGATGCGGTGAGTAGAGTATCAGCCAAGTCAACTCAAGATAAGCCAAGTCTCAAGTTGAAGTGACAGAAGAGTCATCCAATGATTGGAAGTTGACACTAAGTCACCTGGGGAAAGCAAGGAAATGCAGTCAAGTTGAGATAACTGAAAGAGATCCGTTGTACAGAAATCAAGAGAATTACTTAAACAAGTAATATCTCCATGCTACCTTTCTCGAAGTGCTCAGTCCCAGAAGCGTGCAAAAGGAATAAACCAATGGGAAGCACTACACCGAGTCAGAACTCTGAAAAGTTGAAGAACATTTTATACGAGGAAGTGGCAAATTCAAGGACTGCAACAAGACAAGCCAACGTCCACAAGTGACTTTCAAAAATAAGCCTATCTCTTCAACGGGCAGATTTTTGAAAGATCACTATAAAAGGCTGAGGAATGACTCTGAGAGAAAAAAAACCTGAACCACGAACATTCAAGAAAACACTTGAACTGTAACCAAAAACATTCTCAAATCATTCAAGATTAATCCTCAAGCCTACATTACGAATAAAATCAATCCAACACTCACCTGTGAAGGAAAGATAGCTTCAATCAGTTGAAGATGAAACTTTAGAAGAAAAGGGGGTCTACATTTCACGAAGGATTGTAGGAAGGTTCAAGGTCGAACCAAGTCTTGAGCTTTTGGAGGGCTTCGTGATCAAATCCAAAGAGCTAGAGCAAGTGGGCTATAGTAGCAAGGCAACCGCCCCGTGAAGAAGCCGAGTCGCACGAGAAGCCACCTGAGTGATCAAGGCGTCTCTGATCGAGTCCCAAAGGATCAAGCCACCGTGTGTGATCAAGCACTTGTATCTGGATATTACCACTTTGTATACCGATCAATACCTAGTGGATTCCTCCAGAGTTGGAGAAGAGAGGAGTAGAAGAATTACCCCATCTTCGAACCTCTATAAAAACTTATCGTGTCATTTACATTTCAAAGACTTTAAATTCCTCGCATCTTATTTGCTTAACTTTCTTTGATAAATTTGCTATCCACTTGTTAATTTCTAAGTACTAAATTAAGCTTTAAATCTCTCGCTTAACCATAATTAAGGGTGTTAAGTCTTTCACTGAAAACAAACCACGTTGAGCTAATTCAGTCTTAACAATTTTGAGTTATTCTATCAACAAAGCAATGAGTCGCTGAGTGACTAACTCTACTTGGTTAACTAAATTGGTCCACCAAGGACACAAATTGTGTTGTATCAACTCAAGTTTAAAAAGGACTAAATCGAAAAGTAGGTAAGGTTTATTCAACCCCCCCCTTCTAAACCTTACACTCACACCCCTTGGGACCTACAAAACGACTCACTACAGCTCCAGTCTTAGCCCTTCCAAAGGGAACAGAAAACTTCGTCGTCTACTATGATGCATCAAAGGAAGGACTAGGAGCAGTGCTCATGCAGGAAGGAAAGGTCATCACTTATGCACCACGAAAGCTCAAGCCGTATGAGGCAAATTACCCAACGCATGATTTGGAATTGGCAGCGACAGTATTCGCGTTAAAGAAATGGAGGCACTATCTCTACGGAGCAACCTTCATGATTTTCACAGATCATAAGAGCTTGAAGTATCTATTCTCTCAGAAAGACCTCAGTCTGAGGCAACAGAGATGGATGGAGTTAATTGAGGACTATCACTTTGATATTCAATACCATCTCGGGAAAGCTAACGTAGTAGCTGACGCATTAAGTAGAAAGACGAGTTTAGCCAGACTAATGATTTGAGAGTGGAAATCATTAGAAGAGTTGAGCACATGGAATCCGACGAGAACCAATACTCATATTTCATGTGCTAACATTTTGGTTAAACCCGATCTACTGAACGAGATCAATGAAGCACAGGGAACAGATGTGCATCTTCAAAAACTTAAAGAGAAGATACTTAAGGGATAGAGTTCAGAATTCTCGGTACATGAAGATGTATAAGGACTTGAAATGGAATTATTGGTGGGTAATCATGAAGAACCAGGTAGCGGAGTTCGTTGCGAGATGATTAACTTGTCAACGAGTAAAAACAGAATACCAACGACCATCTGGTTTATTACAACCGTTGAGAATTCCCGAGTGGAAATGGAAACACATAATGATGGACTTCGTGACGGATCTACCAAGGATCAAAGGAGGCCATGATGTTGTATGGGTAGTCGTAGACCGACTCACGAAATCTGCACACTTCTTACCCATGAAGAAAACCGACAACTTGCAGAAACTTGCGCAAATTTATATCCGATAGATCATTCAACTGCATGGAGTGCTACTCGACATTGTGTCAGACAGAGACCCGAGGTTTGTCTCCAGATTCTGGAAGTGCTTGCACGAGGAATTGGGTACCTCGCTAAGTTTCAGCACAACAGCACATCCACAAACGGATTACCAGTCTGAGCGAACGATTCAAACCCTGAAATATATGTTGTGAGCCTGCACGTTAGATTTCCAAAGAAGTTGGGATTCGCACGTACCATTGGCCGAGTTCACCTATAATAACAGCTATCAGTCCACAATTGGGATGGCACCCTACGAAGCCTTGTACGGGTGAAAGTGTAGATCTCCACTACACTGGGAGATTGATGACCAATGGACTCCAAAAGAGAAACGAAAGTCACCCTCGATTCTAAAGGTCGACTTAGTTCAGGAGGCTATGGAGAAGGTCAAGCTGATAAAGGAACGGATCCGCACAGCTCAGAGCTGCCAAAAGAGTTACGCAGACAAGACGAGAAAGGACTTGGAATTTGAAGCCGGAGATGAAGTATTTCTCAGACTCCCTCCACGGAAGGGATTGATCAATCCAAAGAAAAGAGGCAAGTTGAGCTCGAGATATGTTGGACCTTACAAGATTTTGCAGAGGATCGGAAAGTTAGCCTACCGACTCGAGTTACCAGCACAGTATACGAGAATGCACAATGTATTCCACGTATCGAGGTTAAAGAAGTATCAACCAGATCCCGAGCATATCATCACCCAAGATACTCCTCCTATGATGGAAAATTTATCCTACATCGAGAAACCAATCCGGATCATTGATCAGCAGATACGTCAGTTGCGTAATAGAGAGATTCCGATGGTTAAAGTGGTATGGCGAAACCACAACCGAGACGAAGACGCAACGTGGGAGATGGAAGAAGAAATGAGAAATCCATACCCAGAGTTGTTCTGAAGAGAATTTGGGGACCAAATTCTTTTAAGGAGGGGTGAATGTGAGGCCCCAAATTTTAACAACGTGAGATACGGTGTTATGTAGTGATTATTTATTCGTCTATATATCACAAACCTATTATTAATGAAATGCGACCCGACTTTTACTTATTCTTCCAACGTCAATTACGTCTTTTCCAATTTCAAGCTTAATGATTTTATATTCTTCCTCAAGTATTAATTCTTGATCGACTATAGACGACTTTAGAAATATTGGACCCTCGATAATTTAGAACTATATTTAAATTCTTATCCAAATATTCTACCTTATTCTATAATTCATCCCAACCAACTTCCAATTTATTTTTGGAGTACATATTTCTTATTTCACATTTTTATTTTAAGTTTCTAAATATTTAATTATGGATATCTATACATTTTATTTTTTTCCCTCAATTTTATAAAGAAAAGAAACCAAATATTTTTTTCCTTTTCCCCTAATTTTCGAAATTACCACTTTAAATGATGAAATTAACTCAATTTTTCTTCTACCACTATTTTATCATTTTGTATCTACCAACTAGTTAATTATTGGACAAATAAATTGATAAATTCATTTCTATTTTTTTTATATCTTGCAAGCCTACAATTTAAAAGTTTCTCTACAAATCCCACTACATCTTGGTCAAACAAAACAAAATGATTCCCCTAAAACCTAGCTTTTGGCCAATTGTCCCTACCAAAGTAACCTAACTATTAATTTATGTTCTAATTTCCCCAATTATTATCCTAACTCATCATTTAACCAAAACCAAACAAAAATCCTCCTAATTCCCTCTTCTTCTTTTCTTCTTCTTATCATCACCTACCTTCTATACTTAACCAAAAACAAGAAATCTCATCCCTCTATCCCTTGAATTTGAACCAAACCATACCAACAAGGTAAGAAATTGTGTTCTAAAAATCATCTTGTTATCCTTTAGCTCATCATCTTCACTTCTTAACCTAAGTTTGATTTTTGGTTTAAGGTATACTTAGAAGACTTGGAAGACACTAAGAGCCTTACCATCATCTTGAAAAGGACTTCAAGACTTTGAAGATTTTAAAGAGAAATTGGACTATAAGGTAAGAAATGGGATTTTTAGTACATTTTCTTCTTCTCTTATATTTTCCAAAATTTTGATACTCCATTTTCATTTTTGGACTTTTAGGGGCTGACCTTAAGAGTGGGTTTAAGAGTGAACAAGGAGACCCATTTTAATACATCTACTAGTCTCATTTCATCTACTACACAAGGTAAGTGTAGTTTCACCAATTTTCTTTACCTCCTTCTTCTTTCCTTAAATTTTTAACCTCATTTCCTAACTCCTACATTTTTTTTGGTATTCCTTGACCTAGGGGGCTGACCTAAGTCACTTCTCCTTCAAGAGTGATTATTTCATCTTTCACCAACAAGTTCATTTTTAAGGTGGGTGGAAAAATCCTTTCAACTTCTAGGTGTTTTACTTAAAAATGCATGTAGTATTTTGATTTTGAGCACTTGAGATATATATTATGTATTGCATGCTATTTTCTTGTATCAAGTTGGAAAAATTCTCAAGTGTTGCTCAAAACTGCGATTTATCGAAAAATAGGGCATACATGCACACTTTATTATTATACTTGATGAAATTTTGTATGAGAAGGATATGTACGTGTATGACACTTGAAATCTATGTTTTGAATGATTTATAATCTGGACAAGTCGAGCATAATTGATTAAATTTCAACTTTTGGACTTAAAATGCAAAAATAGGAAGTTGGTAGACTTAATTGCAAGAAAATAAAACTTAAGGGACCCCTCTGTAATTTTCGATTTTTGGGACTGAATTTTAGAAGCCCAAGGACTAGATTGTAAAATTTTAGAAGTTTAAGGGCTATTTTGCGATTTTCGAAACTGTACCAGACCCTAATTTTAAAATTTGAAATTTTAACTCTTAAGGGACTGGAATTAACATATTTTAAGTGTATTCCAAAAATTCAAGTGTTTAGAGCTTGGAAAGTAAATTTATAAAACTTGAGGGACCAAATTGTAAAAGATTAAAATGGAGGACCAAAATGAAATTTCCAGGACTTATGCAGTCCATGCACCTGGAAATACTAATTTAACTATAACATAATGATATTTTGGACCCAAGGTTCAAATTTCATAACAATCGGACCCCTAAAAACCTTAAAAGCAATTATTTCGAAATGGGACAAAAATGAGATTTTCAAAAGTTAAGGGGCCTATACTTATTTCTTTTTAAAACTGTTTTTGTCACAATATCCCACTGACCTTAGTGACATTTTCCAACTGGAATCACATTAAAAGCCCTTCCGGTTTGTGAGTTCCAATTATTTTAAATTTAGGGACCGAAATGACAATTTTAACAAATTTGGGGCTAATGTGCGAATTTTATAAAAACTTGACCTCAAAACTTTAAAAACCTGAATCTCTGAACAATTTAGAGAATTTAGGAACTGACCTCATAATGTTTCAAGGTCGGGACATTTATTTATTCAATATTTAACCCGAAAAGAATTGGTTTTTACAAAACGGGGCTAATTGTAAATTTTCTTTTTACAAGGACCTAACTCGAATTATTTTTTTATTTTAAAGAAACAGCCCTGGACCCTCTGACTTTAATTATTGATTAAAATATTTTATTTTCTCAAAAATGTCCTGACTTATTGGATCGTCTTGACCGATTAATATGCGATCGTGGGGCGACTTTCTCGTCTTGCGATTTCGAATCTATGACGGGACTTATGTTCCACCTAATCTTTCAAGATATCTAAGATTGCTTATCCTCCCAATAATCATCTTCATTCAAACAACTCCACCAACGCCATGATTGTCTTGCGCAAATTTTCGAAAACTTTCCTAAAATGCTTCCCTGAATCAATAATACTCGACTGCCTGGTTGACTACCTGAACGTGTACTTACTTTCCTGTCTGAGTCAACTTGGTGTGTCGAGATCACAGTCGGAATGGATACGTTGGGGATAGAACCGGCAAAGACGGCCGCTATTCCACTCTTTGGCCCCATCTTCCTAATCCCCAACCGAGGGACGGAGTTTGTCCAAGGGAAGCGGGTCGTAAGATTTTGAGGTATAATCATGATTATGACAAACCGAGCCTTGCTAGCTCCATTGTGGATTTTGTCTTTGCCTATGGAGCGATAAGGTGAAAGGTCTTGGTCCATCTTGCTCGGGAGTTACAAGGAAGAAACGAAGGAATGTTGCCCGATCCACACGATTTCGAGTTAATCGGACCCATTTGGTTGGCGTTAAAAATCAGATGCAACCGCTTACTTGTATTGCATAGGTTGGCGCTACAAATCCGTACGCAACCGCTACTTGTCTTGCATAGGATTGGCATTACAAATCCATACGCAATCCTCATGTCTGCTTGGACCATAGTGTCTGCTTGACCACGAACTATTTTCTTAACTGTATAAGTATATTACTTAAATATATTTATCACGACGATTGTGGACTGTGTGTGAAATCATGCATCATCTCTCACGCGTTTTCATACAACTAATTTTCTCGCATTAACTATATATATCGCCACACTTGCACACGATCACCCCATCCACTGATATTTCTGTCTCATTCCCTCCTATTTTCTAACCTTAGATGAGGAGTACGTTGAAGACGTCGAACCTAATACAGACTGAATCCCGTGCTTCGCCTGTCGTACTTGTTCCTATTATCATTGAAGTCGAGCGACACTTTTCTTTTGCTTTTGTTATTGTTGGACTCCTTCATTCTGTTTTAGTTTGGACTTTAAGTTTAAATTCGGATATTCTGATGGGTTGTATTTGGATATTGTCGGACCTTAACATGTAATTTGTACTTGTGTTTATTTCTTTCCGCTGCATTAGACTCTTTTCACTTGGAGATTTGTATCATTGGTTTAGACTGTTGATTTATCGTTGTCGCGTCGCGTTTGGGGCGTGACAATTTAACTCATTTAATTGTATAGTAACATGTTATTGCCATATTTTGTGATATTTTAGTTAGTTATATAATGTTGGTTAAATTATTGAATGCATTTTCTAATAATTCAATATTTTTTATTTGTAATTTAGCTTTTTCTCCATTTTTAATTTTTTTTTTTGTCATGAACTTTAAATTATATAGGTATTTTGTGTAGTATCGTGTTACCCATGTCATAAACTTGTAGTGTATCTTGACACGAATAATTAAATGTGACGTGTTAGTGTTCATGTCAAACGTGTAATATCCGTGTCAGAACACCATCTGTGAACACGAAACACGACACAATTGACACCCCTAGGCATGGGGTGCTACGGTTATGGAAAATGACCTTATATCCAATTTTGGTTCTTAATGCTTTTATTTGTTCAAATGACTTATTTGGCTAAGTATTGGCTAAAAAATGGGAGGGGTGAGTCGGGTCTGGGTATCATATATTTAATATTTATTTTTTTAAATATATTTAATATTTATTTTGCATATATAATATATATCATAATATAATTTTTATATTTTAATTATTATAATTGAAAATAACAACTTTTGTACATATTTTTTTATAAATATATTAAAATTAAATATTTTTTCTTTTTGTTTTCCTTTTTCCTATTTAATTTAATTCCAGTTGGGGGTCACCCCACCCCGCCCCATTCTAAGGACGGGGTGGGTCTGGGTCTTTAGATACCTACTATGCCCCGTCCCATTGCCATATCTAGCGGAAATGCATGGCTCAACTCAACCCGAAAATTCATTGAATATTGTCGGGTCGGGCCAAGTCGGTCGTTGGGCCGGACCAAATAGACTCGGACTTTTTCAGGCCTAGAAAATCGCAGCTCAACCCGATCCAAATTTCAAGATGGTCGGGCTGACCCACGAGCCGGGTTGGATTTTGCCAGCTCTAATCAGAATGTATTGGATCTAGTTGTGATTTCCCATATGGCGGCGTGTTGTAAATTTTTGGCCTTTTAGCCTAATTCGTGCAATGGGTCGGAATTGCCACCTCCTGAAAAATATGAAATTGTAATTGCTTACTTCTAAAAGTTACGGGACCAAAATGCTATTTTTTATTATAAGGTTAAAACAGTTAAGGATGAAACTGTACTTTACAAAGTTATAGGACTAAAATGCGAATGACCATAACTTATGAGATTAGATTTGCAATTTTCCCATCTTATTTCGTATAAATACTTAACGACTTAGTTTCAAAATAATGGTGGCCTAGTTAGTGCGTAGAGTGCAGAGTCTTGAGTTTGAAAGGTCTCAAGTTTAAATCTTCATTCCTGTACCGCTTGGTCCAGCCTGTTATACAAAAAATTTACTCATTGAGCATTGGTTGCGTGTTGAACCGTTATTAAAAAGAAAATTTCAACATTTTATAAACTTTAAAACATCTTATAAAATGCATGATCTTATAAGATGTTTTAAACAAATTTGTCAAATAGCCCTCTAAAATTAGAAACACATAAAATATGATATTAAATAATTCATGCGTTCACCAACACACGCTACTTTTTAGGTAATTATGAGAGAGGGGAGACTTTCACTTGCCAAAACCCAGCCACCATTTGCATAGTGACAAGAGAATAATTATATAGTCAATGCATAAGAGAATTCACACGTGGGTGGGAAGTACGTCTCTATTCGTACATACACCAGATCCACTTCATCTGATGTCCAAGACAAATATTTTGTCCTAAATTTACTTCACAGGCCTCAAATTATTGTATAAACCCATCATTTTGCTGTTTTTTCATTATATTCAACCAGGCCTGTTGGAAGAGAGACACAATTCTGGTCCAGCTAAATCAGCATAAGACAAAGAAAGACAAAACTTGCTTCCAAGGTAAAATTACTTCTACTATGTGTGTGAGTGTGTGTGATTATATTGGATATAAAAGAATCGAGTTTAAATATTCTTGGAAAAAATCTTGTTTTTCTTGTTAATATGTGTGTGGTAATGCATATATGTGTATTATAAAACGAAAAAGTGTATTTTTTAGTTAACTTTTTTTTATCCGTGACAAAATCTGAGAATTGGGCAAGTTCTTGATCCGAATTTTTCTTTTATCTCTGGGATTTTAATTTCTATTAGGAGTTTGTAGTGGAAAAAAAAAAGGGGACAAAATTCAAATTTAATTTTGGAGCAAAAAGCTGAGAATTGCCTCAAATAATTGTGTATATTTGGAACTTAAGTCTTTTAATTTTAACTTTAATTAATAACTCTTCAAAAATTCTTTAATTTTCTGTTTAGTGTGTGTGTGCGCCTGTTTCTCATGGAAGAAACCTTTTTCCTTTGACCTTTTTTTCTTTTGACCTAATTTTCCATAATCCACTATTTACATGATTTTCATTCATAATTGTAGGTCCATATATGGAAATGGAGGAAAACCTGGATGAGATATTTGATCTGAACCCTATTAATATTCTTCCTGATGAGATCTTATATTCATCTGATGATCAGCCATTAATATTCTCCAATTATTGCACTTCAGACCAGAGAATATTAATAAACACAAAGCCTTCATCTTCTGCTGCTGTTTTGATTGCCCCACAATTAATTTCTTTTGAAAGCACATCAAATACATCATATTTTCCAAATAATTCGGATACAGCTCATGATAATTATAACTCCAACCTTGAGATGGCTAAGGACTATAATTCTTTAACCTCACAAATTATAAAATTCTCATCTTGCGCTGATCAAGATGAATCTAAACAATATTAGGATGATGTAGAAAATGGTATAAATAGCAACATGAAGAGGGTTTGTACAGCAAACCGGACACCGTTGCAAGCTCAGGATCATGTAATGGCTGAGAGGAAACGCCGTCAGAATCTAACCCGACTTTTCGTCAGTCTTTCTAAAGTTGTGCCAGGACTCAAGAAGGTAACAAAACACTGTCAAGATCTTGTATTTCATTCTGTGTTACAATCGTATTTTAATATCACATCATCTTGTATACATAGTATTCTTCCATACAATTTATCCATAAAATTGATATATTGGAATATCAGATGGACTATTATTGAATGGAGAAGGAGATCCGGGAACAAATTAACAATATTTATTTCCTTTTAAACTATTTGATCAACTAATTAATATTTGAATTATATAATTTGGTGTAAATGAAACAAAAATACAATTTTCTATTGCATCGAATAATATTACATATCACATATGCATGCCACTTGATACATGAAATATTTCCTAAAAATACACTTGAAAATTAGTCAATTATATGTAATTAAACAATAGAAATTATTGGAAATTGGTTGTTCTTGTTTCTTTTGTGAGGGAGAAACTGAAGAAAGAGAGAAGGAATTTATATATATGAGAAAGAAAAAGATCTATTCTCTTCCATATTTTTCTGAAAACTAAATAAATTTAATTAATTAGATATATGTTGGTAAAAAAATGTCAGTTGGACAAGGTTTCTGTTCTTGAAGATGCTATAAACCACTTGAAAGCCCTTCAAGCAAGAGTAAAAGTCCTAGAGGAACAAGAGATCAAGGAAAGCTCCAAAGATGCATCCGAAGATATCGATTATAAAGAGAGCTCCATTATTACGAAAAAAGACGACGACACAAACGAATCGACTGCTTCAGAAATCAAGGCCAGAATTTTAAACAAGCATATATGTCCTGATTAAAATTTGCTGCAAAAATATTAATGGCCTAATGTCAAGAATACCATCTGAAATGGAGAAAATGAATTTGAGTGTGATGGACATGAGAATCATGCCATTTGGAGGAGCAGCTCTTGATATCACCATCCTTGCTGAGGTATATATATTTTCTCAATTATATATTATTAGTTTCTCTTTTTAAAGTATAGCTATAGTTGGAGTTGAGATAAATCATGACACAAAATTAATTCTATGTGAATAGCTAATTAAAATTGAAGTGATAACTATATTTGTGTAGCCAATTAAGTTGTCATTTTGAATCTTCTGTTTTAATTTGTTGTCATTCATCCGATGCAATGAAATAGGAGTGAAACAGGGAAAATGGAATAGGAAATCTCAATCCAAATTTCCTACTCTAAATGGTATATATATATGGTTATTTTGTTTAGTTTACTGTCAAATAATATTCATTATATAGGCGTTCTTGGCGACTGGTTGGACAAATTTAACACTTAATTTAAACCATCTCAGTGTACATAATTAATATAACATAAATAAGTAAAGAGATGTTTGTATGTACTTACTCATGTAGTTTAATTTAAAGCTAATTAATTATCTTTTACAACTTATATCATGTTGATGATCTATATATGTGTTACTCCTTTCGGCATCCCATATATAGCTAGCTTCATTGTTTTATTTATTTATTTATCAGTTTTCGAAAACATTTTATTCCTGCAGATTGACTATATGTTTTTGTTTTTATTAATATCTATAATGTATATTTGCAGATGGAGAAGGAATTCGTTGGCACAGTGGACATAGTTGACCAGCTGCACACGGTTCTCTTGAACCCGCGTAACAGTGTGGAAGACGACCACCATTAATCCTGGGCGCCGCTAATTGCTATAATTACTATGATTACCCGGCCTCTTTAGTCAATTGTAGTAATCCCACGTTTTCCTTGACAAAACCCTTTAATAATTATAATAATAAGCCAATCAAATTATGGCTCCCTTTTGCTTAATTTGATGCTTTAATTAGTATGTCCCCAATGTATTGGACGAGTTGCAGTAGAACAGAAGGTATTTGATTTCCAGTCAAGCCCTTTAAGGTTTCTTTTCTTCTTGTGCTCTTTCGAGTATATACCATATATACTTAATCATTTAAGGGTGGTGCATTTGGATGAAGGATTTGATATTCTTAGCTAAATATATACCATTGTTTAGCTTATAAATCCAACTCAGTGGATTTTAAATCCCTATTTAATTTTAGTTCATTTTTAAAGGAGAATTATTCCAAAACCTAGTCATTTGAAATTTATTCGTTCTTGTTTCCTTTATACACACTTGCATATTCAGACACACACATACATTCATGTTTCACACACATGATCTTTGATTCTAATGAGGCAGAACAAAATCGTCCCAACCTCAACCCTATTTCTTCTTATGATTCTAATGAGGGTAGACATTTATTTTGATATGGATGGGGATGATAGTTTATGTAAAACTGATTTTATTTCTTGTATAAATCATGAGAAAACATACATTATATAGGCAAGAACTTTCCTAACCATTCCCATGAATTAAGGAAAAGAAGAAACACCACAACCTAAAGTTAAGGCACAATGCTGCCACTAATTATATATTTTATAATATCTCAACACTCCCCCTCAAGGTGGAGCATATACATCATATGCATCCATCTTGTCACATATATATGTTATCCGATGGCCCCGTAGAGACTTAGTGAAGATATCAGCGAGTTGATCTCTAGAGTTGACAAAAGAGTTCTTGATGATTCCAGAGAGAATTTTTTCTCTAAGGAAATGACAGTCGACTTCTATATGTTTTGTCCTCTCGTGAAAAACTGGACTGGAAGAGAGATGCAAAGCTGACTGATTATCACACACGAGCTCCATAGGACCAATGTCACAGAACTGTAATTCCTGCAATAAGTGTTTTAGCCACAAAAGTTCACATGTTGCATGAGCCATAGCTCGATACTCGGCTTCTGTACTTGACCGAGCAACAACGGTCTGTTTCTTGCTCTTCCATGAAATCAGGTTTCCTCCTAAGAATATACAGTAACCGGAAGTAGATCTTCGGTCATTTTCATATCCTGCCCAATCGGCATCTGAATACCCAATGATATTAGTGTGGCCTTTATCAGTGAAAACAAGTCCTTTTCCAGGTGATCCTTTAATGTACTTTACAATACGAATAACGGCATTCCAATGGCTATCACAATGAGAGTTGAGAAATTGACTTACTATACTTACTGGAAAAGATATGTCCGGCCTGGTCATGGTGAGATAATTTAGCTTTCCAACTAGCCTTCGGTATCTTCCTGGATCAGGATAGAGCTCCCCCTGATTAGGAAGGAGCTTTACATTAGGGTCCATTGGAGTAGCAACTGGTTTACAATCTGTAAGACAAGTTTCTTCTAGAATATCAAGAGCATATTTCCTTTGAGAGATAGCAATACCTGACTTTGACTGAGCTACTTCAATCCCAAGAAAATAACGAAGAGGACCCAAATCTTTAGTTTGAAAATTATGAAATAAGTGTTATTTTAATGCCTTGATACCTTGACAATCATCGCCCGTAATTACAATGTCATCAACATAGACCACAAGGTAGATATATCGATTTGCTGAGGAGCATCGGAAAAAGACAAAATGATCTCCTTCGCAGCGAACCATCCCAAATTGTTGAAGAACTTTGCTGAAGCGGCCGCCTGAGGTGACTGTTTCAAACCATATAAAGACTTTTGTAACTTGCATACCAAACCATACTCCCCTTGAGCAACAAACCCCGGAGGTTACTCCATATAAATCTCTTCTTCCAAGTCACCATGCAAAAAGGCATTCTTGATATCTAACTGAAAGAGGGGCCAATGTTTCATGGCAGCCATAGCGAGAAATAAGCGAACTGAGGACATCTTTGCAACCGGAGAAAAAGTATCACTGTAATCTTGGCCATAGACTTGGGTATATCCCTTAGCTACTGGGCGAGCTTTCAAGCGATCGACTTGTCCATCAGGGCCTATCTTAACATTAAACACCCAACGACAACCAACAACAGATTTGCCAAAGGGAAGAAGAACAAGCTGCCAAGTATGGTTGTAATCCAAAGCCGACATTTCATCAATCATGGCTTGTTTCCATCCTGGATGGGATAGTGCTTCAGAAACTGTCTTGGGGATAGAAATAGAAGAGAGTGTAGAAACAAAAGCACAATATGTGGGAGATAAACGATGGTAGGATATAAAATTATAGATAAGATAAGGGTTACGAGTGGAGCGTATACCTTTGCGGATGGTGATAGGCAGATCAGGTGAAACAGGTGGAGCCAGTGCAGGGGGAGAGACCTCTGGAACAGGATCTGAAGCTTGTGGCTCGGACCGTCTTTCATAAGTAATGCCAAATCGATTTATAGGTGGAGGAGACTGTGGTGAAGATGATGGAGCATCTGGCAATGCTGGGGAAACAGAAGGCTCAAGAGTTGGTCGAAGAAACTCTAAGTAAGGTATAGGCAAAACATTATCCAAGTCATGAGAAGAGATAGTAGTTGCGGCAAAGTATGATATGTCCTCGAAGAAAGTAACATCGGCAGAAATGTAGAAACGATTTGTAGGAGGAGAGTAGCAGCGGTAACCCTTCTAAGAACGGGAATAACCAAGAAAAATACATTTGATAGATCGAGCAGATAATTTATCACGACCAGAAGATAGATCATGAACAAAACAAGTACAACCAAAAATGCGAGGGGGAACAACATATAAAGGGGTTGTAGGGTGCAAAATAGAGTAGGGAACCTGACCATTCAACATAGAGGATGGCATTCGATTTATCAAATACGTGGCAGTTAGGACAGCATCACCCCAAAACTTTAAAGGTGCATTGGCATATATCAACAAGGTGCGAGCTGTGTCAACAATGTGTCTGTGTTTTTGTTCAGCTACCCCATTTTGTTGAGGTGTATGGGGACAACTAGATTGATGTATAATTTTGTGGGAACGTGTAAAGGAATTAAAACGATCAGAGAAATATTCTTTTGCATTATCGCTACGCAAGACACGAATCTTTTTACCAAATTGAGTCATAATTTCTGAGCAAAAAATTTCAAAAATACCAAACAACTCAGAACGGTCTTTCATTAGAAATACCCAAGTACACCTGGAGAAATCATTAATGAAAGTTACATAATACCGATAACCTAAGAAAGACGGAACACAGCTGGGACCCCAAACATCATAATGAACAATATCAAAGAGAGATACAGCTCTGTTATTAATACGATTAGGAAAAGAGACTCGAACATGTTTGCCTAATTGACAAGACTCGCAATTTAAAGACTCTAATTGTGAAAGACCAGGTACCATTGTTTTTAACTTATGTAGACTCGGGTGACCCAAACGACGATGGAGAAGATCAGGGGATGCAGTAGCAACACATATACTGGAAATTATTGGTTGAAGATAGTAGAGCCCACGAGATTCAGATCATGTGCCAATCGTCTTCCCCGTACTCCGGTCTTGTATCAAAAAAGAATCAGAAGTGAAAGTTATGGTACAATTTAAGGAACGAGTTAGTTTACTTATGGATATCAAATTAAATGTACAATTAGGAACCAATAAGACTGAACTCAAGGGAATTGAGGGAGTCGGTGAGACTCGCCCCAACTCAGTGGCCTCGGATTATAGACCCATCCGCAACAGTAACATAATGGGGAAATTTGGTTTGCGATATTTGAGAGAAAAACGAGGAATTACCAGTCACGTGATCAGAAGCATCGGAATCCAAAACTCATCCAATAGGTGTAGAGTGAGAGAGACAAATAGTAGAATTACTAGTGTCAGCAATAGTGGCTGAAGATGTGGTCTGTTAGGCTGCCTTCAGCTGTAAATACTCTTTATATTCGCTGGGAGTTAAAGTAACCTCAGAATAAGATTTCAAGAAGTTCTTACAATTCAATGTGTCAGAAGAAGAATCAGACATCATGAAATAAATAAACGTGAACAGCGTTTTCCAGCGTGAATAGTATTTTCGGGTAGAATATTTTTTTTTCGGCGTGATAAGATTACAGGGCCGAACAATATTTTCCGGAATGAACAGTGATTCTGGCAGAAACAGAATTTCTCGGGCGTGAACAGTGATTCGTTATGAACAGTACCGCGCGCGAACAATAATTTGCTTTAAACAGTGACTTCAGCGTGAACAGTGATCCAAAATTGATAAGAATCTTGGATTAAGATTGGGTCTTATGTTAATTCGGTTCAAAGAAAGAAGCAAAAGATATAATCCAAATATTATAGAAGAATGATGGTGATTGATTTTGATAGGAATGACAAAAGAATGTTAAGACCAATCTGCAAAAAGATGGTTGTAAATTATGCATATGTTGTACCAATGCATAATAATAAATCACGGCAATTATAATCCAAATCACACTAAGTGTTCTAGGAATTATAACAACCCTAGCCTTAGGTCAAGTTGGATTCAGAAGACTTTTAAAAAATTCAAATTAGGTACAAATGGATTTAGAAGTGAGATTTGCACCACACTTAAATGTAACGACCGAGTTTTTGAAACTTCAAGTAATTAAATAAAAGAGCTATAAAAGAACATCTTTTATAAAACATAGTCTATTATTAATATTTTTGTATCTAAATAAATAAAAAAACTTTATATCCAAAAATATTTGTCCACTAAAAATAAAACACTTGCAATCACAATAGTTCAAAATCATCAATAAAATAAAGTTTCGCTAAAATTCCCAAATTAAATAATAATTGTTGACTTCGCATCCACCGCATCTAATCCTCGCTCGGGTTCCTCAACCTGAAATATGTTAATAATATGGGGTGAGCTTTCAACTTGCTCAGTGGGGACACGCTTGTCAAAACTAAATACAACATATATGCATAATCGTAAATATTCAACATGTAATTTTTCCTCTGTAATATTTCCTCTGACTGGCCAGTAACTTTATAGCACCGCGGGTACACCCCGAGGATACTTTTGATCCCGGACCTATTTACGGCCCCTAACTAACATGATTTCCTCTGTCGCATGGTACATAAACAAAAATACATATATGAAGCATTTAATAATGACAAACAATACTTGAATAGAAATATCTCAACCTTAAAATAATTGCAGATATCTTGCGCAGAGAATGTAAAAAGATGTGGTGAATCATGTTCCTTGTTTCCGGGGTTAGCTACGTGGCTAGGTTGGTGTGATTTTAAACAGTATATGGTTGTTGTAGAAATAAAGAACAAAAAGCTAGTTCTGGAGATATACCTGATTCTAGCATAAAAGTATTTGTAAAAAGTGTAAGGGAACTCTTCAAAAGCATAAAAGTATTTGTAAAAAGTATTTATAATGGTATTTCTTTGATGAAAATTTAATAAGAATTATGTTTATTTTTCATTACAAAATCATAAATTGATGCCCTTTCATCTACCATCATTAAGTTGGGAACTCTTCCAATCCATAACTGAAATTTCATTAATATGACTAATTAAATATAATATATTTTGATTTTTAAATTAAAAATCTGATTAGATAAAATTTAAGGTTAGAAACCCTAATTGAAATTTCTGCACCAAATTATGAAATTAGGGTGTATTGAATGAATTTGTATTTGTAGGATGATTTTATGGAGTTTGAAGATAAGTATGGTTTGTTAATGATAAGATAAAATCTGATTTTTTTTTTCTAAATCTAATACGAGTGAAATTTTATCTTAATTGGGTTTAATAAAAAATCTGGAGTAAAAGGATAATGACTGAATTATAAATATTAATATTTGATAAATAAAACTATAATTTATATAATAATAATTGAAAAATACGGAATATTACTATTGTTTCAAGACAACAATCATATAGGGCAAAAATGAAACTAAAAAAGCTTTTAGAGGAGATGGTGAAACAAGAATTAGCAAAATAAGGGATTAATATTGCCTAGAATTGTTAAGCTAGAATTTTTAAGGAGAGGGTTAATTGTGATTTTGAAGCTGTGTGATTGTGTTGTTGAAAATGACCAACTTACATTTCTTAGGTAGTACATATGCCTTGATCCTTGCAAAAAATGTTTTAAGTATTGTAGGAAGGTGATAGGGGGTGGATGGTTGTTTTCTAAAGGGTTCTCAAAGTGGCCAATTACGGACAGTACGTAGGTGGCGTGAATGAAAATAATGACTCTTTGATTTGGTTTTTATACTTTGTGGGAGAATAATAAAGGGGTTTGAGAATCACTTTGAATGTAATTGACTGATAGAAGGCCTTTATCCTACTTTTGAGAGCTTGTTTCCTTATGCTGAAAATAGGTTATGTGTAAGACATTTACATAACAATTCCCAAAGGGATGGGTTTACACGACAGTCAATTTAAATTGCACTAATGAGATTCTGATATGAACATAGTAACTTAACTAATAATAGCTAAAGAACAATATAAACCCTTTTGATATTAGATTGAATGATGAAAGCTGCTTACAGAGGATATGGTAATGCTAACATTATATACTACCAATCAATGACTAAAACCCTAACACATGTCCTTCAATCATTAGCTGTAGGATAAAAGGGAATATTCCTATAGCTGGCAATAGTACCAAAGGACCGTTGTGATGGAATATATATTCCTGATGATCATCCATCTATGCTGAAGGTTAATACACGGTTGATGATGTAATGGAACAGAGGAATTGCAAACAGGGTATATTAATCTATTACACCCCTCTCAATTCGAGCGAGGTCTTGGCACGGATGTTGAGCTTATTGCGAAAGCGAGCGAAGAATTGACCATTCAATGGCTTCGTGAAGATGTCGGCAACTTGATCAATTGCAGGAACATGTTGAACTGAAATTATCTTTTGCATAACCTTGTCTCTAACAAAATGGAGATCCAACTCTAGATGTTTTGTGCGTGAATGATATATAGGATTTATTGACAGGGATTTGGCTCCAAGGTTATCTGTCCAAATGACACTAGGCGGAGTAGTGTGTATTCCAATTTCCTTAAGTAAAGATGACAACCAAACAAGATCACAAGTTGCACTAGCAATGCTGCGATATTCAGCCTCCGTACTTGAACGGGAGACGGTAACTTGTTTCTTTGCACTCCAAGAGATGAGATTTTTTCCTAAATAAACTCAAGTTCCGGAAGTCGATCTTTTATCATCTATATCGGATCCCCAATCTGAATCAGAAAATGATGTGAGTCTCAATGATGAATTGGATGTGAACAGTAATCCGTAATTATAAGTGCCAGCCAAGTATCTCAAAATTCTCTTGAGTGCCTTCCAATGAGTATTGAGGGGGTTTTGCATGTATTGACTCACCTTGTTGACGCTATAACAAATGTCAGGCCTTGATATAGTGGCATATTGGAGGGCTCCGACTAATCTTCTGTAAAGACTCCCTTCCATCAGTGGAACGCCATCAAACTTAGATAAAGCAGGGCTACTAATCATTGGAGTAGAAACACCTTTAGCATCTGACATCCCTACTTTTTCAAGAATATCTCTAATGTATTTTTCTTGACTCACAAAAATATTTCCATCAGCAGTATAATTAATCTCAATTCCCAAGAAATAGTGCAACTGACCAAGGTCCTTCAATGAGAAAACCTTGTGAAGCTCATCAGTGACTTGTTGAATTTCAATCTGAGAACTACCTGTGATGATTATATCATCAACATATGTGAGAATTAGCATGTGACTGTCCTTTCTGTTTCTGTAAAATAGAGAATTGTCAGCTTTAGAGATAGAAAACCCGAACATCATTAGAACACTGGCAAGTTTAGAACTCCAAGCCCTTGAAGCTTGCTTTAATCCATACAAAGATTTATTTAATTTGCAGACCAATGGATTTCCATCACTGTCAAACTTTTCAAAGCCAGGGACCTGCTCCATGTATATCTCATGATCCAATTCACCATTCAAGAATGCATTGTCAATGTCTAGTTGTCTTATAAACCAACGGTTGATCAAGGCTAATGACAAAACCAATCTCACTGTTGTTGGTTTAACCACGGGCTATAAGTCTGTGTAGTCTAAACCGCCATCCGTGTGAAACCCCTAGCAACGAGCCTTGCTTTGTACCTTCCTACAGCACCATCACGCCGTTTCTCTTTATTTTAAATATCCACTTGCGGTGACCAATCTTTTATCGGTTGGAAGTTTAGTGAGGGTCCATGTTTGGTTTTTTATAAGAGCATTATATTCCCTTATCATAGCTTCTCTCCATTCGGAACCTCTAATGCTTGTTGAAAATTTGAAAGCTTAACTACATGCCTCAAAACAAAGAACTTATGTCTTGGGCTTCACAATGCCGGCCTTGGCTCGGGTAACCATATGATGACCTGTGCTAGCAATTTCAATATGAGAAGGAGTAATGTCAACAGGCATTGAATTTTTCTCAGTAGGTAATTCTATGGTTATGCGGCCACCTGGAATATGAGAATTGGGAGGTATTTCATTGGGCACGTGAGATTCATCCTTAGAGGAAGAATCAGAAGCATGTGACTGAGATGAGGGAAGGGAAACAGGGGAGTCAATATCTGAATCTTTGGGACTAGATTGTTGAATAAGTGGTAGCTGAGCGTGATTCCATAATTCACTTTCTTTAATTGAATTATCAGTTTCATGATCAAGAAATGGAAATTTGGATTCGTCAAAAATGGCATGTCTTGTAACAACAATTTTTTTGTTAGGAAGCATTATCTTAAATCCTTTAAAATGAGAACAGTACCCAAGAAAAATAGAAGGGGAGATCCTATACTCGAGTTTGTGCTTATTATAAGGTCTTAAATGTGGAAAGCATAAGCAACCAAACACCTTGAAAGATGCATAGTCAGGCCTCCTTCCTGTTGCCGGTTCCAAAGGAGTTTTAAATTGGATAACTTTACTGGGAACTCTGTTTAGGATGGATACAGTTGTAGGAAAAGCATCATCCCAGTATTTAGCTGGGATATTAGATGTGGAAAGGAGTGATAGACCTGTCTCAACGATTTGCGTATGTTTTCTCTCGGCAAGACCATTTTGTTCGGGAGTATAAGGACATGATATTCTGTGAATGATATCATGCTCATTGAAAAATTTAGACAGTGGTTTAAATTCGGTTCCACCATCACTTTGAATTGCTTTGATTTTTCTGTCGAACTGATTTTCAACAAGATTTCTAAAATGGTGAAAAGCATTGGCAGTATCTGACTTATGTTTCAACAAGTATAGCCAAGTGGATCGGAATAATTGTCAATGAACCGACATAATAACTATAACCATTGTTAGACTTTATGGGAGCTAGTCCCCATAGATCAGTGTGAATAAGATCAAGAAGCTCATAATTATTAGACGTAGAAATAGAAAAGGGAAGTTTGTGACTTTTAGCTGCAAGACAAGAATGACAAATAGGATCAATTTTATTTCTAATATAGGGAATGTTGCATGCTTTCAAGACTCTTTTGACAATATCAAAGGCCACATGCCCCAATCTAGAATGCCAAACTACCAAATTGTCTTTACCATTCAGTGCTACGTAACTGATACTAGAATTAGAACAGGGCTGACTGGAAGTCTTAGTTTTGGAATGATGACAATGAGTATTGGATTGATCTCCTTTGGAACTGGCAAGACAGAAACTGTAGAGTCCATTCTTAGCATTGCCTTTGAGAAGAACCTCCCCTTTGACTAGATCCTTCACAAGACAAAAATGAGGGTGAAACTCAAAGAAAACGTTATTGTCTTTAGCAAACTGAGAAACACTTAACAGATTTTTGGTTATCTCAAGAACATGAAGTAAATATTTAAGGATAAAGGCATGATCATTAGAATTTAATGGTCTAACCACAGAACTATCAATATGAGAAATACTCAAACCTTTACCATTGCCCATTTGAACTTCGTCCGCACCAGCATAATCATTGGTAATGTTCAAGTTTCCCAGGTCATATGTAACATGGTTTGTTGCGCCAGAATCTGGAAACTAACACACCTCTTGATCTTCATCAACAGAACAGCTACTAGCCACATTGATGGATGGTCCTGCACTGTGGTGTCCTGCATTGTTGTTGTATTGCTGATAGTTGTTACCAGGAGTGTATTGGAGGTCAGCCCTATAGAAACATTTATCCGCAGTTTGATTGGTTTTGTGACATATTTGGCAAGCAATACCTCTGCCATAAGTGAACCTATCTCTGCCTCTGTTATATGCACCTCTGAAATTGTTTCTTCCCCCTCTATATCCATGGGACTGATTACTACCTCGTCCTCTGTTAGTGTTATTGAAGCCTCCTCTTCTATTGGAGAATGCATGAGCTGTGAGATTGACAGAGGGAGTATATCCATCCATATTGATTTGGGACTGCAGGGATTCTTGGCTCTCAAGTCTGCTCTCAAAACTCAAGAGAAGGGCATGAACCTCTCTTAGGGAACATGGCTAAAAAACTTGAGGCAATGGATACCATCATCGAATCATACTCATTACCTAATCCTCCAATAATATGAGCTATCCGGTTGTCCTCACTTACCTTCTCACCAAAAGAGTTGGCAAAGAGTATCACAACAAACTTTAATCTTGTTCAAATATTCTCTCATTGAGAGGCCACCTTTTCTAATACTCTGTAACTGCAATTTTTGTTGCATAAGTTTGGCCTTAGACTGACTAGTGAAACTGATTTCAAGAGCATCCCATATCTCTTTAGATGTGCTCAAACCAACAGTGGTGATAAGAATAGGTTCGACAAAGAAGACATGAGCCAAGAGGCTAAAATGATCTTGCCTATTCCATGAAACATATTCAGGATTAATGGTTGTAGTGCTACCTTTAACGTATTTCTATGGAGGTTTTGTTGCTCCAGTGATAAATGACTCGAGTCCATAGCCGGTGATAGCTGCAAGAACTTGCTGCTTCCATATTAGGTGATTGTGCTCACTCAACTTTACTGTGACCAGCTGGCCTTAAGGTTGTATCAGTGATGGTGTAGTATTGTTTTCTGTTTCACCCATGGATAATGATTATTTACGTGGGACTAAATAAAGAGACCCGAGCCCAAGTTGATTAACCTGGGGCTCTGATACCATAATGAGATTCTGATATGAACATAGTAACTTAACTAATAATAGCTAAAGAACAATATAAACCCTTTTGATATTAGATTGAATGATGAAAGCTGCTTACAGAGGATATGGTAATGCTAACATTATATACTACCAATCAATGACTAAAACCCTAACACATGTCCTTCAATCATTAGCTGTAGGATAAAAGGGAATATTCCAATAGCTGGCAATAGTACCAAAGGACCGTTGTGATGGAATATATATTCCTGATGATCATCCATCTATGTTGAAGGTTAATACACGGTTGATGATGTAATGGAACAGAGGAATTGCAAACAGGGTATATTAATCTATTACACCCCTCTCAATTCGAGCGAGGTCTTGGCACGGATGTTGAGCTTATTGCGAAAGCGAGCGAAGAATTGACCATTCAATGGCTTCGTGAAGATGTCGGCAACTTGATCAATTGCAGGAACATGTTGAACTGAAATTATCTTTTGCATAACCTTGTCTCTAATAAAAATGAGATCCAACTCTAGATGTTTTGTGCGTGAATGATATATAGGATTTATTGACAGGGATTTGGCTCCAAGGTTATCTGTCCAAATGACACTAGGCGGAGTAGTGTGTATTCCAATTTCCTTAAGTAAAGATGACAACCAAACAAGATCACAAGTTGCACTAGCAATGCTGCGATATTCACCTCCGTACTTGAACGGGAGACGGTGAACTTGTTTCTTTGCACTCCAAGAGATGAGATTTTTCCTAAATAAACTCAAGTTAGGAAGTCGATCTTTTATCATCTATATCGGATCCCCAATCAATCGAGAAAATGATGTGAGTCTCAATGATGAATTGGATGTGAACGATGAATCAGTGAAGTAATTATAAGTGCCAGCCAAGTATCTCAAAATTCTCTTGAGTGCCTTCCAATGAGTATTGAGGGGTTTTGCATGTATTGACTCACCTTGTTGACGCTATAACAAATGTCGAGGCCTTGATATAGTGGCATATTGGAGGGCTCCGACTAATCTTCAGAAAGACTCCCTTCCATCATCGGTGGAACGCCATCAAACTTAGATAAAGCAGGGCTACTAATCATTGGAGTAGAAACACCTTTAGCATCCGACATCCCTACTTTTTCAAGAATATCTCTAATGTATTTTTCTTGACTCACAAAAATATTTCCATCGCAGTATAATTAATCTCAATTCCCAAGAAATAGTCTGTTGACCAAGGTCCTTCAATGAGAAAACCTTGTGAAGCTCATCAGTGACTTGTTGAATTTCAATCTGAGAACTACCTGTGATGATTATATCATCAACATATGTGAGAATTAGCATGTGACTGTCCTTTCTGTTTCTGTAAAATAGAGAATTGTCAGCTTTAGAGATAGAAAACCCGAACATCATTAGAACACTGGCAAGTTTAGAACTCCAAGCCCTTGAAGCTTGCTTTAATCCATACAAAGATTTATTTAATTTGCAGACCAATGGATTTCCATCACTGTCAAACTTTTCAAAGCCAGGGACCTGCTCCATGTATATCTCATGATCCAATTCACCATTCAAGAATGCATTGTCAATGTCTAGTTGTCTTATAAACCAACGGTTGATCAAGGCTAATGACAAAACCAATCTCACTGTTGTTGGTTTAACCACGGGGCTATAAGTCTCTGTGTAGTCTAAACCTGCCATCTGTGTGAAACCCCTAGCAACGAGCCTTGCTTTGTACCTTCCTACAGTACCATCAGCGTTTCTCTTTATTTTAAATATCCACTTGCAGCTGACCAATCTTTTATCGGTTGGAAGTTTAGTGAGGGTCCATGTTTGGTTTTTTATAAGAGCATTATATTCCCTTATCATAGCTTCTCTCCATTCTGGAACCTCTAATGCTTGTTGAAAATTTGAAAGCTTAACTACATGCCTCAAAACAGCAACTTATGTCTTGGGCTTCACAATGCCGGCCTTGGCTCGGGTAACCATATGATGACCTGTGCTAGCAATTTCAATATGAGAAGGAGTAATGTCAACAGGCATTGAATTTTTCTCAGTAGGTAATTCTATGGTTATGCGGCCACCTGGAATATGAGAATTGGGAGGTATTTCATTGGGCACGTGAGATTCATCCTTAGAGGAAGAATCAGAAGCATGTGACTGAGATGAGGGAAGGGAAACAGGGGAGTCAATATCTGAATCTTTGGGACTAGATTGTTGAATAAGTGGTAGCTGAGCGTGATTCCATAATTCACTTTCTTTAATTGAATTATCAGTTTCATGATCAAGAAATGGAAATTTGGATTCGTCAAAAATGGCATGTCTTGTAACAACAATTTTTTTGTTAGGAAGCATTATCTTAAATCCTTTAAAATGAGAACAGTACCCAAGAAAAATAGAAGGGGAGATCCTATACTCGAGTTTGTGCTTATTATAAGGTCTTAAATGTGGAAAGCATAAGCAACCAAACACCTTGAAAGATGCATAGTCAGGCCTCTTCCTTCTGTTGCGGTTCCAAAGGAGTTTTAAATTGGATAACTTTACTGGGAACTCTGTTTAGGATGGATACAGTTGTAGGAAAAGCATCATCCCAGTATTTAGCTGGGATATTAGATGTGGAAAGGAGTGATAGACCTGTCTCAACGATTTGCGTATGTTTTCTCTCGGCAAGACCATTTTGTTCGGGAGTATAAGGACATGATATTCTGTGAATGATATCATGCTCATTGAAAAATTTAGACAGTGGTTTAAATTCGGTTCCACCATCACTTTGAATTGCTTTGATTTTTCTGTCGAACTGATTTTCAACAAGATTTCTAAAATGGTGAAAAGCATTGGCAGTATCTGACTTATGTTTCAACAAGTATAGCCAAGTGGATCTGGAATAATTGTCAATGAAACTGACATAATAACTATAACCATTGTTAGACTTTATGGGAGCTAGTCCCCATAGATCAGTGTGAATAAGATCAAGAAGCTCATAATTATTAGACGTAGAAATAGAAAAGGGAAGTTTGTGACTTTTAGCTGCAAGACAAGAATGACAAATAGGATCAATTTTATTTCTAATATAGGGAATGTTGCATGCTTTCAAGACTCTTTTGACAATATCAAAGGCCACATGCCCCAATCTAGAATGCCAAACTACCAAATTGTCTTTACCATTCAGTGCTACGTAACTGATACTAGAATTAGAACAGGGCTGACTGGAAGTCTTAGTTTTGGAATGATGACAATGAGTATTGGATTGATCTCCTTTGGAACTGGCAAGACAGAAACTGTAGAGTCCATTCTTAGCATTGCCTTTGAGAAGAACCTCCCCTTTGACTAGATCCTTCACAAGACAAAAATGAGGGTGAAACTCAAAGAAAACGTTATTGTCTTTAGCAAACTGAGAAACACTTAACAGATTTTTGGTTATCTCAAGAACATGAAGTAAATATTTAAGGATAAAGGCATGATCATTAGAATTTAATGGTCTAACCACAGAACTATCAATATGAGAAATACTCAAACCTTTACCATTGCCCATTTGAACTTCGTCCGCACCAGCATAATCATTGGTAATGTTCAAGTTTCCCAGGTCATATGTAACATGGTTTGTTGCGCCAGAATCTGGAAACTAACACACCTCTTGATCTTCATCAACAGAACAGCTACTAGCCACATTGATGGATGGTCTGCGCATGTGGTGTCTGCATTGTTGTTGTATTCTTTGATAGTTGTTACCAGGAGTGTATTGGAGGTCAGCCCTATAGAAACATTTATCCGCAGTTTGATTGGTTTTGTGACATATTTGGCAAGCAATACCTCTGCCATAAGTGAACCTATCTCTGCCTCTGTTATATGCACCTCTGAAATTGTTTCTTCCCCCTCTATATCCATGGGACTGATTACTACCTCGTCCTCTGTTAGTGTTATTGAAGCCTCCTCTTCTATTGGAGAATGCATGAGCTGTGAGATTGACAGAGGGAGTATATCCATCCATATTGATTTGGGACTGCAGGGATTCTTGGCTCTCAAGTCTGCTCTCAAAACTCAAGAGAAGGGCATGAACCTCTCTTAGGGAACATGGCTAAAAAACTTGAGGCAATGGATACCATCACTGAATCATACTCATTACCTAATCCTCCAATAATATGAGCTATCTGGTTGTCCTCACTTACCTTCTCACCAGTAGCAGCAAGAGTATCACAACAAACTTTAATCTTGTTCAAATATTCTCTCATTGAGAGGCCACCTTTTCTAATACTCTGTAACTGCAATTTTTGTTGCATAAGTTTGGCCTTAGACTGACTAGTGAAACTGATTTCAAGAGCATCCCATATCTCTTTAGATGTGCTCAAACCAACAGTGGTGATAAGAATAGGTTCAGACAAAGAAGACATGAGCCAAGAGGCTAACAGCTGATCTTGCCTATTCCATGAAACATATTCAGGATTAATGGTTGTAGTGCTACCTTTAACGTATTTCTATGGAGGTTTTGTTGCTCCAGTGATAAATGACTCGAGTCCATAGCCGGTGATAGCTGCAAGAACTTGCTGCTTCCATATTAGGTGATTGTGCTCACTCAACTTTACTGTGACCAGCTGGCCTTAAGGTTGTATCAGTGATGGTGTAGTATTGTTCTTTTCTGTTTCACCCATGGATAATGATTATTTCTGTGGGACTAAATAAAGAGAACCTCAGAGCCCAAGTTGATTAACCTGGGGCTCTGATACCATAATGAGATTCTGATATGAACATAGTAACTTAACTAATAATAGCTAAAGAACAATATAAACCCTTTTGATATTAGATTGAATGATGAAAGTCGCTACGAGAGGATATGGTAATGCTAACATTATATACTACCAATCAATGACTAAAACCCTAACACATGTCCTTCAATCATTAGTTTGTAGGATAAAAGGGAATATTCCAATAGCGGCAATAGTACCAAAGGACCGTTGTGATGGAATATATATTCGATGATCATCGTCTATCTTTGAAGGTTAATACACGGTTGATGATGTAATGGAACAGAGGAATTGCAAACAGGGTATATTAATCTATTACGCAACAACTAGACAATTAGGGTTGAGGAGTACAAGGTAATGATGGAACAATTAAAAGAGTTGGATAAGAATGTATATCAATGGCTAGTAAAAAAAAAAAGCAAGTCAATCAATGGTTAATTTAGATCTCATTTCAGTACTATTCCAAAATGTCGATCAAATCTTGCTCAATAGCATGTATGTGAGTTCAACTCTTTTATTCTTCTTGCTAGAGGAAATCAATTATACCATGTTTAAGACTAATAGAAACATATTAATAAGCAGATTGCAAGTGGATAAAGATAAAGATAAAACTAGGAGATATAATTTCTTAATATGTCATAGAATCACGATCTTAGCAAAAAACATGAATGGGGCTGGTGAGTATCCTAATGCAATCATATGCTTGACATTTTTCAGATTAATGGACCATTTGATTAGCACATTGTGGACGTTTCTCAGCAATCATGCACTTGTAGGAGATTAGACTTGACAGGCATTCCTAGTGGACATGCATGTTCAACCATTTGTTATAAAAATGAACAACTCAGAGTCTTGTCTCAATGAGTTCTACAATATGAGCACTTATTTGAAGGTTTATAAGCATCCCGTAATGGGAGTACTTACTGGTCCTAATTTGTGGCTTAAATGCAACTTACTAGCCCCTTGCCCCCAAGTAATGAAAATAAGCCTGGAAGGCCAAAGAAGATGAGAAGACAACCTGAACCACCATCTTCCAGCAATACAACCAAGTTAAGGAGATATCAGAAATCACTAATATGCGGCAAGTACGTGGAGGAGTGGGACATAATTTCACGACTTGCAAATTTAAGAAATGTGCATTGGCATCTGACGCACAATCTGATCTACATCCATTTGATGAGATCCCTTTAAGTGCTCCACATCTGCAATCTGTTTCACAAATTGTGTTGTCTCTGGTAGAACATAAACCAGTTAACCATCCACAACAAAACATATAGTAATTAAGAAATAAATTACCTATAACTATTTTGACTCATTATTTAACTGAGAATTTTATAATTCTTTTCTTTAACATTGTAGCTTAAAAGAAAGAGGGGGTCAAGCACTGTGGGAGTTCATGTAGGGGGCATGGCAACCAGAGTCTTAATATCCAATGTAAGCTCTGTATTTTCTAATTGCAATATCATTAACATATTTTTGGCTATTTGACTGAAAATTTTTGTTGGACCTTAAGCGCTTTACCGGATTGACAATTGTCTCCACAAACTAATACGAGTCTTTTCTAGCGCCACTTTGTCTTAACTCACGCGCACTCTGAAAAACTTCCTAGGGGATCACCCATCTCATCCAAGCCAACCACGCTTAACCTCATAGTTTCTATGTAATGGGTAGGGATGGCAGCAGGATGGGTAGACGCGGGTACCCACCCGTCCAAACCCTAATGGGACGGGTATGAGTACTCTTTTTTTGAATTTGGACGGGTATGGGATGAGAAATTACTACTCATTTATATACGGGTAGGGTATGGCAACCCCTCGGATACCCACCACTACCCGAACTCATTTACCCCTTAGTAACTTTCATTTATTTTTTTCATCTAACATTATACATGTCTTCATAGAAGCCCAACATAAATTTTTATTTTGTACAAATTAAGAAGATATAAAGTTGTCATTTATTTTGAATTTGTGATCATATCAACCATGTTTTATCTTTGTCAAGTTTGATAAAACTACTTGTGTGATGGTGTAGTTTTATAAATTAAATAATGTACCAGACTACCATTGTTGATTCTACAGTTTTAAGGAATGTATTTTTTTATAAATGGTGATAGCCTTTAGTGACTTACAAAATTAAAATGGTTAATTGTTATATTTATTAAGAATTTAACATATTAGCATTTTCTTATATAATATTTAGTTTTTGGTAGAGTGTCCATTTAACAGTTATATAAATATTCATATAATTATAAGTTTTTATATAAAATAAATGGGTTTTAGGCGGGTACGGGTAGTACGCGGGTATCGGGAAATGGATTTGGGATGGGTACGAGCAATAGATGTAGTTTCTTAATCAGATTTGGGATGGGTGCGGGTAGTATAAATATTATAGGGTTCGGGTATGGATAACTTTAAATGGATGGGTACCCTACCCATTGCCATCCCTAGTTAGAGGTGTCCATCCGGGCCGACCGCCCGAGCCCACTAGTAATGCCACAAAATTGGGGCACCTAAAAACAAAAATACACTAGAAATGCGGGCTTTTCTGTTGGTATAGGCTTTTAGTCCACTTTTTCAGGCCTTCTAATCCTTTATAAAGCTCTCATTTAATTGTGCAATCCAACACTCTATCCCTAGTAATGGGCACCACATTCGTGGAGTCCATATCTAATCCTTTAAGCTCTCATTTAATTGTGCAATCCAACACTCATGAGTTCGATTCGTGGAATGCGCCTCGCACCTCTTTTAAGGCCCATTGCAGGCAGGATGTTGGACCAAATTCCAACAATCCCCTTCCCAAAGACTGCCAAAGATCTCAACTCGGTCTTAGAAACCTCCATTTGCCCACCCAAACTTCGCCGGTTCTAACGCCATCTTCTTCAGTTCAAGCGTCGTGTCACGCCAGCCTCTCAGTTACGGCCACATAGTAACCTACACCTTTAGTTTCAGTCTGTTTATCTTAGTTCTGGCCACCTGGCAACCTACCCTTCAGTTCTGGTTCGTTTACCTCTGCTGCACCAGCATCTCATCTCAACCGCTCCTGGCAACCTCCACTGCAGCGTGCTTCCAAGGGAATTCGAACGCGTGACCTACTCTGATACCAGTTGTTGGACCTCAAGTGTGGGAATTCGAACGCGTGACCTACTCTGATACCAGTTGTTGGACCTCAAGCGCTTTACTGGATTGACGCCTGTCCCCACGAACCAATACGAGTCTTTTCTAGCGCGTTTTGTCCTCACTTACCCGCACCCTGGAAAACTTCCCAGGGGTCACCCATCCCATGTCTACTCCAAGCCAAGCACGCTTGACCTTCAGAGTTTCTATGTAATGGACACCAAAAAAGAAGATGCATCTGTTGGTATAGGTAGTCCATATCAAATCCTTTAAGCTCTCATTTATCTGTGCAATCCAGCACTCACGAGTTCGAATCGCGGGCCACGCCTTGCGCATATTTTAAAGCCCATTGCAAGCAGGATGTTGGACCAAATCCCAACAATTTTGATACTCTTTCAATAGGTGAGTCAATCAACAACAGTTACCACTCCACTTGTTGCGAGGGGAGGAGTGAACTACATAACTATGACAAATTTGAGATAAAAAAATTGGAGATGGAGCATCAAGAAAAATATCACAAGAGATATTACTTGGAAAAGAAACAGACAAAACTTTTTAAGTTCATGGAGTTGGAAAAATGTTGTTTCATAAGACATTCTATTTTTGAAGTTCTTTTAGTGACATTTGATAATGTTGTTTAAGTCAAATTGGAGGCTTTGCAAATGTGTACATGCAAAGTATCGTAGGTAGTTGCTTCTGCTCTTAATTCTTGTGTACAGTTATATCACATTTTCATTCTTTTTAGTTTTTTGTAACAATCGTAATTTGATGTCATTCTTGGTTGATAGTAAGTTAATGGTAAATGTCAAAGAAAAAGGAGTACGTTCAAGAAAATTCGAGCGGCAGTTTAAATTCGTTGTATCTCTGAGTTTGTATTATATGTTAAATTCATGGCCAAAAAGGAGGGGGGAAAAAACAAGTCCAACTCATTGTCTCTTTGAGTTTTTGCTACGATTGTTTTTGGCTTACTGGATGTGGGATATCAAGAAAAGAGAGAAAAAATCATTTTTGGTCCCATTAGATTTATCCCCTCATGATTTTAGTCCCATGTCTTGAAAATAGTCCCATAAGATTTTTCTTGTCTCACTAATGGTCCCACCGTTAAAAAATTAACAGTCAAACCTGTAAAACTAAAAGTCAAACCTGCGATAAGGGACTAAAAATGAGAACAATGAGACTAAAATCATCAGGTGTTCAGTCTAATGGGACCAAAAGTGAATTTTTCTCTAAAAACTAAATATAACTAATATCTATTTTTAAAAAATATATTATCATTTTAGTTACTATTTTATATTTATTATAATTAAAATATTGACAAGTAAATTAAATGATAAATTTATAATTCTAACTTATATAAAATAAATTTTCTGGAAAATAATTTTTAGAAATAGATGTTAATTAATTTTTTTGTGAATATGTAATAAAAAAAGATGAAATACATGGCATTTATTTTAATTAGAAAATTAACAAAGTAAAATAAATGATAAAATTTATAACTCAAGCTATAAAATTTAAATTTCTGAAAAATAACTTATAAAAGTAGATGTTAATTAAATTTGTTTTTCTGAATGTGTAATACGAAAAAAAAAAGATCAAATACATGCATATATAACACAGTGCATGTATGTGTATATATATAATATTTTTTTTGGGATGGGGGGTCACTATGTTTTTGCCCCAGGATATTGGTCTCATATAACCCAGTGTATGTATATGTAAAGTTTGATTTTTTTTTTGTGGAAATGTAAAGTTTGATTTAAAAACATAAAAAATAGAAATATATATTTAAAAATTAAAAATTAAAAAAAATATGAGCTAGGTTAACATTACTAAAATATTTTTAATAGTATTTATAATTTAACTATACTAAAATAATTTTAATAGTATTTTTCTAACCTTTTAAAAAATAATTCCTATATTTAAAAATTATGAAATTATTTAATATCGTAAACTTTTTTATTTTATTGATAGTTGAACTACATATTTCCAATACGTAAATGTGATTTTTTTAATTATTTGTATTTTCAAAATCAAGAAGTAATTTAAACTAAAACAATATAGGATAATTATTTGTTTTTCTAAATATTTTAAGTAAGAAAATTTGTTTTAGTGAAATAAAATGCAATGGAAAAAAATATTTTTAGAAAAATATTTGAAGGACAGATATTTTTTTTAGTTTTCAAGTGGGACATTCACAATAATAATTTAAATAAATAACTCAAAATATATAATTTAAAATAATTTTTATATTCAATAATATTAAATTTAACCAAAAAAAAGAATAATGGGATCATTTTTGATTAAAAATTCAACTTTGGTGTCCTATGAGACTATTTTCGTTGTTAAAAATCTAACTTTGGTGTCCTATGGAACCATTTTTGTCTTCAGTAAAGGTTTCCGTTAGTTTTTTTAACGGAGTTTTAGTTTGCAAGTCCTATGGGACTATTTTTTGTGAAAAATATCGATTTGGGACTAAAAATAAGTCTAATGGTACTAAAGTCATCAGGGGATAAGTCTAATGGGACCAAAAGTAAATTTTTCTCCAAGAAAAGACATGTACATGGTTGGACGGCGAGAAGATAAATGTGAGGCTTAAAATTTTCAAGAGGATTTGTGGTCGACTGTTATTGAGAAATCATAAAAATTATTCTTGAGTTATAATTTATTTGATTTTTTTAAAAAAAAAAGTGTAATTATAAGTAATGACAATTGTCAATTCATTTAACTTATTTTATTTTAAGGACTGGTGAGAAATTTGAGGTGGAGATCTACGCAGTATGTCACCAAGAGAAGTTTATTTTTGTAAATTTCTGTCTCTTGTCCTCCATCAAACCATAACAAAGGGTTAATGTGTAAATTCATTAAATATTCGTCCAACATTTGCAATCAGGTTTTGTAACATTAGTACATAATGCATTTATCTTCTTCAACATAAAATATCATCCAAAACAAAACAAAAAATAAGAAAAAAAGATGAATATGGAGGAAAAAAAAACTTTGATTGAAAATGATGACCATGAATCCAAATTCTCCCCAAACCTAATCTAATTGACCATTAAAACAATTTTTTTGGTAGTCGTTTAAATTAAAATTTATAAGTTTTTTTATGAGATAACTTTTGTTTAAATATTTAACAGTGTACGCACTTATGACAGATTCAACACATTAGAATATGAAGTGGGTGAAAAAAAGGAAAAAAAAAAGATGTAAAATGATGTTATGTTACGTGTATCATAATATGCATGTATGAGGTAATGATATAATTACATGACTATAAGTAGTACTTTACATGAAAATTCTAAATAACATAAAGTATTCTACCTAAAAATAACTAATTTTAATTTTTTTACGACAAAAATAAATAATTTAATTAAACACAAACATATAAGAATATAAATGAAGAAAATCGATTTTAATGTGGAATCATTTTAGGAATATCAAAATTTTTTATGCCATGAGGTGCTTATTTACTTTTTATGTCACATCTCATTTGTTATATTTCCAATTATTCCCAGACAATCTCGTCAGTGCCACCTGCCCCATTCCCTTCCCTTCATCGAATCAGATTAATCCTCATCCGACGGCCATAATCTCATCAGTTCTTAAAAACAGCTCAAAACCTCCCACGACGTCGTTTTCCCTCCACCTGCACGAAAGCCCATAGTACAGACAGTTTCGTCAGAAACGCGCACCGCCACCCCCTGTCAGCCGCCGGTACCGTCCTTCGTCCACTCCCTCGCCGCCACGTGTCCCCCCAAATTCGCTACCCTCTCTGTATATATAAATGTGTCTGCTAGAAAGTTTATCCAATTTTCATTCACAGAAAAATGGAGGAACAATTTCAGTTTCAGACACAGCCGCTGGTGCTCGGCGACGGCGAAGCATCTTCAGCCGCCGAAGATGAAGCTTATATAAATAGTATCTGTGGAGGACTCAGCTTCCGCTCCTTGCTCACCTACGGTTCCTTCGATCCGGCGACGGAAACTCGGAATCCCCTCAAGATGCCGAAAACCGAACCGTTCTTCACCGTCGAAAACGGCCATTCCGGCGAGGCTCCACCGTACAATATCTTCTCCGAAGTGATGTCGACTTCTCTTCCCCACCCCTACCACCATCTACCGAGCCTCCTCTCCTTCGAGCTGCCTCAGAACGTCGATTCTCCGATTCCGAACCCTAGGGCTGAAACGGCGTCGTACGGGAAGCAGCGATGGAGGCGGCAGCACCAGAGGCTAAGCGACAAGACGCGGTGCCTACAGAAACTGCTTCCATTGGACGAGAAAATGGACATGGCGACGGTACTCGAAGAGGCGTACAAGTACATCCAGTTCCTCCAGGCGCAGGTTAGCGTGCTCCAGTCCATGCCTTGTGAGAGCAGCAACAGCGGCGCCGCCGCGAATTTCACGACGGCCAGCATTGGCGGCGGAGATTTGGGGAGGCTGAATAGGCAGCAGCTGTTGCAGGTGGTGGTTAATTCTCCGGTGGCCCAAACACAGCTTTACTCCAAAGGTTGCTGCCTTTACTCAATGGAACAGCTGATTCTGCTGAAAAAGAATTCTGAGAGGAAGGCTCTTTATCATCAGATGATGATGTTACATTCTTCTAACCCTAGCCCTAGTTCCTTCCTTTCTTGAAAACAGGTTTAATTTTCTTATACTCTACTTATCAGAATTTTGGAGTAATATTTTCAGAGTTTTTGAACAGTAATTACTTAGTGATGGATGATGGAATTAGTGTTGATGAAGATAGAAAAAAATTAGAATTAGTAATAGTTGAAATATGAGGACGATGTCAGTAATCCAAATGATCATGACCAGAGTTTGAAGTACCTCGAAGAGTGCATGCCTTGGTTTTTCTTGTGGGTTTGAATTAGATGGATATTTAATTGCAATTATTAATCATGTGTGGTGTATATATTTTCAAGTACATGTTTGTGTGTATTATATAAGTGTGTGTGTGTGTATGAAGTAAAATTTCGAAGTTTATACGTATGTATATTTTCTAACCTTGCTACTAAAATTGGTGTTATGCAGCATGATTTTCATGTGAATACTTTGTGTTGTTTATTTTTTTATTCTTTTAATAAAAGCTCCTTATTATATGGTATTTCAATGTAAGATTTGTGTAACGCTATTTTCAAAGCTACAAGAGCATTTAATAATGTAATATAATATATTACTAGTAATCCACCCGTGCGATGCACGGAATGTTTATTAATACAAAAAAAATTAAATTTTGAGTTACTGTAGTGTATGAAATTTCAATCAACAATTAGAACGTAAAATAAAAAATATGGATTAGATAATAATATAATAATAATAAAACATAAGTATACAAAGAAAAGAGAGTTTAATTATAGATGCATTGACAAAAAAAATTATAACTTTTGGAATATTTCTTTAAATATAACATCGGTGGTCGAACATTAATTAGCCCTTGAAATAGCAACTCTGGACAGAGCGACATGCAACTGACCGTGACTAAAAACAAATATTTTTAAAATGAGTCCTACATTAGATAAAGATTGACCATAACTTTTGTTGATAAACATTACAAAAAGAAAAAAAAATATTTAATAAAATCGTGGTGAACAATAATTTCTCATATGTAATAATTAGTTTCTTGCAAAATAAAAAACAACATACCTCTTTATATATAAGCCGAATTAAAGAGCTACGGAGAATCTTCCGCACCTTCTGAAGGCCTTGGAATTCTTGACGACATTACTCAACTCAAGTCGTCCATTTCGCCTATTGGTATTTTTTGGTTTCGTCGTGACCAAGGGCGGAGCCAGGACGCTTTACCAGGGTGGGCCGATACACAAAAATGGGGTGGGCCGGATAAAAAATCCAAGAAAAATTAATACAAATTATAACTAAATTTTTTTTTAAAAAAAAAAATCCTCACTAAAATTTTTTTTTAAAAAAAGAGCCCTGTCTCCGCCAGTGGTCGTGACTTAAACTTTGTTGCGCATAGACTAGCTACTTTTGCTAAACATATGTTACAAAACATTTACTCTTGGTATAACCTCCCGGAACCTCTTTGTCAATCGATGTTGGACGATTTCCAGCACCTTTAATTTTAATGAAATTTCCTTTTCAAAAAACATAAGCCGAATTAAAGTCCATTACACAAATGGAAAAAAAATTATATTTAACAAAAAAAATATAAAAAGATAAACAATTTGTAATTAGTGTAGCTATATTCAACTTCCGGATATTTTCCCGTATTTCTAAAAAAATTATCTAAACTAATCTTTTTTCTCGCCCACTTTGGTAAGTCGATCTACAAAAAATTGTGGTTTTTTATTTTTTTCGTTCTTTTCCATTCGATACTTTGTGTTTTTTCTTCATCGTGAACTTTTTTTATTTTCCAAATCAAATTACTTCTGCTGAAATGATAACTTTTTATTAAAAAAATTCGGATTCAACAAAATGCACAAAAAAAATCAGATGTATAAATTTTTTATATAATATATCGCACAAAAACTTATATGAGACCGTCTCACGGATCTAGATCCGTGAGAGGCCCCAAACCCGCCACCCAAGCCTCCTACCCGCAACCCGCTAAAATTAAAAATTACTCAACCCACTCAATTGTTGGTATTAGCCTCTTTCTTCTTTGTCTTCTCTCTTCTCTCTCTTGAAGTTGCGATTTTTTCCGTTTTTTTCTTCTCATTTTTCTTTGCAATTTTCGGGCGTTTCTCTTCCGTTTGTTCACGGTGGTTTGAAGCTTAGCCTCCATTCGACCAAAAATCAAGTATTTCTTGAGTGTTTTTCTTTCTTTTTTTGGTTCTCTTCGATTTTGGTATTTTCGAAAGTTTTTTTCATGAATTTTTCTTGAAAATGTATGTTATAAAGGTTTTAAATTTGAGCATGTATTTTGTTAAGGTTTTAATTTGAGCATGTATTTTTATCAAGAAATGTATGTTAGAGTTTAAATTTGAGCATGCTTTTGTTAGTGTTTTGATTTCAACGTGTATTTGAGGTTTCGTAGTTAATTAGTATGTGAAGTAATATTGTATTTTGATATTTTGATGTTTCTGTATTTTTACGTGACTAGTATCATTTTTGCCCTTACAAGTATTACTTTTGGTCGTAAAAGTATCGATTATTGTAAACAAAGTATTACATGTATTTTATTGTGATGTTTACATAATTTTGTAATCTTTATGAAAAGTATAACTTTTTACATAAAAGTATCACTTTCTACATAAAAAGTATTACTTTTCATATAAAAAAATATCATACGTTTTTTCCCAATTTATAATGATATCACTCATCCCATTGAAGTATATGAAATGAGTAACGATGGAGAATAATCATCCCAAAGCTCGAGATGTTCAACGATACAATGTGGAAAATATCCATTTCTCTTGGCAATCGGAATCGATGAATGTTGATTGTGGTGTGTTCTTGATGCGATTACCATATGGAAAATTTCGGTGGGCATGTGCACTTAGTCATTTGAAATTGTGTTGTATATCTAGTTTTGTTATCATATGTGGATTAGATGTTATAATGTTTTTGTATTTTGAGAAAGAAACATGTGAAAAGTTAATGAAAGATGGATAACTCTTTTCAATGTGTTCATTGAGAAGTATGATTTTTCTATTAAAAGTTTGTCTTTTCATATTAGAAGTATCCTTTTTTAATAGTTTGGTATTCACATATATATTATGCAAATGATGACAATGGAATCAAATCGATCTTTTTATATTTATTATAAAAGTATCGCTCTTTGTCTTAAAAGTATCACTTTTTGAATTAAAAGTACCAATTTATTTTTAACAACATACTAAAAGTATCACTATTTGTTGTAATTTGAAAAGTATCACTTTTTGGTCTAAGAGTATTTGTTAAAACTTAAAATGACTCTATCACCATTTTCTTCAAGTTGAAAGTATAATTTTGGTTTAAAAGTATCACTCTTGTTCTTAAATGTATCACCTTCTTCATAAAAAAAAAGAAAAATGTCAAGTATCACTAATTTTTTTTGGTTGAAAAGTATCACTTTTTGGTTTAATTGTGTTATTTTTCATTACAAAAGTATCACTCTCTAGGTATGATTTTTCCATTAAAGTATCTCTTTGGTATTGATATTATCACTTTTTTTTATTAACATGGTATTCAAGCAGTATGCAAATTATGGTCGCTAGAATGAAATCAATCTTTTTTAACTTTATTTTAAAAGTATTATTTTTCATGTTTAAAGTATCATCTTTTGAATTAAAAGTATTACATTTTTTAATAAAATTTTGCAAGTATCGCTAATTCTCTTCAAATTTGAAAAGTAACATATCTAAAAGTATGAGTTTTCAAAGATAAAAGTATCACTTTCTATTACAAAAAATCAAGTATTAATACAAAATGGCAATAACACAACTAGCTAAGAATTGAATGTGATTTTTTATAAGGAAACAATCATTATAACAGGAGGAATATCATTTTTATCCCAAAATAATTACTAAATACAAAAATAGTTGCTTTTGAAGATTAAGAATCTTTGAACCGAACTCCTTGAGATGTGAGTTTGACGTTTTTTTTTTCTTCTTCTTGCTTATTTGAACGTGTGGGATCCAAAATATTTGTAGAAGAACTAGAAACATCATTTTGCTCGTAGAATTCATTGTATCCATCAATGATCATAAGACATTACCTTGAATTTCTTGGTCACCACCTAAAGGTAATACTTTTGGTTAAAATTATTATACTTTTTCGAGAAAAAGTAATACTTTTAAAAATAAAGTAACAAAAATTGTATAAGACTTTCACGTTAATTCTTAGTATGTATTGGTAGAATGAATGAATATTTCACAATTTAAATGTAATACTTTTGGTCGAATTGTAATACTTTTTATAGAAAAAGTAATACTTTTGTTTTACCTTCATTAGACATTATATCATTGCCCTGTTATTTAACATTCTCTATTTTGTCTTCAACTTCCATGGATCATCAACGAGGTGGGTTCAAGATGGAGCTCATTCAATTTCATTACATTTTACAAAATCAATGCTTAATATCTATATTTTAAATCCAAAAATCTCCAAGATCCAATTCAAAGTAATACATAATACAATCCATATTGCAATTCCCAAAATTTCAACAACAACAAAAACTTTGTGCCTCTACAATAAACCCCAGAAAAATATTATTGTTTTTCTCAAAAGAGACAAGAAAGCATACACAATCGTAAATTAGCTGTGAAGATTAAGGACAATGGAAGAGTTTGCGTCGAGCGGAGTTGGCACGGAGGATCATTGCGATAGAGGTCGCACTCCCCCACGACGGTGGTGTTCGGCGAGAGAGAGAGAGAAGAGAGAGGGCTACTCTGTTTTTATCGATTAAGTGTGTGTGTGTGTGTGTGAGTGAGAGAGAGAGAGAGAGAGAGAGAGAGAGAGAGAGAGAGAAAAACGTGAGAAAACTTGGCGCGGGTTTGGCTTTGGGCTTGGAGCAAATGCGGGTTTGGTCCGGAGCTCCGTCTCACGGATCTAGATCCGTGAGACGGTCTCATAAGAGACCTCGATATATCGAATCTTTTAGCCTATAGAATGGCTATTGATCCATTGATTATGTTCGGATCTATTTTGGTTAGCATACTATTATTTTTTCTATTTTATTTAGGATATACTTGTTGGGATTTGGGATAATGCAAACAAAAATTTAGGTGGCGATTGGATATAAAATAGTTTTATTTTTGTTCCGCTGGAATTTTTTTTTTACAAAACATGTGATTGTTTATGGAAATTTTCAGAAAATATATCATTCTTTCACTTTCACTTTTTCTTATATTTTCTCTCACAATTACATCTACACAATTTTTCACAAAAAATAATCATTGTTACACATTCTCCCACAAATTTTACTATTAACCACTCAATCACATATTTATAATTACAAATCATATTCAATCATTATTTTACTATTTTTAAATTTAATCAACTTTCATATTTATTTTTTTTATCTTACATCCCATTACACTAATTCAAAATTCATCTCTTTCCTTCTAATTTTTCTTTTCCAATAGTCTCTAATAAAATAAAATTTTCAAAATGAAAATATAATTACCATTCACGCCCTTTATGATCTTTTTCTTTTGGTAAAGAAACTTGGTTCAATTAGCTTTTGTTTTTTCCAAAATATTTTTGTCACCGAAAATAAATGGCGTATATACCCTGAAGAATGTATTCGGAAATAATTGACAAAAGATTTTGGAATTTCATTTTTTTGGTTTTCTTTCTGATGCAACCGATAGTTCTCCTGTAGTTTGCTCAATAGTAACTTGCTCCAAGGGAGAGCAAAACGTATGGAGTGCTTGCTTGTGGATGATTTTTCATCCATTCCACCTTTTAGAATTATTTTTTGCATTAAAATGTGATTGTTTGTGAAAATTTTTAAAAAATATACGATTCACTTTTATCATTTTTCAAATCATCAATCACATTCATCATAATTTAAACAAATAAATATCACATCAACTATCATTATTATACAATTATATAAAAAAATACACTATTCACTCTTTCTTATTTATCAAATCACCAATCACATCTAATCACTATTATACTTAAAAAAAAAAAAAAACTATCACATAAAATATCATCATCACATTTTCATCTTATAACCAATCACACCTCAAATATCCTTTCTCATTTTTTAAAATAATTTTTTCACAATATTCTTTCTGAAAATAAAAAAAAAAAAGAGCGGACAAAAACAATCACTCCCATAATTTTCAAATTTTATATAACTTTATAATGAAGATTAATTATCAATGCAAGTTAACTGATGTTGCTAATTTTCAACATAATGAAGATTTAGTGTTAACTTGCATTGATAATCAAAATTCAACTTTTTGCCGCATCAGTAGAAACTCATTTTTTTTAATTATTAAAATATATTCCATTTTATCATTAACACTTTATTTTAAAGATGCCCATAATAAGTTTGGTGTATTATTAAATTTACTTCGTCTATATTTCAATCATTTAGCTACAAATGACAATTCATAAGTTTGGTGTATTATTAGCAATATACTAGTTTTTGACCCGTGCGATGTACGGGGTGTGAATTTATGAATTTGTCTTTTACTGTCGCACGATAATGAATACAATTAATGTTTTTTTCCTTTGAAATGGCGTTTGTATGTGGACATTTCTTTGGAATTTTTTTAAATACTTTTAAGATGATGATATATATTGATGACTATTTGTTTGGTTGTTAATCTTAAAAATAATATAATTTTTTATATATGCTTTTATATCAATAAGTTCCATAAAATCATATATCTAAATATGACTACTTCAAATATCGTATTGTTCTTATAGTTACTGTACATATAAAATATATGAAAATAGAGAAAGAATTGACAGAACAGATATTAATTTTAAGATTAACAACCAAATAATTAGTCATCAATATATCCACACATATATATTCTTTCTTATATATGTTATCCTTGTACAAAAAACATATGTATGTGTTACTATAGAATTATATTCTATGATATTCTCACAATTTCTCTCCCTTGGTTAAATTTTCTTTTGACTTAATTTATAACAATGCATGGCTTAATAATAGCTCTAGAAAAAAAGATATTAATTGTATTCAATATATTTTTATCTCATATCCATGTATTCTATCACCCTGCAATAAGAAAACTTGACATTATACAAACCTTTTATGCTACAATCGATTTAAATATTGATACGATATTAAAACAAAAAAATTCCTATATTAATATGAGTGTGAGAATAGATGTTTCATTAATTCATTTCTTTAGAATGGGAGAGAATGATTGTGAGAGGAGTTTATTAATATGAGTACTCAAATTGCACAAAAAATTTGCGAGAACAAAAACTATAATGCAAAACCATATTTATAGGTGAATTAGCAAGTATAATTAAGGAAAATTTTGTTATAATTATTTATTATATAGTATAATGTCACGGGCCTAGCCATTTCGGCCCCCACACAATGCCCCGCGGTGCCCGGACCACCCGAGGCGGCTATCCTCGGGACAATCTTTGGTTTCGCCCCGCCTTGGGCTCATCGAGAATGCGGCTCCAAAGATCCGACCCGGTTTGGGTAGGGATGGCCAATTCCCTTCTTCCTTTGTCAAGTCCACGACTAGCGACAAGCTCCCGAACTTAACGGGGTAGGCTGCTGAACATCCAGAAGGGTCATGTACACGTACCCACAAACCGTACCCGGTGAAGCCACATACGGTCATTCACAAAGATAATCCACCAAAGTAGTCATAGCGAAAGACACCCCAATGTCACGGGCGTGACATCCTCCCCCACCCAAGATGGTGTACGCCTTCGACACGGTCTACTCCACCCGAAGTGCATCAACGGCGCCCCCTTGGCGCCTACACGTGTGCCCCTCGCACACCAATCGCACTCGGAGACCGAGAGAGGATTCTCCCGGATGATCGCCACCCAACATGTTCCGCTCCCGCTACTCCACCACCCTCTTGGTAAGGGCGCTTGGCGCAACCACGGAATACAAATGCGGGACGGCTCGATACCACTTGTCACGAGCCTAGCCATTTCGCCCCCACACGATACCGCGCGGCGCCCGGACCACCAGGGCGGCCTATCCTCGGGACAACCACCTTTGGTTTCGCCGCCCGCTTGGGCTCATCAGAATGCGGCTCCAAAGATCCGACCGTTTGGGTAGGGATGGCCAATTCCCTTCTTCACCGTCAAGTCACGACTAGCGACAAGCTCCCGAACTTAACCGGGTAGGCTGCTGAACATCAGAAGGCGGTCATGTACACGTACCCACAAACCACCAATCAAGCCACATACAAATCATTCACAAAGACAATCCACCGAGTAGTCATAGCGAAAGACACCCCAATGTCACGGGCGTGACAATAAGCTTAATAGAATATTTTAATTTCATATATTCTCTTTGAAATATCTTATTCGGTGTTTTGTAATTATTTTGAAAGAATTCCGGATTTCTAGTTGAGATAAGAATTTTATATTTCTTAATATTTGTTATGCAAAACCTTAATATTAGATTTTAAATTCCTATATTGATTTTCGGAATATATTTTCCAATATTTTGTATTTATTCTGTAAGAGTTTCGAATTTGTAATTGAGATATGAACCTCATATTTTTGGAATATTCGTTATGCATATCAACCGCAAATAATAAGTGATTTCTTTATTTTTATTTTTATTTATGAATAGAAATTTTATTGTAATCAATCATCATAGTCAAACTTTCATATAATTGCAAAATTTACTATAATCAATGTATATTTTGAATAAATGAAATAAATGAATTATATATAATTGAAAATAAACTAATTAAAATCCTAAAAATGTGTTTTGTAGTTGTAACAAAATCAGGATAAATATTAAAATCGTGTCTGGAAAATATTTTGACTACAATTTTTAAGTGACTTGGTTATTATATATATATATATATATATATATAGATATATAGATTAAACAAAATCATATTTTAGGAAAAAATGAAATATTTCAAAAAAAATAAAAAATTATTCTATTTTTACATATACATAAATATAAAAAAGTGACAAACAGACAAATTCATGTTTAATTGTTAAAATATACTGCTTTGAAAGCTGAATAATAAAATACATCGATAATCATAAAAATAATTTTTGTTAACCTGAAAAGTATGTTCATTAAATATTAAAAATGTTTTTCTATATAGAAAACACTATTATGAATATAATTTTATTTGAAACATAAATTTAATTTAATATTACATAAATAAATGTAATGTTATGTATGGATATATGTGATATATATATATATATATATAAAACATATACGTTTGGATATATTTTATGATATATTTTCTTCAACTAAAATAAATACTTTTTCATTGGATTTAATAAACTTAAAGACAATTCTATGTAATTATGAAGAAATGAGCTACGTCCACCTAACAACTATACATATATCACAAATACTAAAATACATGAATTTACAAATTAATGTCCCATATCCAAAATGTATAATTATTATATTTCATTACAAAATAAGTTTTTTAGTAAATATATCTTATATCTATTTTTATGTGTATTTTTTATTTTATATATGCAATATGGGTATCAAATCGATAATCGTAAAAATACGAATAATTTGATATATTATTCGTTAAAAAGGGATAAAAAAAGCAAAAAAGTTATTAATTTTACAAAAAAAAAAATAAAAAAATAAATACAATAATTAATGCAGTACACACATAGATTTGGAAAGTTATATTTATATAATGATTTGCTATTATATATACATATAGATTTTCCAAAATTAATGTCCTAATTACCAAAATCAATGTTACTTGTTATAATTATATTTTACTAATTCTAGAATGATGTTTTAGGCGGGAAAATATTTTGGTTACTATTTATAAGTGACTCTCTCTTTATATATATATAGATATGCGTTCGGAACTTTTTCAGTTTTACAAAAAAATGTGAGATGTATAATGTTAAGGGAATTCTTCATGTATATTTGATTTTTCATTTTCTTTTTATTCAATTTACTAAACATGGAATAAATCTCAAAAATCTTTTTATTACAAAACATTAAACAACATTACATTCATTACATATATATAATATAAGTACAATATACTCCAAATCCCTAACTAAATCAAATTTTAAGTATCATATGAATATCATTACCAAAAACATTCAACCAACAAAAACATGATATATACATCAAGCTTCAACTAATTATGTTCTTTGGAAGTTTGAATATAATAATCTATATAGAATAGATACATTTAAATTCGGTTTTTCCATAATTTCATCTGATTCTGTGATTTTTGTCATGATAAAGGGCTTGTAATATTCGAGTAGTAAATCTACAGAAAATAATAAACAATAAGAAAAGGAAGAAAGTCTATTTCTTATAAAATTATGTTGAAAAATAAATAAATAAATACTTACCATAATCTTCCAAAATGCTTATCCCTTTTACAAAATGAAAATATAATACAAAATGTCAAAGTCCTAAGTAAATTTCATGAACTCCAAACTCTGAGTCCTACATAGATTGAAAATTTGAAATATTAAGTAATAATTAAATCAGTCTAACTAAATAAATAGAATTCAGGTTGCAGGCTTACAACATACCAATTATTTCCATGTAGAACTGGTTGAACTTTTCAATTTGTCGATGTTTGATTCTTGCATGAAACATGTATCCCTAATAAGAAAGGCATTAAAGATATTAATAAAAAATTTATGTTATAAACAAAAAAGATTCAGATTACACGAAAATACCTGTCATGCAACTATGCATTCTAAAATATAAATACTCAAACTATTTCTATATGAGGGCACACTATAACCACCAACTAAATTCAATGCTCGTCGCTATTTGGTTGGATTAGTATCATTTACTAAACCAAAAAAAAGGGGCCATTTTTCAGATATATTTTATTTTTCTTTATTTGCTGACAATGGTGGAATATCAGATGAGCTTTTGGAATTTATTTTGTAGCAAGTTGAAGCTAGCATATTAGTGCAGTTTGGTTTTTGGAATCAGAATGATAGTGGAGTTATTTATAATTAGTCATGCATGATATTCAATGAATGATAGATTGTTTTTACAATTTAATATAATGTTTTTGTTGGAATTGATATATATTTAATAAAGGATTGCATCTATTTTTATATTTTCAAAATTCAAACTTTTTTATTCTCATGTATTGCGTCTTTAATTGCAGCAAATTCAAATTTTGAAACTTTATCTTTTAACTGCCCAATGCAATTAACAATAAATTTGTGCACATTCCATTACATTGTTTGAATAAATAAATATAAAATTTAAGTTATTAATTACTTTTTTTGCTTCCCAATGTAAGAGCATATAAGTGGAACTTTTTTCTTTGCAGCCAAACAATAAAATTTCATTGAATAGTGTTCCATCAAAAATACGTAAAATAAATTCAAATGAATTAAAATTAAAAGACTTTTTTGTTTTCAAGGCAGGACACTTTTTTAATTAATAAACATTACTTTCTATATTTGGCAACATGGTTTTTGGCGGGAACTTTCTATTATTAGACATTATTCTGCTTTTATATATACTAGCAGTCCACCCATGCGGTGCACGGATAAAATATTAAGTAAATAAAATTTAAATATTTTTGTTATTTAAATTAATTAAAATATAAATAGAAAAAAATATTATTGGTTTCGAAATGATTGAAAATTAGTGGAACATTACAAAACAAATTGAATCAACATAATACGGAATAGAAAAATTATTATAAGTTTTGAAAAAAGTCTCTAAATATAACATTGGTCGTTTGAATTTGTACGGTCACTCTCACTATCACTACCACATGTAAAGATTTTAAGACCCTTATGATTTTCAACTCTATAAAAAGCAACATACAATTATGTGTGATAATAAATAGAAAATTGTAAAACGACTCATACATTAGACAAAGACTGACTCTGACTCTTATTAATTGACATTCCATAAAATACCATCTAGATAAGTTGTCATCGATGAAACTTGAATAGAAGTCTTGGATCAAAAAGTGTCAATGACATTTTTGGAATAAAGACTTTATGATTAGTGTCGTCTATCATAAGACTTATTCTTTTAGAATATTGTTGCCAAGTCTCGTAACAATCCATCTCGTGCCATTACATAATCCAAAAAAAAGATCTATGTTACATAATAACAAAACAGGAGTTCTAACATTCAAACTCAATTCACGATTTGGAACTCTCTAACATTTAATTTCAATTAAAAATTTATTTGAACTAAAAAATGGATAAAAATATACTCCATCTGTCCCAAATATATAGTTCACTATTTATTTTTAGGAAGTTTCAAATATATAGTGTAGTTTCTATATTTAATAATATTTTTTCTATTCTTTTACTATTATAACTCTATTTAATATGCATTCTGTAATTTAAACAATTCATTAAATAGAGACAAATCAAGTAATTATTTTGTATATTTGTAATTTCCAATACGTATTCTTAATCTATGTGAAAAGTTCAACTGAACTATATAATTGGGACAGAGAAAGTAATACAATTTGCAATATCAAACAAAGAAAAGATAGAAAAAACAATTAAGTTACAAATGCTAAATTAAACAAAGAAATAAAAACAACATAACAGTGGGCCAAGTTGAATTAAGTGAAGTACATATTTGATATATCGTCCAGATCATTAAAAATTTATATTACACGTGGGCATAACAACTGATGGCCCAAATCCAGTTATTTTAAACAATTTACTACAATATTATAAATACAACACAAATCAGCTTCTAAATCCAGCCTATGGTATGAATGGCCCAAAAAAAAAAGATGCAAATGAAAAGAAAAGAAAAAAAAAACATATTTGATTATTTTATACAGAAATTTAGGCGGTTATTTAGGATACCAATCGGGAAAGAATACAAAAAAAATATTTTGTGATTTCACTACAAAGCTGTAGAAAACCCTAAATTCATTTCTCGCTACCGCGGGTTCAAGTCTCACATCCGACATCGCCGCTTTAGTTCTGACCTCCACCGTTCATTTCTCTGTCAAAAAAAATGAAACACATCAAATACCTTAAAAAATTATCCGAGCAAAATCTATATTCAAACACATAATAGATAATTTATTATTTTCGTAAGGTTTATCTATATTAATCTTCTATTCTCCCCGCTACATTTATCATTTTTGTTTGATTTGTTGGGTTATGTTGAAAACAACATATATTTTTAAGATCAACATCTTAATTTAAAATCTGATTCGATATGCACACAATTTTTCTTTTTTTTTTCACTTTTTAAACAAAAAATTCTTTCAATAACTAAAAAAGGCACACACATTCAAACTCACATACAAACACACGAAATCTCACACACACAAACCAAAAAACTCTCTCACATACACACAAAGACAAGATCAATATGACACACACACGCACAAAAATCAAATTATAATCATTTTCTTGCTGTTTATTCACTTGTTTTTCAAAAAAAGAACAAAAAAAAAAAAAAACTGACATATCTTCATCTTCATCCGAAACCTTGATTGGCCATTTATCTTTTGATCAATAGTGTAACTACATTTTAACACTAATTGATAGTAATTAATTTTTGAACATAGAGAAATATGGACTTTTAAAATATATTTTTTATAGATGAATTCGCCTTCATCTAATGTTGTCAAATATGAATGCTAGATTTAAACTTCTTCATTTACTACATTATGTATGTTCATGTGGAATGGTGCTTATTAATATGCTGATGAAAACAATCAAGAAAAGAATGGAAAACAATTATGCAAGTGAGAAGAAAAAGTGATATATATAAAATGATCAACATACCTCTATGACATGAAAGATGCATTCCAGATTAAAAAATATTAGAGGTATTGTCATATGCTGGTGTTGTGTTGGCATTCTCAATGTTCAATACATTTCCGTTGGATGTGTAAGTGAATGGGATGGAGTCATTTTACACATCTTTAACCAACGTAAATAATGGAGAGATTCTGCAAAAAAAAAAAAAAAATATTTAAGTTATTGCTCTGAAAATTGTGTTATTGAATGGGATGGATCCTATTTATAGTTGACTTTGTAAATGACAGGGAAAAAACATTTTGAAAACCGTTTGAATACAGATATCTTGGGCAACTCAAACGGCCATCCTTCAAATCCCACTGCCAAGGAACATGAAGGCTGATTCACGATATTGGAGATTTAATGAGAAAGGATGCTACCAGGTACGAGATGGTTACAAAATGGAGATTGGTTTTTTTGATGCACATGAATCTAGTACATCGGCAAATTTGGAGAAATGGTGGAAGATAATTTGGGCTATGTCTATTCCTCCAAAAATTAAAATTTTTTGGTGGAGGGTATCTCATAACATAATTCCGTCTACGCTTAATCTAATTAGACATCATGTGCCGGTACAAGGGGGTGTCGCCTGTGTCAATCTGGAAATGACACAACAACCCATGCAATTTTCTATTGTGTTTGCATCAGACATTTATGGAAAGAAGCTGGATATTGGCAGGATTTAAAGGGGCTTGAGCAGGGTGATGCAGTGGATATTGGATTTTGGATGAAGAAAAAAATGGGAGAACGTAGATTTGAAGCCTTCATGTGCACAACTTGGGCCATATGGAAAGAAAAACAAAGATTCATCCATGAGGAAGGAAGAAAACAATTGAAACAAGAGGTAAATTGGGTGTTTGATTTTCTTGAAGCCTATAGAGCAGCACAGAGGGTTGATATGTATCAGTTAAGGGATAATGGATCAAAATCTGCTGATAAATGGGTGAAACCTCCACCGAACTGCTTCAGGTTGGATGTTGATGCAAGTTTCAGCGATAGGGAACAAAGGTACGCAGTCGGCGGTGTTATACGTGATGCGGATGGGAGAGTAGTAAGAGCATTCGGCAAGAAACTGAGCTTTGTCTCTGATGTATTAATGGGTGAGCTGATAGCAGTATTCAAAGGATTATTGCAGGTACGTGAGGGGCGGTTTACTCCGGTACTGGTTTCTACGGACTTGGTAATGGCGGTACAAGCAGTCACGGCTAATATTGAGGATCTTGGGTATCGAGGGAACATTATTAGTGATATTAAATCTTTGCTAGCTAGTCTTGATGTGTTGAATTTTGTCCATACTCGTAGAAAGGCGAACGTGGTAGCCCATAGACTAGCGAATTTTGCATATTTCACCCCCTCAGCTTTTAGATGGTCGAATGGAATTTTTCCTGATTGGTTGGGTGAAATTGTATGGAACGATATTAGTGATTAATAAAAAGTGATACAGTTTTATCTTAAAAAAATAAAACATGTAGAATATAGTTACAAATTAATGTTTGCGTAGACCAATTTTATATTTTGAATAGCATTTCCCGGTGCCCAAGGAAACTTTATGCGAGAATTAATGTAGTGCAGAATATTGATGAAGTAAATCAATTTTTTTACCAACTATGCACAAATCGGATATATTTATTATGTATTTTGCTTTACAATGTATATTCTAGCAGCTTGCCAAACTCAAAATCACTACGCAGTCCAATGCCAAATTTTTAATTCCGTTTCTCGAGTGCCCAAGTCACCTCAATTGCTTTAATTAATAAAGTGTATTAAATCATAATCAACTGCCAAGATTTATAAACATTATTTATTCAATGTCATGTAATTTGTGTTAAAAAATTTACAAAGCCTAAAGTATTCAGAATTAAAGTCAGAAAATATACCAAAAATAGAAAGTGAATTTTGGCAGGAAAATTCTTAAATGGGTATGGGGATGGAGGATATAGAATCCTACCCGAATCCTACTCATTGTCATCCCTAAGCCCATGTATTAAAAATACA